>VZRX01019225.1:216461-248431 GCA_013398075.1 Notiomystis cincta | reverse complement strand
GCAGCGCGGCACAGCACGGCACAGCACGGCCCGGCGAGGCACGGCACGGAGTCGGGCTGAGCGGGGCTGAGCGGGGCTGAGCGGAGCGGAGCGGAGCGGAGCGGGGCCGGGCGCGCCGCGCCGCCGCTGGGTCCTAGAGCCGCCCCCGCGCCCGCCCCCGCTCTGCCGTGGGGGGTCGGGGCTGTCCGTCCCGGTGGGGAGCGGGGATCGCTCCCAGGGCGGGATGGGCGCAGCTGCAGACAAGATTGGGGATGCGCCAAGGAGGAACTGGGGGCTCTGAGAACGCGGGGCGAGGGCCCACTGCAGCTGGGAGACGAGGTCTCCCTCCGGGGATGGGGGTCTGCCCCGCTGAATACGGCGGGGCCAAACGCGAGGGGACTCAGGATCCGCCTCCCAGAGACACCTAGAACAGCGAGGGATGGAGATCCCGCTCCCCCAGGCTGCTGGGTCCGTGCCTCACCAGTGCTGGGCGAGGGGGAGCTGGGTGATCTCCACACCTGCAGGAACCAGGGGAGCTGGGGGGTAAGCAAGGTAAGCCCACTCTCACCCTGCTGCCCCAAAAGCGCCAGGCCTGGCACAGGCAGCCACACTTCAGTCCAAGGTGCCACCATGGGTATGGGAGCCAAAACCTGGACTCAGACAGTCCTAACACCCAGCTGCTCACCAGATATTGGGCCTGGGAGCCTCCATGGGAACAGGACCGTGGGGTTGGGTGAGACCTTGTGGAGACCCAGGGCTCCATGCCCATAGGGATGCCCCATGTCTCCAGCCTGGCTGCCAACAGGGTATTTTGCCCCCTGATCAAAGCTGTCTGCAGCTCACTCAGCACCTCCTTTGTGGCACTGCCTCACAAAGGTAACCAAAAGTGGGATACAGCCAGAGGGACAGAGACAGAGGTCTCTGAGCTTTGGGGTTTTGGTGTGAAATGCCCGTTTCAAATCCTATCACACACCTTTTCCTGCTGCACAACTGCCACAGGCTACACAGAGGATTTTAACTACACGGGGTATTACATAGAGGTGACTTTTTTTTCCATAATAAAAAAAAACAGTAACAACAAAGCCAAGGGAATGCAACTGCGCTAATGAAGCTGGAAAACTTAGTTAATTTCTTTGTGGGGTGTGTGGTTAAAGTCAGGGACTGAGGCAGCCTGAGTTCCCTCAGCCACAGGAAAAATGTCAGCTTTAGAGTACTTAAAATTTGCTGGTGTAATTTTTTTTGTTGTTCTGGGTTTAGTTTTTTTCAAATTAAGAAAAGTGCAGAATTCTGCTGTTGACAACTCGCGGGACACAACTTTTGGCACAGGATTACTCAGGGCTCTGGAGTTATACAACAGCATGTTTGTCTGTGAGATTGATGACTGCAGGCTCGGTGCATGGACTGCGGCGTTCAGCATGCCCTGTGAAATCTGTGATACGTCCTGGGACTGAGTATGCAGTCCCAGCCCAGCCCCTGGGTCTTCCCAAACAATAACTCAGGTTTTACAAGGGTTTAATCAAGCATGGTCCCTTTCTCTGCCTGCTCATCATGCTGCAGATAGCTTGCCATAGAGAAGCTACCCACTTGCTTTAATTTTTAAAACACACCATTGCTGGTTTGCACCTTGCTTAAGCTGGATGCTGATTTTAACCAGCCCCATTTCACTTTGGAAAGTATCCACTTGGTTTTGGGGTCTCTCTAGCAGCAGCACTCATTGCTCTGAGTCTAGGGGGCTCTGAAATTCCAAGCCAACAAACGTATTCCCCTGAAATTACAAGCAAATAGTGAAGAGATTTTTATTCTACTTCATGTTACAAAAGCTTTTCACATTACAGAACCCAATTTTTAGCCTGGGCGACTCGAGAAAGTCCCTTCAAGAAGACAAAAAGAAAAAATAAATACAGTAAAAAAGCCCACAAATCCGGCACAGGATTTGCAATTGTTACTCCCACAAATCTCGAAGTGGGAAAATGGGATGCACAGCCCTGCATACCAGCAGCCTTTCAAAAGCCTCCCTTTTAAACAGATTTCCCAGCAGATGTTCAATAGAAAATGGAGCAAATTATTTTCACTGCACACTTACAACTTCTCGGGGATAGCGGGAAGGAGGCTCTCGGTACCTTTTTTATGATCTGCTGTTGACTTCACTAATGACTCACATTTGGTTCCAATGAGATATTTTCATATGACTAATGAATCTATATTTGGAGGCGTAAAAGGGTTTGGCTAATTATCTGTTGCAGTCAGTTAAATATTCCAAGTATTCAAAGTAGGTTTTCTTCCAGTGGCAAATGTTATGCCCTCACGGTCTGTCTTCTGGTGCTTTAAAAGAGCCCAGAACTCTGACTCGCACCAGGCTGACATCTGGGTTTCTGCATGTGTAAGCACAAGAGATGGCCTGAACTTAATTATACAGCAAACCAATCCTGCGTTTTTTAGGTGGCCAATAGGTCATTCCCCAAGGGACGATTTAAACCCGATTTTTCAACACGCACTTGATGCTTGCAGCAGCCCATTTTGCTGGGGGCATTTACTGGGGTGCCATTAATGACTCCTGGCAGGGGCAAATTCCTTCTAAGCACCGTTGTGTAGGCTGCTTGTGCACAAATCATTTTTCCACAGGGAGGGCTGGAAATCTGATGAGAGAAGGGAAGGTGGAGAGGAGGGGGAGGGAAGGGGCTCGGCTGGCTCAGCTGCCTGAATTGCAGGAGGACATTAAACATAATGATCCTGTAGGGAAAGAAACCGTATGCAGCTCAGATGTGGGAACGAGCCAGGATTTCCTGTTCATATGCCTCTTTAGTAGGTGCTCGGGCTGTTCTCCTTCTTTTATCGCCGTCAGTTTCTTTGTCTGCCACTGAAGCAATAACACCGGTGCAGATACAATGGATCAGATGTTCCCCCTGCCCCTGCTGCTGCGGCCCTGGGCTGGGAGACCTCTCTGTGCCGCTCTCCAACTCCAGCAGAACAATAAAGAAGATTTTACAGCTGTTGTGGGGATGGAGGGAGGCGGGGAGGCAGAGGGAAACAGCTTGAGTGCCCGTGGCCAGCTATAATTTCTCCAGTGGGTCTTTGCTGACAGTTTTAGGATTAACAAGTGAGCTCTGTTCCCAGGCATTTACCCCTCTGGATAAGCTGGCCTGTTTGTTCTCAAGGGTTTATTTTACCCTACAAAATATGGCATTGCCAAACAGATGTAGGCTTGTTCCTAGAAAGGCAAGTTATAGCTGAAGCTGCATCTCACACAGGCTTTAGCCCTCGGAATTGTTTGGAAATGCTACAGTATTCCTCCGACCCTTTTCAGGGCAGTTTTTTCCCACAGACGTGCTGGTTGATTCTTTTATGGCTCTGTCCTTTGTCAAGGATGAATTAGGAAAAATAAACTCACAAACAAAAAGTGGAGGCCCAGCACGGAGATCCTCTTGCTCCCAATGGTTAAGAAGTATTTTACAGCTCCGAGTGTGTGGGGGGAGAAAACAAAGTGCCCTTCTGCCTCTTTCTTTCCCTCATTTTTTCTTCATGGGTAATGGGGTGTGGGGGAGGAGGGAAGGAAAAAAAAAAGTCAAGAAGATTAAAACAGTGTTTTAATTATTTTTAAAGTCCTCCTTTTCAGTAGACTGACACAAAGTGCTTTATGGTGAGTGCTGGAGAAAGTCTCCCGAGTCCCAGAGCTGGCATGGTGAGGGGCAGGTAATGACAAAGGGGAGGCTGTGAGGAGGAAGGTTGGGATTGCTGTATTTGGGCCTCCACTTTTTGCTTGTGAGTTTATTTTTCCTAATTCATCCTTGACAAAGGACAGAGCCATAAAATAATTCTGCTTTCTCCCTGGAGATTTAGCGAAGTGATAGGTACTGGGAGGTAGGAATTGCCTCTGGCTCACAGTGAAGCACATCAGAGTGGGATGATGGGGGCTCTTCCCTCTCTCATCCCCATTCCTTCCCAGGGGGTGCCAGGGGAACATGACCAAGGCCAAGGAGAGTCGGTAGCAGGGGCAGAAGGAGCTCTGCCCTGCCCTCTGCCCCTGCAGGGGGGACCCTTACTCCCCCTCAAAAGGAACACTAAGCCTTAAAACCCAGGCTGTTGAGCCCGGGAATTGGCTCTCTGTCCCTCCCTACACACTCCCCAGGACTGTAGGTCCCAGTGCTCCAGCCCCATGCTGCCTTGCCTCATGGAACTTAACCTGCCTTCGGCCACTCCAGTTGAGTGGCTGTGCTCCTTGAATTGGGGTGGTAGGAGTGGGCTGAGCAGAGCCCTGCAGGGAGCAGGGAGGCACTGGTGAGACCCCCAGTGCCTCCCCAAGGCAGTCACACTGTAAACAGCAAGCTTTCAAGGAAATAAGCAGACAGCCCAGGAATGAGTTCCCAGCATCGTGCCTTCTTCCTCGTCAGGTCTGGGTTCCCAGAGGTTTGCTGCATGCCTTACCTGCCCTGCCAGAGTTACACCTGTGGTTGCACATCTGCCCCTAATACTTCCACCCCCCAAAACTCTCCAGTGTGTTTCACACTTCCATCAGCACTCGTTCTCTGGAGCCTGGCTGACTCCCGTGCAAGGGCTTCAGGTACCCCACAAGCTCCTGCAGCTCTGATCCCTGAGCTCTGCTGCTCCACAAGTCACACTCAGAGGTAGGTCTGGACCTGCCTGATGCCCCAGGCACCCCTTTCCATCCTCATATTGTTCTCCCCAGGTGCATCAGCACAGCCAGAGTTCAGATGTCAGCAGAAGGGTCAATTATTGGCCACTTTATTTACATTCACCCTATCTGAAATGTTTTTAGAGCAGCCCTAAATGCATTATCTTTGAGCCTGATCCAGTAATTATGAATGCTTTGGAATGGTTCAGGCTAGTTTGTTTAGGTTTCTCCAGCACTGATTAGAGATTAGCAGAGCTAAAACCACCCATTAGCTGGAAGGCATAAAGCAGTGGTGATTCTCATGCTAAGGGGCCAGGTGCTCTGTACTTACCCATCTCCCAGGCACCACTGCTCTGCAGCAGGGGTGCAGGGGAGGAAGGCAGGCTGTCACAAGGGTGTCTGGTCTGCAGTTGCCACACATAGCCCACATTGTGCATTTGGACACCCCAATTGTCACTCCTCACTCATGCCTAAGCCTCCCTCAAAGGTGCCTTCATTAGTTGCAGGTGTACTAAACAGTTGACCAGGAGGAGGTAAGGAAAAAAGGTTCAGTATTGACCTAGGCAGATCAGGCACAGTGGCTTGGCTCATAGGGATGATAAACAAAAGCAGGGAGGATTTATGTGGAGACTGTCCTTGATTTCTGCAGGTACCAGGGCTAATTGCTCTTGGAAGAGGACCTGGCAAGGAGATGTAGCTGAGGGAGGGGAAGGAAGAGCCAAGGTAGCAGTGCCTCTTTACTGAGATATTCCCACTTTAAACAAGTCTCTGTTTGAAGTGGGCCTTGGGTGGCTAAAGCACCTGGTACTGTACACAGCTTCTTTATTACAGTTTCCCAGTGGCTTTACAGACATCACAAAATTCCAGGCATAGCTTAGAGGGAACAGGGACTAGTACTGTTCATCTTTGGTGACTAACAGCCCCTGCTTCTTACCTGAGGACCTGTTCTTTTGGCCTCAGAGACCCTTCCTCTCCAGACCAGTGATTTCCCTTCAGTAGTAGGAGTGCTCCCCAAAACTCAGGTGGCTGGGCCTAAGAGCCACCACACTCCATACACCTACCGAGGCTTCCAGTAGGATCCTTGGTTTCCATGGGGATTTAGATCCCAAGATAAATGTTAGATGAAAAATCCCTTTGTTTCAGTGAGTCCAGATGCTAAAGGGTCCAGCTTCTTGGAGAGGGCTGGGACAGCCTCCCAGCCCCTGGAACAGCAAATGGACAGGATCCCCCTGACAGATATGAGAACCTAAAGATCCTTTTGACATTTACATTGACAGGCTTCCCTCAGTGCCTGGTACCCCTTAAGCAGGGCAGCAGGATGAAAGCATTTCAAAGCACACATAGATACTTAAGAATTTTATTAGCAGCATCAGCCAACATTTCCACTTGCTTTGTATTTGCTGTTGGAAAAGTAATAACAGCTTTGGAGAACCTACTCAGGAGAGAAAACAGCTCTTTTCTAGGCACCATGCTGGGATACTGCTTTGAGTAACAACATTGCACGCAGGAATGGAGTGGAAAGGGGCTGCAGCCCCAGGGAGAGCAGGGATTGCTTACATGAGTCCACAGAAAGTGCTTGGATGGAACAGGATGAAGGAAAGGAAAGTGTAGTGTGACTACATATTAAGAAAGGACTCCAGCTGCTGGTCTCTAGCTGCCTATGTCAAAGCCTCCTCGGGGAAGTAACTTTATTCGTCTCACGGGACAAATAAAACAAGTACTGGAAGAAACACAGGGAACAGTCGTGTTTTGGCTGGGGCAAGACAGGCCATTCAGATCTTGACTCAGAGCACAGAGCTCTCCTAGGGCAAGAGAAGTGTTTGAAGGTACATTGACATTTATGTCTAGCACAAAGGAAACCCCACCACTCACAGTCTCCTGGCTGTTGAAGAACAGGAGCTTCTCCAAGACCAGGGAGCACACAGGACTGCAGTGCCTTTAACCCCCTACCCACTCCTTAAACAAGAATTTCTCCAGCCCCATTTCCCTGGCCCTGGGTCTGCACTTCTCCTGGTCTGACTCATTTCTGGATATGTAGCCAAGGCAGAGGAAGATGGAGCCAAGAGATGAAGGGACAGAGATCTTGCAGAAACAGGTCCTCACCCTACAGCTCCCCAGGCCCTAGATAAGCTCTGTCCCACCTCTGACCCTGCTCAGTAGCAGAGGCCACTTGTAGGGGACCTTGAGGCAGCATCAACTCTGCCCTTCTGCCTCCAGACAGAGCCCCTTGGCCTCTTCAGCAACAGCACAGGAGGAAGACTGAGGAGCCAGCCCTGAATAAAAGTGTCCTTTCCTGCTCTCAGGTTCCAGGGAACGTCCCTGCCGAGCATCACGGCTCTCAGCCATGGCAGTTCTGAACCCAGGGCCAGCAGAAAAGCACGGGGCTCAACTCACAGGACTTAATCATATGCTTTAAAGCACACTACCTGTCAAGACAGGTGTGGGAGGGGATGATCTGGATGATCTCACTGCAAGGTAGCACAATGAGCCCTCCTGCTCTGGTGCAGCCCTGCTGAGACAGCCAGGCAGCCTGAGACACTCCTGCAGCAGGGAGTCTTTCCATTCTTCAGTGTGTTTATATGTACCAGCCTGTGAACACAAGCACTGACATGCAGCCCACAAGCAAGACCCCTTCTGCAGCATTCTCTCCAAGCATCACTGCTGGTTTCTGGCTTGCTTCTCTGGACCCTTGCTGTGACAGAGGAGGAGCTGGACCAACAAACTTCACTTCCTTGCTGATGTGGACACGCTGCCAAAGAAAAGGCATGACTAAAGTAAGAAGGTTGGGCCACCACTGCCCAAGGCTGTATATTCCTTCCATCCCAAGACAAGGTCCCCTGGCAACCCCACAAACCAACACCTCCTGGAGTCCTCCACCTAAAGCAAACAGATGCTGTGCAGAGCAGAGGGTTCAGCTGGAGAGTTACAGGGATCCCCTTCAGAGCTGGACAAGGTTGCTCAGGGTCTGTTCTGATCCGAGTACCTCCAGGGATGGAGATCCAGAGCCACCCTGGGCTAAATCACTTTCTTTTTATTGAGACAGAACTTCCCTCACAGCAGCTTACCTCTGTTGTTTCTTGTGTGTTTGTGGTGCCTCTCTGAGAAGAGACCTGCTCCATACTCTCTGAACCCTCCCTTTGGAGAGTCAAATACAGCAATTGGCTCTTGCCCTCTCCTCTCCAGGTTGAACAAACACAGCCCACAGCCTCTCTTCATCACTTGCCATCACATGCTAGTAATTAACCAGACCTTTTATTAAAGATTCTTGTATCTCACTCAGCAGTAGAGCATGATTTTAGGTTTATAGCTCTGTGTCTATTTCCAAGAATATTTTACTGGCCTGATGTACAAAGATGCTTAAAGCTTAAAATGAAGTCATCTCTGCTGCAGAGCACAGCTTGCTAATTAACCCTTCACAAAATCATTACAGCTAAAATCTCAATGCCTGAGCACCAGCATAGCCCAATGGAAGGGCAGGGAGCTTTTAGGGAGATAGCAGGAGGGATCCAGATCATGGGTTTGCCCAGACATCAGAGCTGCACGAGCCAAGCTCTATCATGTTGCTTTGAAAGCAAGCAGACATGAAAGCTGAGGACGCTCCCACTCAAATAAACTAAATTTGGATTTTAAGCACAGCTCCACTCTGCAAAGCAGCTCTATAAAAATGTCATTGTGGGACATCCTGTTTATTGTCTCTCACAGATTCCAGATGAAACCCACCCCACCAGAGAGAGCTGTTTTCTAATGAGCGTTCTGCAAGCACAGGTTCTCCTCCCTCGCCCACAAGCTCTAAAACAGAGGGTCCAAATCTACCTCTCCCAAACCCTATGCAATACCTTGGCTTTTGGGATATCCACCCAATCAGAATCTGATCAATTTTTTGGATGCATGCTGGATCTATCCTTCCCCAGCATCCAGCTCTCCCCCTGTCACTCTGTCCCAGTGGGCACTGCTGGTGTGGCTGCAGGGGGAACAGGGAGCAGTCAGGAGCAAACACACCCTTGTCTGAGGCAATTAACCAGTTACTCACTCCTTTACCTAGCAGGACAGCTGAGGGCTGGAGTAAAGCCTGCTTACCTGTGTTACTGGGATTTTCCAGAAGAACCTAAGAGAACAAGGAGCCTGTGCACTACAGGCATCCAAAGGGAAATGAGTATATGATTTCCTTCAGCATTTGTACCTCTCCCAGCAAGTACAGCCTAGTGCTGACCTTTTGCAGGAAGCAAATGCACAGCAACTGGTGTTGGTTTCCCGCAGTGTCTTTTGAGAGTTGAACCACATTTTAATTCCCTTTGATGATGCACACACACTAACTTGTGCTGAGAACAAAGAGAGAGCATCCCAAAATAAAGGACAGGAATATCTGCTTCTCTTCAAACTTGCTCTGTTTATTTTTTAATTTGCTGATTAAATCTTTAGTCTTATCCTCAGCCAGGTGTAAGGGTGAACAGTGCACATTCCCAGAAAGGAGGGGACTTGATTAGAAGGATTCTGTTCTGCAGCACATGGGGCTGTGAAGCTGCCAGCTGGAACAGTAACAGGTAACAACGTGAATGTGTGGATGTACTATAGCTGTAAAGGAGCAGCAGGAACCATTTGAGTAATGTTTGTGCACTCATTGGACAGAACTGCTCCTTGCTTTCAGCAGGCTGGGGAAACAACAGCTTCTCCAGGGAATCAGCTTTCAAGACCCCAGGGCCCAGGATCCAAAACGGACCCAAAAAGAGGAAGATGTCTTCTGAAACTGCAGGAAATAAACACAGGAAACAAAAAAACATTAAAAAATACTTCCTGTATCTAGGCAGGCTGAAAAATAGCTAAAAGTTATGAATAGAAGATCATGCCAGTACTGATCAGGACACCAATGTAGAAAAAAATGAAACATGGTGTTAACTGGCCAGGAGAAGTGGAAAGATGCAGACAGGTGAAGAGGAGAAAAAGGGGTTTGGATAATGTGATCTTGTCTGCTGAGAGCCCAGAACAATCCCAAAAGGTCTCCCCTGAGCAGTGAGCTTTGCAGGGACAGGATCGCTGTCTTAGCTCGCTTGCCCTCTGCCGGATGCCAGGAGCTCCTGGGTAGAGTCAGCTCTTTACAATCAGTGTTTCTGCAGGGCTGCATGCTTGGGAATGCAAGGGATTGGGCAGGAAAAAGCTGAACACAGAGCTAGAAACTGCAGTGGATACAGAAAGTGATGGAGGGAAAGTGAAAAAAAAAAAAAAAACAAACCAAAAAAAGGAAGCCTCACAGTAGGACGTAGCTCTTGCCACTTGTGTTTCTTTGAATTGCTCAATGTCTCAATGAAACAAGATTCTTCTAGCTCAGGTTCTCAAGATTTGTGTATCTGTCCCCCTGAAGGACAATACCACTGCTTTCTAGTGCTGCATTAATATGCCTAGAAGAGGTTGTCAGGAGGATACTGCCATCCTTCTGTCCAAGCAGGACTACCCTGCCCCATGGAGAGGAGATGGGGGCACAGCTGGTGTTATAAAAAATGTCCAGCTTTCAAACTCCTCCAGCCACTGAGCCAATATGGAAACAGCCCCAGCCCGATGGCTTTTGTGGGCCAGGCTGACCCAGCAGAGCATAAACACAAAAGATCTCCTAGGAAATAGCTTTTGCATCTCTTAATTTCATAGGACAGGTCAGGGCAGGTACCTGCATGGCAGCCAGCCAGGATTCCTGTATGCCCACACCACCAGCAGCCTGCACATGAGCTCCCAGGAGGCTGAAGTCATGGTCTGTGGGGAAATGTCAGCCTCTCTGTACAAACTGTTTACATCAAAAAAATCAGCAGCAGTGATAAGCACCTGGAGAGGTTTGATAGGGAGCTCAGCATGATCCAGCTGCCACTGGGATATTGCCTGCATCCTCCTAGGCAGGTAGAGTCCTTCTTGGGGCACCTTGAAGATCCCTCACTGCTGGAGAGTCACTGGAAAACCCAGTCTGGTGTGGCAGAGATGGGACTCAACCATGTGGCTTCCTGTACTCAACACTGCTGCTTGTAAAATCCCCACATTGCCCTCTATACCCACTTTTCTCCCACAAAAGCAAGTAGATGCTTCCAGTCCAGCAGGACAGTAACCTCTCACATGAAGACAAGGGGTGTCACTTTGTGCATGTTGACACTTTGCCAGTAAACACAGTCATTACTCAAAGAAGGGCAAAAGCACAGTGAACAGTATGAAGTGTTTGGTAAACCAGTTCACCACATTGGTCTGAACTGGGAAGAACTGTGAGAAATCAGCCTGCCAAATCCTCTGCTGGACTGCTTCCAAGTTACCCGAGCCAGCCAGGAGAGCCCTGGCTGGGAAGCTGATGGGATGGGGTGTTTGCAGGCAGCTGGACTTCCCTGTGTCTAGACTGCCTTGGGGGGGGGAGGTTGTGCTCTGTGACTCACCCACACACCTGGCAGCATGGCAGTGGCCTCCACTCTCCCCTGCAGCTGGGGTGCAGGAAGCTGTGTGTGATCCCAAGGAGAGCCACTCTGGAGCTGGGCCTGGGTGCTGCGGTGCTCTGGCTGGGGACCAGGCAGTCTGGCTGCAGCTCCCCGGCTGGAGCACACAAACCTGCTCCATCAGTGCTTCACTCTGTGTCCTGTTCTGTGCCTGACTCGTGGGATCACAGGGAGCACAGCTCTTCAGCTGAGCCTGTCCCCAGAACGGGACTCTTCTGCTGAGCCACACTGCTCACACACCCACACGTGTCCCACACAAGGTCTGCAGCTCGGCAGCCAAGATCCCAGCTCACGTGCTCTGGGTTATCAGAGACACTGCTCCAAGACACCCAGAGCCCTCTGGCAGGTCTCTTGAACATGAGCAGGCCAGAGCTTGGGTATCTGCTTTCAAACACGCTCTGGAACTGGCAGCCTGGAGGGCACAGCGAGCTTGGGGCTGCCACAGCCAAGTGTGAGCCCAGGAAGACTCACAGGGCTGAACTTCACACTGGGACAATCGAGTCACCATCCCCTGGGATGACAGCAGGCTGTCCCCAGAAGAGAACAGTTGTGCTGGTGTAACTGCACTGGGGACCCCAGTGAGCTTAGCTGAAGTCACTCACATGTCACATCACCTCCCACCCCTGACCCACATAGCTCTGTGGGTGCAAGTCTGTACCAGTGCTCTGGCCAGAAACATTAGACATAACAAATGTATTTTTAAAGCAAGGGGAGGAATATTTTTCAGGCCTAGGGGGTAGAAGATGTTGGCCTGAACTGCAGGAGAAAGTTCAAGGTCAAATCCTCCTGCATGCAAAGCAGCTCCTCCAGCAATGCTTTGCAGCACTTCCAAGTATCAGCCCCTATTCTAACACCATCCATACAAGCACCTCTCTGCTTTCAGCACACTCTTATTTCTGAAAAATGTCAGGCTGTAAATCAGTTCTGCTCCTAGCTGGTAAAGTCCTCCAGCTAAGGGCAATGTCCAGAAAATACCTGAAAACCATGTGACAGAAAGCCAGGTGATGCTGCCCTTCTCACACCAAGATGCAGGTGCATCAGCCCATGCTTCTCATCCAGGATCTAAATGGAAGGCTTGGGCCTCATAGTTCTTGTTCTCCCCTCTCTTCCAACACTGGGCAGACAGGTGGACAAGCAGATCATGACCAAAAGACCCTGGACCACTCTCAAGGGATACCATCTTTCCCAACAGAGATTGCTTAAAGTCTTAACATATGTAGTAAATGTCCCAGCCAACCAAAAGGCTACTTTGTGGATTGACCTTCAGTCAGATGACAAAGGCAAAAGCTAAAACCAGCATGAAGTTCTGTCTTGGCCTCACTGCCAACAGATGAAGTTTTATGAGCTGGTTTTCTTGTTTTGGTTTGTTTTTTTTGTAAGTATTTCACTCTTCTCATTGGAAGAGGCAAGTGGCTGACTGTAGGGAAGGAAGTGATGAAGGCCACCCTACTCACAACTCATGTTGATCTCATTCATCTCTCCCAGCCTCAGCCACAGCAGAAGCTGCACAGGTTAGGTTTGCAAAACAAAGTTATCTCTTTAAATATGCTAAAGTCAGCAATTTGAGCAGTATTTCCTGCAATGAAACCTCCACTTGTAGCTATGCTTCCTCCCCTGAAGAAATGTCCTTGTGTACTGCAGATTAATCTCTGTCCCATGGGCATGGTATTCCTTCATTTTTATTATAGCAAATTATTTTCAGGAAAAAAACTGTATAAGGAAATTAACTGTGCTACAGATGCTAAAAAATCATCTTGTATGGCTCAAAGCAATCAGCATGGTCATTTTCCAACTCTTCCCATTTTCAGTTCCTTGCCACCCTTAAAAATGATTGAAGAAGTTGTATAATAGAGGTGTGGCAATTTTGCCTTGAGGTCTTTACCTGTTCTTTAATTCAGTTAAATCCTCCACAGAATATTTTTTCACTACTCATGACTTCAAAGCACTCCTGTTAAGTGCATTCTTTATGGTGCTCCTCACCACATAGGTGTCCCATGGCCTTCACAAAGATTTTGGGGAGCATTTGGCAGCCCCTCTGCAGGGTTTAGCAGAGGCCCATAGCTGGAAGGGCAGCTCTGGCCATCTCACAGGGAAAATCCAGAAGCACAGCAGCCTGCCAGCTCCAAGCAAGAAAATCCCATAACAGAAACTGTGCCACCAACAGCTGTGCTCTTGCCTTGGCCAGGTGAGATGGGCTTCTAATTGGCCTCTCCCTGGAAATGGTCCAGGGGCAGCAGTCCTGAGCATTGTGCAGTACAGATGGAGCAGTGGTTGCATTCCCCAAAATATTGGGGGAGTATCTCCACTATCTCCACTGAGGTCTGTCAGCCCAGGACTCTCTTCGAAGGAGATCTGGTGGGCTGAGCCACTTGTCCTCCAGGCTGCCCACAGAGACCCACCTGGGGCTGGCTGGAGCACAGGGAGCAGATCCTTCCTCGATGCCTCACCTTGTCCTGCAGACACAGATCTCCTTTTGCTGGGGCCTGGTGATTGGAGAAGTGCTCCTGGTGCCAGCTTCTCCTCTGTTTCCTGGCTGTATGCTGGGACACACTGGCTTCATGTTCAGATTTTTCAAATATTTTGCATTGTGGTTTTCCATGCAGTGCTCAAGATATTTTGCAAAAGGCACCTTATAAATTGACTCAATAAATACACATAAAACACCATGTTTAATCCTTCCTTTCACATTCTTCTCTTCATTATTAAAATGTCCTAAACCTACTGACTCCCTCCCCACCCTGTGTTTAGGCCAGTCCAGTCCAACTTAAAATACTTTTGGCTTCTACAGGAAGACTGGAAAATTACTATTTTGTTTCAAGAAAGCTTGTTTTGGACTAAAATCAGGCCTTGTTAATGGTCAAAGCAAAGAATGGCTGCACGGACTCTCACATCAGGTGCACAAAATAATCACAGCATTGGTGGTGTTTTCATGCCAAGGGACATGCCAAGGGACATGCCAAGGGACATGCCAGTGCCATACAGCAAGGCCTCCATCAGCAGCCCTTCCTCATTGGGGCACTCTGAATGGGAAACCATACATACAAAAGAAGAAAAACTTCTGAAGGATGGAGAGGCTGAAGGACACACAGACACGGGGTGAGCAGTGTGGGTACAGCCTTGGGGACAGTCAGGGCCTGACCTCACCAGTGGTGGGACTGTCTCCTTTGGAAAGGGGTGAAAAGGTGCCTGACTGCAGAGCATGAGTCCTAAAAAGTGGGTTCAGCCTCTCTGGAGAGCAGGTCAGATGGGCACTGGTTTGGAATTGGCTTTAGAGGAAGATCCATCAAACCTGCTTTTGTTTCCTCATTTCTGTGATGTTTGCACTTTATCCAGCACCAAGGATGTTCAGTCATCCAACTCTCTGCTTTCATCAGCCTCCAGGTCCCATCTTCTCCTTGCAATCCAGCTTTGCTCAGCACCAAGAGACCATTTCCAGGCTCTCCATGCATTAAAGAAGGAATGGGCCAAGGCAACAAGGAGAAGAAATGAAGGTCAGACTGTGATGATGGCAGTTTAGCCTGCCCTGACCTGTGCTCTGCACCTCAGAGGTTTCCTTCAGCAGCTGAGAGATGGGGAGCTAAGTATCAGGAGAGCATTTTGTATACCATGGGTAGTACCTGAGCCTTAGGATTTCCCCTGTCACCAGGGGACAGAATCTCATCTGAAAACACTTGAACTAAGCTTTGCTATCTGCAGCACAGCCACAGGGTGCAGTGAGAGACTCACACAACCCAGAGGGGCAGCAGGGCACCCTCACCTGACAGGGCACAAGTCCCAGAGGATAATACCCATGCCCTTAAAAAAAAACAACTGCAAGTAGGGTCTCAGCAGGTCAGAATAGCTGAGAGACCACACTAGCCCAGATTTTCTCCTGGAGCCCTAACCCTGTGGTTTAACTTTCTTAAGAGATTTCTCTAAGGATCACAATGTTCTGGACAAAAGACCTTTGGGACCTCTTGGGTAAATGTGGGCATTTCTTGTATTCATTACCAACCTCTGGCTGCATTAATACCTTAGCTATTTCATCACAGGCCTCTCATGCCTGTTAATATGTCTTTTGGACTCATTTCAGCCCGCAGCCTTCCAGTTCCACAGCTCTGCTGTACAGCCTTGTCCTTTTTCAGAAGCAGCTGAGCTCTGTGGTCCGGAGGTTAAGGCCCTGGAGACTCATGCATGGGACAGCTGGCCTCCATGCCTGGCTTGCTGCAGCCTGGGCACCTCTTTTACCCTTTCCATCCCTCTGAGCCTGGTGGAGGAGCTGTGGTGGAAGCAGGGGGCCTCAGCCTGTGGTGTTTGCAGGAGTGGGAATTACCTGTGCACAGGAGCATCCATCTGCATCCAGCGTTCTCCCTTCTTCACGGATAACCCCAAAACATCACGGTAGCAGCGAGGCCAGGCAGAACACTGCCTCAGCCAGCCACATCCAGCACTTGTAGAGCTTCAGCACAAGACCTGAGTGACAGAGAGACCAGGCTGGTTTGTTTGATAAATGAAGGGATGGACACATCTTTTGACAAAATTCTATTTAAAGATGGCCACAGACCCAAATGGAGTCTTCCACATCTAAAAGGGGAAAGTCCTTTTTCACAGTATTTTTCTGGACTTTTCTTTGCAGAAATATTGTGGTCCAGGGGTCAGGAAGAGCCTGTGTGTAGAGCCAGAGAGAGCAAATCCAAACCCATGCACTCAATGAAAACCAAGCCTTGAGGAGTGGGCATGACAATGACCTTCAATGCCTTCTGTGGGGGGAAGATGCACAGAGCAGCCAAGAACCTCCTCCCTGTCCAGTACAGTCCCTGCTCTGTGAGCTCCTGGTGGTTTCCCTGCCCATCTCCCAGGACAGATGGAGATGATGCATGGAGGTTTTGTTCTTCTTCAAGGCTTTTAACAGTATTTCAATGAACAATTAGCCAAACTGGTCAGGAAGAAAGGTTGTTAAAATGATGCTGTTTGCTGCTAAAAATTGTCATTATCCTTGAGCTCCTTTTAACATGTTTCTCAGGTTTAAGATGAAGAAATAAAACCTACAAATTTTTCAGCAAAAGCCCATAAATTTGATTTTAAAGAAAATAATCTCAGAGTTGGGTTATTTGGTCAGCTTCCCATGAAAAATCTAGGGGAAAAGTCCTCAGAGAGAGATGTACCCTGTTGAAATGCTTAGTTTCACAAAAAAGGACTGGTTTTCATAATATAAAAACAATTTATGTAAGAAAATAAGAAGCATGTCTGATGAGAGAGTTCATATGGGTTTGGTTCAATAGGAGCTACTGGATCTGGTATTCTTATATTCTTACCCTGTCACACTCTTTCTGAAACTGTCAGTAAAGGATCTTGAATCCTATAACCAGGTAACTAAACGAGATTGACATGTCCTTGCTCTTTCCGTTATAGGCATGGATTTGTTGTTGTTCTTGAAGGCCTTAATTTGCAGTATTCAACAATTTAACAATTGCCCCATGCCTTCTGCATTAATTACATCAATGAAAGGAATGTATTTGATTTGATGTAGATTATATCCATCTCCGTCAAAAACCAACGTGAGTGACACTTTTAAACATGAACAATGTATTCAGCAATAAGAGAAATGTCACAGTCCTTTCCAGGATGACAATAAACTGATAGATCGTGGAGTTTTTAAGGCAGAGATAAGGCAAATTAATTCAGATTGTTCCTCCCGGTGCCAAGTCTGAAGCTGATGCCTTGCCAAATCTGCTATAGAAGTGCAAATTGGTGAGGAAAAGCAATGAAAGTATGAACTTGTCACTTGTTTCCCTGCTCCAGACAGTATCTCAAACCACCTACTCCAAAACAGCTGCCTCTGTGGCACACACATCCTACCCACAGAGAGAGGCTTGAAGGAAATCTCCCAACATGGTCCAGCCAAGCACTCCTTTTTTCCTCAGCTTCCACCAAGGGAGCAAGTACAGGTCTCTCCTGAGTGTGAGCTACAGGTGATGACTTCAAGGACCTTACCTATGGGCAGTAGCACAAGGAAGGAGGAACTGCAAAGGTTATGGAGGTGCCTGGACACCCAATGAAACCTCTCACAAGGCCAGAGGTGCAGATAAACTGACTTACTGCTATCCAAAATGTACAGCACTCTCTTGCCCTCACTTTTAAGGAAGGGACCAGAGGCAGCATTAGGCAGACAATGTCTGGTTCAAAAGAACTATCTGACCATGCTTTTGCCTATCAGCAAACCCACAAGATACCTCTATCTGCTTTCTTTCCTTCCCAAAAATGTTGTTCTGGGGGTCCAGTCACAGCAAATAGTTTCACAGTGGTGGCTCTGGAAACTTAATCCATTTTTGCCTAGAGGAGAAGCCATCCAGCTGAGCCAGCAAAAGTTTCAGTCCAGCCAGCAACAGAGAAGGAGGAACCTGTCTTTTACCGATGCCGTCTGCAGACACATTTGTTGGGCTGAGTTTTGAAGCTGGGGCTGAAGTACATGGGAAAGAAACTCACTGGGGACAAAAGATGGAGGAGGAGGAGAGATTCCTTAAGAGATCTACTCTTGTGGTCCTGAAAACTTCTAGCTCTGGAACTGTTCAGAAGACTGGATGACCAGTGTCCCTTTCATCTTACCTGAGCCACTGCTCAGCCAACTGCTGTGGACCACTTGAGATGACCAAGACAATTGGTCTATTAAAAAAAATAAATATCATCTACATTTTGGTGAGGGACTCTGATTCAGCACCAGGCTCCTGAACAATGCAGCTTGCTGTCCAGATATTACTCTCCCTCTGACTAACACATAAGCTCAGAAACCAGCCAGAAGAGACCAGAACAATCACTCAGTCTGAACTCTTACACAAAACAGACCACAGAGCCCGCCCCAGTAATTCCTGCATGAATACACTGCAGTCCTCTGGAGCCACTGGGAATACAGGGATGGAAACAATAGCTTCGAAAGAACAAATCAAACTTATAAAACAAAACAAAAAAGGGGGGGTGGGAGCAATAAAAGTCACAATGAGTCAAGGAGGTAATTATGTGTGATAGCAGGGTTCCTTTGGCTGGGCACCAGCAAGAGACACTGTCTGCATCCAACCCCTGGGATGAGCATGACAGAGCAGTTTGTGCTGCGGAGAATTAAGTCTCCAGACAGGAGAAAGGCAGCCATCGAGACTGGGCCAGACCTAACTCAGACACGCACAAGTCATTAAGCTAATGTCTCTTAGCTAATTGCACACACAGAGACACATCCTGCAGGAAAACAGCCTGAGAAACGGCCTCACGGAATGGGCATTTAACAAACGCATTAAGCAGGGGAACAGTAATCCTTCCTCCATGCCAGCAGGGCGTGAGGCACTTCTCATCCACAGGACCACAGCCATTCAGTCATGCTCAGCCCACAGGAATCCCACAGAAGCAAGAAACTGCAAGAAGCTACAAGCCCCCCATCACTGCCTTGTGTACAAAGGCTCAGGGCGAAGAGGAAGAGATGTGGCTGGCGATACGCGCATGCTGTAAAACACACCTCCCTGGAAAGGACTGTGAGCCCCAGGTTTAGATTCAGGAATGAAATCATGAAATGCAAGCAGCAGGAGGAGGCCAAGACTTCTGGGTATTTGCAGCTCTGCCTGTGTTTGCTCAGTGATTCAACCCAGCATTACTGGGCTTCTTAGAAAAGGGACATGAGTCATCCACACCATTGGTTCCTTCCCTCTCCAGAAAACCCCCAAACCAAGAGGGTGAACATGGGAGAACAATGGTTTTCCTAATGGAACCAGTCAGCTTCCCAGATTGCCCCATGTTGTCTCATGCCAGGTATCTGTAAGCCTCAATATCCTCCAAGCAGAAGTGGAGGATGCATGGCCTGATGCCCTGAGATGTCCGTGCTTGAGAGTTAAGACTTGATGGTTTTTAGAGTCAAAACCAGAAGAGACACCAGGAGGACATTGTGCTTTCCCTCCTCCAAACACTGACAGCTCTCCCCAAGCCACTTCTGACAAATGTCTGCCTAATGTCCAACTTGGAACTTCCAGATGTGGCATTACTATCACCTGACCTCATTGCTGTGTGGCCATCCTTATTGCAGGGAGGTTGTTCCTATCATAGAATTTTGGAACTTTATTGCTGGGAAGGACCTCTGGAAGTCTTTGCTCCAACCCCAACTCAAAGTAAGGCCAACCAGATCTACTTGGCCAGATGATGTCCAACCAACACTTAACCTGCTGCTGGTTTCAATCATCACTGCTTGTCAGGTCTGCAGTGAATACAGAGAACTGATGAGGCCGTTTCACCTTACAGCAAAATATTTTGTGTGTTTAAAAACAGATGTTTTCAAAAAGAAAAAAACCCAGATGATTTCCTTCTTTAGATCCTTTAGCCTTTCCTCATAGGTCATGTTTTCAAGACTGATGGTCTTCTATGCCTCCTTCTCACAGACAGTTGCCAGTCTCCAGCCCACAGATCCTGGAGCTGCCAACATCAAGACCACTGTGACTGTAGATGGGAAGAGTCAGATGCCTCTGGGGCTTCCTCCATGGAGAGGAGAAAACAGAAGAAAGGCTGGCAAAGCAGAAACAGCTCATCCAATGCTTTGAACTCCAGCCTTCCCTCAGTTCCCTTCTCTTCACATCTCTGACAGCCTCAAGCATGAGGATGTGAAGATGTATGAAAACTCCACACGCTCAGTTCAGCTGTTGTATTCCTTGCTGTGCCAACGTTTCAGGCCCCAGCTCTTCCCCAGGGCTAACATCACAAAAGAGTGGAAAACCTAACTCAGGAGTCAGTACTGTTACTGTTATCTAACTGGGCCATGCTGAAACACCCTCCACGCAGAGGAAAGCCCTTCTGTGTGATGAACAGGCTGAACACAGTCCAGCTGCTGACCACCACACTGGGAGGAGAGGCTCCTGGCAAGATGTCCTTCTCAGGATCCAGAAAAACTAGGACCAGGTTTCCCTTGGCTTTAAGCACACTCTTGGGTATCCTCTGCTCTACAAATTTCTTTGTGGCATCACCCCCATCCTCTTCCCAGTCCTGTCCTGGGAGGTCTGCTTCACCATCCCTCCTTGCCTGTTCTCTTCCCCCAGTGCACTTGTTACCTTCCCAACTATGAGAAAAACCCTCACTCGACTTCTCTCCACCTGCCCTAGTCCTGTGTGCTCCCCACACACCCCCCTCCCCAAACACATGCATTTCAGGACTGAGAAATTCTTCTCAAACAAGAGGTGCTTGAGGACAGCAGGACTTTGAACAGAAAGGGCCTTGCCATGTTAACTAGAGGTGCCTGCCAGCCAACAGCCCAGCCCCTGAACATGCAAGGAATTTTGACCTCACATAGTGAAATTTCCTAGAACTTTAGACCTTTGTTGTTGTTGTTGTTGTTGTTGTTGTTGTTGTTGTTGTTGTTGTTGTCCTCTCTCTGGCTCTCTCTTGCTTTTCAATTTTCCACTTGGCAGCCGCGTTGAAATGATGCAAGGGAGCAGCCGCCGCTTAACTGCAAATTATTAATTAGCTGCCAAGGAGTCTGTGCATGGCTGCACGCAGGGCAGGGGGCTCTGTCCTACATTACAAAATCAACCAACACGCTTGGCATTGCTTCTCTGCCCAGAGATATAATTTAGTGGCGAGTCTCCATTTGTTCCAGAACTGATTCCTAAAAGAGAAGGCACTTTCACAGTCTACTGAGGGGGAGAGGGGGAGGAGAAAACCCAAACAACACCCCGCCCTTGGTGACCAAGAACTGATGCTTTAGCTGTTGGAACTCTTCCTGAAGAGCCTCAGTTGCTGTTAGAACAAATACTAACTGTTCTCAGCTAGGGGCTGGCTATATATAGCCTGGACAGGCCATTCTGCTGTGAAATAGCAATCTGATAAAACTGGGAAAGACTTCAGGTGCTCAGGGCTACTCAGGTCTCTAAGTTTTCCTAAGACTTATTGCCACCCCAGCAGGAGCAGCCACCCCTCTGCTGAGACAGCATGTCTGGCCACATGTGCCCTCCTGAACTGCTGCAACACAGCTGAGAGTAGGTTTGCACAAGCCGTGGCTGAAGGCACTGAGGTTTTGGGTGCTGCACACACACTTTGCCCTAGACACGTCTCTACTCACAGGACCTCATAGTTTAAATACTCGAGACCAACAAACATCCCAGGGGAATCTGTTCCAATGGGTAATTGCCCTTATTGTTAAAAATTAACAACAAAACAATAATGGTAGACAGCTGGGCCTTTCGTGACTTTTATAGCAACATTCCCACAGCTCCACAAGAGACATTGTTTGGGATTCACAAATACATTCTCACCCCAAATCAGGATAAATCCTTGGTCGACTGTTTCAGATACCTTCCCAAGAGGGAATGGTCACTTCCCATGTGGCTCACCATGGCATATCTTCCTGGCATGCACATCTCAGGCAGTGGGGCTTTGTAGGAGCCAAGCTCCAGACAATTCTTGTACCACCAGAGCTGCTGCATCCCTCATTTTCTTTGTGTTGTAACTCACAGCATTTCTTGGCCTTGACATTGACAGAGACTTGTGAGCCTTTGGTCACCCCCTCCTTCCAAAATATCATCTGGTGGCAGGTGGCCCAAGGCAAAGGGAGGCTCAAGGGGAAGTATAAGCACACAAAAAGCTGCAGCCAATTGATCTTCGACAAGGTAGGCAGGGGTGAACAGGAGATGGACTCAAACAGAGTAAAGAAACAACCCCAGCTCCTGCAAGCCAAGCTGACACCTAGGAGAAGACTGATGGGAAGGGTGGAGGGAGCTTGGTTGGCTGCAATGATGTGCATCCTACAAAGCCAAAAAAGCATCCTTATCTTGGAATGCTCTGAGTGCCAAACCTGAAGTGGTCTCGAGACTGTTATTTGAAGGCAGACCTCAGCTGCACCCTGCTTGTCTTAGGCTTGGGTGTTTCCTTCTTCTACCACTCATAACAATTTGTATTTCTGTATGCCAGGAAGTGCTAACCAAGGCTGAGGGTGCAGGCTTGCAAAAGGCAAGCAAAGCCTCCTGCAGCTCCTTGAGATGCTGTGGCTGATATCTGACACTCCACAGCCTGTGAAACCACAGTAAGGTGATGCAAACCATCACACAGAACCTGTCAGGATCACCAGGAACAGCCAGTGCTCAATTCCTGCCCTGAGAATCAGAAACTTGGTAGTCCAGACCAAGAAACATCCCTGAGGAATCTGCTCCACTGATTAATCAACATCACACTTGAAAGTTAACAACAAAACAGTAATAGTAGACAGCTGTGCTTTTCCTGCCTTTTATAGCAACATTCCCACAGCACAGTGAGGGACATTGTTTTGGGTTCACAAACAGTTTCTGGGACACATACACACCTTTATCACTTTTTCCATGGCTTATCTCTTACCTGCTGGACCAGCCTGCCAAAAATCCAACCATCTGGCAGAAAAGTGCATGGACTGTACTGGGTTTGCAGGGCAAGGTTTTGGTAGCAGGGGAGCTGCAGGGGTGGCTCCTGTGATGAGCTGCCAGAACTTCCCCTGTGTCCAGCAGAGCCAATGTCAGCCAGCTCCAGGATGGACCCACTGCTGGCCAAGGCCGAGCCCATCAACAGCGGTGGCAGCGCCCCGGGGTAATGGATTTAAGGAGGGAGAGAAGTCAGTGCACAACAGCAACTGCTGCCAGGGAGAGCACTGAGAACATGTGAGAGGAACAGACACCCAGGTCAGTGCAGAAGGAGGGGCAGGAGCTGCTCCAGCTGCTGGAGCTGAGATTCCCCTTCAGCCCCTGGGGAGGACCATGGTGAGGCAGTGGTGCTCCTGAGGCCATGGAGGAGGGAGAGAAAATCAGGAGTGAAGTTGTGCCTGGGAAAGAAGTGAAGGGTGGGAGGAAGGTGTGTGAAGAGTTTGGTTTTCATTTCCTCATTACCCCACACTGATTTGATTGGCAATAAATTAAATTAATTTCCCCAAATTGAGTCAAGCAGCTTTGGTGGGCACAGGGTTGGACCACCACACAGACACATGCAGCAAGCTTGGTCCTAGCTTGTGTGAAGCTTAGCATTCCTTCACATCCTGGTTGTGGAAAGAGTTGTTCAAACCAGGCTCATAGCAACCTTTTAGACGTCGCACTCAGAGTTATGTAAAATATTTTTCCTGCTTTGGTAGCTGGCAAACGTTGTTTTATAAGACAAATGGAATTTATTAATGCAAAATATTTATCAAGTCTTTTTACTTTTTTCCCCAAGGGAGTGGAGAGGTTGACCAGGAGTCTTTCATCTTTGTTGGCTTCTGAATGTTAAAAATGCAGCTGATTTAGAGCAAAACCACAAGTCAGAGTCTGTCTCATTTCTATGTAACCCCTTTCTATGCAAGTGATGGCAAGTTTTCCCTTTGACAAAGGTACCATCTTGCTGCTGTGATGGCAGGGAATGCTCCTGAAATGCATTCTCAAAGGCTCAGGTGATCTCCATGCTCCAGGTGAACAACAGAGGTAACAGGCAGCAGGATCCTCTGTGCTCAGCTCGCCCCAGTGGGCAAAACAAGAAGATATTCCATGCCTCAAGGGCCTCACAACATCGAGAAGGGTCCATGTAAGGTGGGAACACACCACAGAAAGAAGGGAAGCAATGGGGAAGGGCAGGACAGTACACTGACCAAATGCAGTAGCCTGATTACCATGTACCATCACTCTCTACCCTTTGAGAGCAAAGAAGTAGCACAACCAGCAGCTCTACCACCATTTCTAATGCCTGGGGTTCCCCAGGGGAGCAATGTGAAATGACTCATCAGTGATTAAGGTATAAATGGTAAAACCATCACTGTCTTCACCTGCTAAGCACTGGTGCAGGAAGAATAGTCCAAACCAAAGCAATGGCCAGGCTGCTGATGGGCTCAGATAACAAGGCTGTTTTTAGAGTGTGACTCTTCCATATCTGTTTGATTGTCTTCTATCTTCTCCTTGGACTGTTTTGTTCTTTGTTTTGACAGGTGCCAGCAGAGTCTTCACCTGAGGTCCCCAAGGAGCACCACAGCACACAACATTTCTGTCAGAGGTGGACCTGCTTTGGAACAAGCACCTCTTGCTTGCTACAGGAACTTGCATGTCTTTGTTTCATGTTCCTCATGAACAAAGAAAATACACCTTCAGCTGACTAAGGTTAAAAATTAACTGTTTAATGCCTAGATTATTTATTTGTTCCTCTTCTTTCCTTGTATGACTTGGGTCTAGTTTTCATTTAAGGATCTTTTTTAATGTTCTCTTTACGGATTTGCCTTTTAATCTCAAATCTAATCCATCATAGTAACAACAGCTTCAAATGCCACCTCTTGAATGGAAACAGACATGACTGATAGAGCCCAAGATCCTATCTTCAAGCAATCAACTTGGCCTCACAGCTGGGATATTAGAGACGATCCTGTTTTGCATCAAAACTTTTTCCTTCAAAGGTGAGGCCCAGTAGTAGGTGGCAACTTGGAAGAAATATATTCAGTGAAAAAGGCAAGTGCCCTCTTGGTCCATCACTTAGCATAAAGTATATTTACTTGGGGGAATCAGGTTCTCTTTCCACACTTTCAGAGATCTGAAGCTGTTCCAGAATTGCCTGAAGGGGAGAGCAAAGCTATGACTTGCAGGACATTTGTCTCAGGGTGGGGAAGGACTGCAAAATAAAATGGTCCTCTTACAATAGGAGGTTTAATCAAAGAAATGGAGAAGGGTCACAGAGCAAATTCCTGAAACCAAACTCATGAGTTATAAATAAATATTCCTCGGTGTGAACAGAGGTCCCTTCAAAAACACCCACTGCTCATTCCAGGCTGCAGTGTGATGCACTCAGGCTCTCTGGCCCCACAACTCAATTCCTCTGCAGCACCTTCCCTGCATCCCACACTGAGCTCTTTCCCTGAAGAGGAGGTAGGAGGACTCTGAGCACAGGGAGGGGGATCCAACATCCCGACCTGAACACAAAGGCTTGCTCCCAAGGTGTGTCCATCAGAGGACTGAAGGCTGGGAGAGCAAGTCAGAGGCAAAGCTCCCCAGATGCTTATGCAAGAATGTCTCCAGCTCAAGGGAGGTGTGTAAGCTGAAGTCCTAGGATAAGGTTTCCTTTAGGGAGACATGAGGTTTTCAGGGGCGCTGCGCTGGCCTCTCACTGCTTTCTTTGCTTTGTAAGTTCCAGATGCCAGAGCAGCTGCTCTTTGCCTGGGGCAGAGGGGGAGAGGCAGCCCAGCCTGGAGCTCTAACCCTCCGTGTCCCTGCCTGGCTGCAGGCACCACCTCCAGGGCCGCTTCTGCACCCGGATAAGCACTGTGAGGGAACAAAAGGAGAGCATGACAGCCTCATTCACTTGCTAATAGGCTACTGGAAGAAAGACATCACATCTACAATTGCCATGCAAGGACACAGTCCAGCTTGCTAAGAACAGAGGAGAAAGCAAGAATGGCAAAGGAGGAGAGGAAATGGATTAGGTTTTCCACAAGCACCCCAAAATCCATGCTTCCTCTCAACAGGAGCCCTGGGAGGTTGAGCAGGGCTGTGACACCAAACTGTTGAACACGAAACAAGCACTTTTTTTGGCTCTGGCTAGAAAAATCCTTTCTTGCAGAGCTGCCATAGTTCATATGCTTAGAGCAACAGCGCACAAAAAGAAGGGTTGGGGTTTTTTGGGAAGGAAGGTGGAAAAAAAAAGAGCACAAACCCTGCACTGGGAAAGCCACACCGATGAGCTTGTTAACATTTGAAGAGACTGCTTGGCATGATTCCTTACACAGATTCCTGCCAAGAATTTGCAAGAGGAAAGTATATTTAGCAATCCAAGGCATGCCAAAGCCTTGACAAGAGAAAAAAAAAAAGCTTTTTGAATATGTGGAATAGCAATTAGACATTTTCTAAGCAGCCATTTTCAAAATGCATCCAGGCATCTAATAAGGGCACCTGAGGCATATCCACAACTCTGCCACACTCCACGCCTCAAAAGACATCCGCTAAGATCAAATACTCGGAGGAAGGATGTGTTACCGATGGCAACTGCCCACTTCCAGAGCACTGGGGCCAGATTCAAGCAGGCTCCTCGAGCTGTTGGAAATACACAATCTCATGCCACTGCAAATCATTTTGTAGCATCCTTTAAGGAACCATTTCTGCAAGGAAAGCTGTGAGCCCCTCTGCATAGCTGGGTAGCAGAGAGATGTTACCTGGGCCAGCTCTGCAATGCAATTTTTCCCCCATGTGGAGCTGCTGAAAATCCAGGTGGGATGAGCAGCAGGTGGAAGCTGGGGTAATACATAAAATCAGATGGTGACTTGCAGCCTGTTAAAGTGGTGCTAACATCATTCCCCAAATATGGTGGCTTCTCTTGTTGTGCAGTGTTCTGAGCTGCATGCAAAGCCAGCAATAAACTTCATCACTAAATCTCCTTTCTTTCTAGGGAGAGACCTAGAAGACAGTCCCAAAACAGGGTCAGTCTGCACCAGGAAGGTGACTCACCTGCACCAGTCACTCTTGTTTCTGAAGTGCCATTGAAATCTCCTTGGGATGCAGCATAAAGGAGCTTAGGAAGGCCATGGTTGTGCTCAAGGAGGAAAGCAGCTGACCATACAGTAAGGACAAAACATTTGATGGTCATGAAAGTTAGAAATCACACTGGAATATGCTCCTTAAGACATGGTGCCCATTGCTTATAACTCCAAGTTGTATTACAGTCAGATTCCTAAGACACCAAGCCAGAAGGGAGCACCTGCACACGGGCTGAGTTCACACCACCTTTAGGTCAGGACACACAGAATGGGCAACCAATGCCCGTGGCTGAGGTTTCTTATTCCTCTAAGCCCTAAACCCCCACAGTCTAATATGTGGCATAACACCAGTGGTGCCCCCAAGGCTTAGCATCATGATGCCCTGCAGACCAAACAGGCTGTCAGTGACCAAGGAGGAGAAGGAAGCACAAATAGGGTAAAGCCAAAGCAATTATTTTGTTTTGGAAACAAAGAAATGCTTAACAGAAATCAGAATGAGGAAAGCTGCCCTGAGCTTGTTCAGGTTTTTATTTCCAATTTCCTTTGGGCTCATGAAACACCTTTGGGTACCTGAAATTACAGCTGATTACTATTACCATCCCCTTAGGTTCTATCTTTGATCCTGAAAGAAAAATCCCTTGGTACTGGCAGAATGCTCTGAGAAAAAGGTCCCCTTCTCATCTGCTCTTCAAAAGCAACCAAGATAAACTAACCTGCACAGCCACATCTACAGATCATTCAGTCAGATTTAAAGTCTCTGTTTCCATCAAACCCTTCTCCAGTTCCCAGAGCTGTAGCAATCCAGATGGGTCAGGCATTGCCATAAGCTGACATCCTGCAGGACAGTTACCAGCTCTCTGCTTCTATGGGATCTGTGACAACTCTACCCAGGTTCTGACTAAGGCTTAACAGCAAATACACAGAAAGCAGTAAGCAATATTGTTTAGAATTCCTGAAGAAACAACAAATTTGGAGGATCACCTGGCCCAACCACATAGCTGCCAGTACAAATTTCTCCTAGGATACACACAGCATTTGGACTGAGCACTGACACAAATTCAGCTTTGCTAGAGGTGACAAATTACTACAATCCCCTCATGGTCCAACCTGCCTATTCCCAATTCAGCCTCCTGATGTCTGTGGTTGCTTGAACCGACAGTGCCTGCCATGGGGTGCTTTGGGGGCAGCACACCGAGCGGCCGGGCGCGCAGGGCTGCGGGCGGAGGAGGCGGCAGCGCGCAGCGGAGCGGCAGTGGCGCCCGCTGGCCGCTCGCAGCATTGCCAGCGCCGCTCCCGCCTCTCTGCGGGGAACGGGCACTGCCAGCCGTGCACATCCACCCACACGGAACGGCGCTGCCGAGGAGCACGCCACGGTACCACGGCACAAGAAGCCCGGGGGATCTGCGGGCACAGCCCATCCCACAGGGGTACAGGGAGGACCACACAATCCAGGTCGAAAAGATCGTCTCACATCCTTATTTTCTCTTTGTGTTTCTACCCTGCCCAGTTTCCACCCTCTGCAAATACAAATCCAAAGGGTAATTAATAACCTCCTCAGCTTGAACAGAAGTCACCTCAGATAAGATCTGAGCCATCCTGGGATATCAACACAGTGAAACATATCCTCTGCACCTGTTAATGAATGGCTTCTTCAGAGCAGTGGAGAGGGCTTTATCAGAAACCTGCGCTTCAATTACGACCTTTGCATTAATGAAGGAAGCACAGAGCTGTGCAGAGCCGTATCTCAGCACGTGGCAATGTGGCCCGAGCACACTGCATCAAGAATAAAAAGCGACATGCAAAACCACACTGTCCTGCCCATGAGAGGAAGCAGAGGGGCGGGGCTGCTCTCTGGTGACCAGTAACAGCACCCAAAGGAACATCACGGAGTTGGTCAGGAGAGGTTTCAACTGGGTATTAGGAAAAGGTTCTTCACCCAGAGTGGTTGGGCACTGCAACCAAATTATTCTAAAACAAAGCTGCCGTTCCAGTCCTGCAGCCCATGGAGGGCTCCGTGGTGAGGCAGGGCTACATCCCAGGGAGGCTGTGACCTGGAGGAAGCCTACAGTGCAGCACACCCCTGGCAGGACCTGTGCCTGTGGAGGGAGGAGCCCAGGAGCCCATCCTGAAGAGGTTTGCTGGCAGGACTTGTGATGGAGCCATGGAGGACCCACGCTGGAGCAGAGGAAGTGAGAGGAGCCCTCCCCCCGAGGAAGATGGAGCAGCAGAGTCAGCATATGATGGACTCAGTCCGCCCCCATTCCTCACCCCCCTGTGCAGCTGCTGGGGAGGGAGAGAAAATCAGGAGTAAAGCTGAGCCTGGGAAGAAGGGAGGGGTGATTGGAATTAACATTGGGTCTTATTTCTCACTATCTACTCTGCTACAATTGGTAATAAATTAAACTGGTTTCCCCAGGTCAGGTCCATTTTTTCCACGACAGTAACTGGTGAGATCTTTCCCTGCATTATCCCAACCCACAAACCTTTCATTCTACCTTCTCTTCCCTGTCCAGCAGAGGAAGGCAGTGATGGGACAGCTTTGGTGGGCACCTGGCACTCACCACAGGTAACACAACAGACAGGACTTTTTGCAGAAAAGACAAACGTGATTACACTCCATTATCACCCCTTTATTGATAAAGGACAGATCTTGACAATGGAGAAAAAAAGGATGTTTCACAAGGAGAAGAGGAAGTAGCTTCTACTGGTCTTTCAATTCCTTCAGTCTTCTGATGGCAGATTTGACTGTCACTGCAGAGGTGGTACTGGAGGAAGAAGCAGAGTCATTTGCATGTGGCAGAACAACTGTGCTGCTGTTATTTATTTTTGAGACAGCACTGATCATTTCAAATTGTTATCATCTGATTGTGCTGCCAAGCAGGGTCCCACCCCACTTCTGTTTTCCTGACAACAAAGTGTAGGCCTTGGTCCACGAAGCACATGGGAGTTCACAGGCTGCATCCCAGCCCAAATTTCCCAGTCATGCACCCACCACGTGCACCACTGCGTGGGCTCAGATCCCTCACGACTGCTCCAGGTGGGGCAGTTTGGGGGAGGGACAGCGAAGAAAGGCAGTAAGTAACAGCACCCTCACAACAAAGGTTATTATGGTTCTGTTTTTTTGTTTTTACAACAAAAGGAAAACATGAAAATAAGTTTTCTTGGGAGTAAATCTGGCTTTGCCTATTGCAAAGAATAGTAATCAAATTGACTTTGATTCACAGCAATCAAATTTTAACAGAACAGGCAACTCCCCCCATCACTATCTCAAGACAGATCTACTTAATACGTTAGTAGATCAAAATTTTAAAAGAATAGATAAAAAGTCAAAAGCTGTATTATGCCTGAGCTATATGAAAATAAATGGTGTCAGAGCTTCTTCATTTCCTTACTTGTAAGTCCAGGCACCACCAGCAACTGTCTTCATGCAGGATCCACAGTGCCAGATACCCACAGCCTTTCTCTTCATCTTGGTCTACAACAGAAGAAAAAAAGTCACACTCCATCAGCTGAAAAAGCCAAACAACAAACTTCAGGCAAGGACTTCAGCATAACACCACAGCATTCCCATAAGCCAAGTTAAGACAAGAAAGGGTCAGGCAATCCTTTTACTCAAATTCTGCAGACATTTCTGAAGCACTTTTCCATTCAGATATAAACTGGGTCTTTTCTGAAGGTATCATCAAAATTCAGCTTATTTTGAAGGAGAAGAATAGTAAGGAGTTACCTTGGTCATATCAACTGATATTCTCACCATGTAATTCCACTGTTCCCAGACTCCCTGGGCAAGCTCAGCTCACCCTAAGCCAGGCCCACTTCAAACAGCATCTAAAGAGTGAGCAGTGGGTACTGAACTCCCCCTTCCCATGCAAGTATCCATCACCCTGCAGAGGTGACAACAGGTCTGCCCACACCTATGCCTGATTTAGGCAGCTCTGCAGGCAAGATCATGAACATTTTTACTTTATATGTGAAAGGCAGTAAACTAAAATCAAACAAAAACCCAACAACAAATCAAAGAAAAAAACCCATGCTGAAATATTTTTAAATTTCCAGCCACTTTAAAGATTCCTATTCTACAGATATCCATAAAAAATACCTGTGCAAATCATAAGCTAATGGACCTTTCAAGCTGTCAAACACTACATTTAGCAGTGAATTTTAATTGTGTACACATGCTGTTAAGATTACTTCCTGTCAGAAGTTCTTCCCCATCCTGAGTAATTCAGCACACAAAAGTAAGCAACTGCCCTGTTCCTCCTTCAGGTATCCTGTAAAAAGTTACTGAAGGGAAAAAAATAGCCCAAGTCAAACCTTAATTATCAGATAACAACTGTGATGCTTTAGTTCTGTCAGGTCTACTTTATTAATTATGTAAAACATGTAATATGGCAGCATTGCTCACTCTTGTATAATTAAATGTAATTTATGTTTGCTTTCATTCAGCTACTACTAAACATGTATTTGAAATGTCTGCTCCCTCTTTTCCAAGGCCTCTGACCGTAGCTCAAAGCTCACCATACATCAGTCCCTGTCTCAGAACCAGGCACGTTTCTCTTCAGTACAAAATTACTGAAGCATCAAAACACCTTTCTAGCATCAAAACCAATGTGATCTGTAAAGATTTTGTTGGGGGAGGAAGGATATCTCTCACCTTGCCACAGAAAGAGCAGGTATACTTGGCATGCTGGCTGATTTCAATCTTCTTCACCATTTTCCTGAGGGATGCACCGTAGCGGGTGCCATATTTACCCACGATCCCGACCTTCTTGGTGCGCTTGGCCTGGTGGGAGGCAAACCAAGTGAGCTGCAGCTCCACAGAGACCGCGCTCCCGCTGCTCCCCTCTCCCGGCAAAGCCGGGCCGCACCTCGCCCTGCCCCTGGGAACACCGAGCGCTCGGTCACGGAATGGCCAGGCTGGAAGGGAACACGGCGGGCACCTCGTCCGACCTCCCCCTCAGGCGGGACCGTCCCACAGGGCACAGGAGTGCAGCCAGGGGGTCCCTGAGTGTGCCCAGTGAGGGACCCTCCACAGCCCCTCTGGGCAGCCCACTCCAGGGCTCGCTCGGGGCACAGTGAAGAGGTTCCTCCTCGTGTTCACTTTTCTCCTGTGCTCACTTTCTGCCCGTCTCTCCCACTGTCTGGCACCGCCGAGAAGCGCCCGGCTCCAGCCTCTTGACAGCCCCCTTTAGATACGGTTCACTCTTTTAAATATTTCACTATTATATATTTATACAATGAGGTCCCCTCCCAATGGCCTCTTCCGAGGCTGAACGGGCCCAGCTCCCTCAGCCCGTGCTCAGGAGAACTGTGCCAGTCCTCCAACCCTCCCCGCTGCCCGCTCCTGGAGCACCAGCGATGGAATCCCGCGGGGCTGGCGCTGCTGCAGCCTCCCAGCTCCTGCCGGGCCACTCGGGGCGGCGGAGCGGCCGCCACGGCCGAGCAGAGCCGTGGCACGGAGCGCCGCAGC
>VZRX01019225.1:161702-216231 GCA_013398075.1 Notiomystis cincta | reverse complement strand
AGGGACAGAAAACGTGACCAGGCTTGCAGAAAAAGTAAATGATAAATATATATAAAAATAATTTAGGATTAATTTTTTTTTCATAAAACATACGATCCCTAAACCACGAGGTTTCAAGAGTTTGGGCATCAGGCCAGGTTAAGGCAATTTGGCAATCCCCTTGTGGTTACCCAGGGCTGAAATACCCAGCCCTGAAAGCCTTTGTGCCCCTGCAGAGGTGATTCCCAGCACCAAAACAGAGAAATACACGGTGCCACCGAGCTGCAGTGCTTGTAAGGGATTGGCAGCCCATTAACCTCCATTAAGAAATGTAATCCCGTTAGCCAGAGAGCTTTCTGATACGGTTCATCCGCTGCTGCCAGCAGAGGGCTGGAGCTTCCCAGTCCAGCCCCAGGTCCTTGTTGCAGGTGATTTTCCCTCATACCCACCACGACAGCCCTCTCCACTTAGAGTCTGTTTAGTTAAGAGGGAGTCAGGGAATTCAGTGTACCCTGCCACTGCCTTACCTTCCCTGGCTGGCTCTGTACTTCCAGAGATGCTCATGGACAGACGTCACCTCCCCTCTTGGCTCTTGCTTTGAGGGTTTGAGCACTGACATTTTTACCTCCCTCTGTCATGCCAGGCTCCTCATTCCCTGATCAGCCCTGCAAGCTCTTCTGGGAGCTGGTGGGCCAGAGCAGTGTCTGAGATGAGGGCTCAGCAAGGCTTTAGGCACTGGTATTTATATCTCCCTCAGCTGAATCAAAATCTCATTTAATATATCCTAGGAATGTATCTGCCCTTTTCAGATCCTCGTCATAATGATGACTCACAGGATATATCTTTGATACCAACATATTAGAAAATGAAAAAGAAACACTAAGTTCCTTTGGCTGCTTAGTGACTAAATGGTTAAAAAAAAATTGTCAGCCAACACATCCAGAGGATTTACTGCTCCAAGATCCAGTGAGATGGGTCCTTCCCCTTCCTCTGCTGGCTTTAGATAATGCCAAAAAGACACAGCTCTATCATCTTCAGCAGGCAGGTGCAAGAGGCCCCAGAGTGCTGCATGGTCCCGAGCCTGCCTGTGGCTCCACTGGCAGCCTGCACACTGCCTTGTACAGCTTCTCCTCAGCAAGAATTGCAGATCCTGTCTGAGCCTGCTGCCAGCTGCCCAGCCACCCCCCCCATATTAATGATGGACCAATGGTGCCACTGGGTAAGGCCTGCAGTCTCCCCAGTCCCTTGAAGTAATCACTAGCAGCACTTTCCTGCAAGGCTCTTCTTCTTTTTCTTTATTAAGTAAGGGTAAAGTGAATCTCAGGTCTATTTGAAAAGCCTCTCTATCTGTGCAGCAAACCAGCTGAGATTTTCTGGGTCCTAAAGGGAAGGTGCACCTAGCACTCCTCTACCAGGGCTAGGATTTACCAACATATGGACAAGATCAATCAAGTTCATAAGAAGCAGAATTCTCCAAGGGTACTTCCAGTGTATCTTAGAAAAATATTGTTATGAAATAGCTGTAGCTTTACAAAGAAGAGAACTACTTCTATAAGACAACAATACAGGTATACAAATAATGTCTTTTGCATTTTTTTTCAGTCAGCAGACAGCAACATTTCTCACCCCTTACTCAGAACAACCCACTTTGCAAGTAGAAAGATCACTCATCCTACAGACAGATTAAATACTGAGTGTTTAAGATGACAGACATTTAAAATTGTCAAAAAGTGTATCTTCATCACCTGGCCAGCTGCTGCAGCAAGAGCTTCAGCAGTGAAGGTTAACTCTCAGCCTCAAACCCAGAGAGAAAGCATTTCCTCCAGCTGCCCAGTCACAACACCCCTTGCCACAGCTCACACCCCAAAGCACCATCTGCAGCCATGAATGAAAAGCAGTTCTTCACCCAGCACAATTGTACATGCAGCCTGTGGGGCATTTCCAGGATGACACCAGCTGAAAATGGAACAATCAAACCTTTCAATGCAAGAAAAAATACTTAATATTATCAGGTTGATCTCACAGCAAAAACGTTTGTCTCCTCTGCCTTCCAGGAGAGGTATTTTTGTCAGTGTCTGGTATTTGTACAGAGCCAAGCACATCACCTCCACAGCACATTAGCTGCTGGCCTCCAGGAGCTAAAGGCAAGCCTTCAGTTTGCCACCTTCTCTACAGACTACAGCTGTAAAACACAGCCACCTGGGAGATGGCATGCTAAAACAGAAGTACCAAAAGCTTGGAAATCAAAACTTAGAACAACTTTTTACTTTAACAGTTCAGTCCAGAATCAGTTTCTTATAAAACAAGAGCAGAAGTCTGCCTGTGTCCCCCTCTCCTCATTCACCTGTAGAAATCAGTCAAGTCTTGAAGAAAACACACACCCACACACACCCTCCCTGAGAAGTCAGGGTTAATCCCTGGCAGTCAGCAGAAGCTTTACCCTCCACTGACAGAAGAAGCACATGCCATGGAGTAGGTCCTAATATTCAGCACAAAGCCAGAGATGAGTGTGCTGAGGCAGAAGTGCCTAAAACAGGCAATGCTTACTGGCACACAGCTACATTACTTAGCTTCAAGGTGGTAACTTGCTCTTTTCCCTCCTCTTCCCCACCTCCACAAAACATCAAGATCTGTATGGATCTTTTTTCCTCATGGCCAAACTGAATAACAAGAGCCAGTCTGTGACTGGTCCAAGTAACAGCCAAATTTCCCAGTGAACAAACTCCTAGAAATGCAGACTTCTGGAAATGGAAAACTGATTGTTAAAAGCACTCTGCAGCTGCTGAGTTGGTTTCCTCAACAGTTCTGCCTTGGGGACAGATAACCATTATGTGCTTTTTAAACAAAACAACTGTGGAAGCTGACATGCTGAAACACAGCAGAATGATACTTGCCCATGTCCATTCAGTCATCAGCAAAACCAGGACTACAAACCCTGCAGGCTGCCAGGTGTGTGCTGCACATCTGTCACACTGCCTTCTCACCCTCTGAGATGGAACATGCCAGAGATGCAGAAAGCTTCAAGTCTTTTATTTTCAAGAACTCAAAAAATAATTTGTGATTGTTTCTGGTTTTTCTTTTTTAATTAAAAAAAGTCTCTTAGCTGCCGTCTCTTTTGCTATCACCATTTACACTTCCTCAATACGCCTCTTTTTTTTGGGACTCACTGAACACATCTCTGCTTCTCTGTCTTGCAAGGCACTGCCAGAGTCAAACTCACAGCCAGCATCAGCTGCCTCCAAAAGCAAAACATCATCAGCATCATCTCCACTCTCAGAGAAGGTCTTCTGGAAAAGGTCATAGATGGTCTTCTGCTTTGGATCTGGCTGGGGAAACAGAACAGAACAGGATCTGCATCCACACTGTCATGTCAAACACAGTGAGCACCATCAGAGGACACTCCCCTTTCACAGTGCACATGTGTGTATAGATCATACCATACACAATACATACACACATGTATCTCATATATATATACTCAAAGACATATATATGACATGGACACTAACAGGTCTCCTTGCAAGTAGCAGGCTTGGAACCTCTGTGGAGAGTCCAAGCCAAGGCATGGATCCTGGGAGGCTTTACAGGTATAAGGTCACCTGTGCCAATCCAGATGTACACAAGCCAAAGCCCATTCAGCCTCCCCCAGGGACCACCAATATTATTTCAGGTCCATTACCTTAGGATAGTAATTAGTTGACTCAGCTGTTTCAGAGAAATTGGTTTCTGAAAGACCAGCTTCGCCCAGCACTTTGATTTTCTCCTGAATCATTGGCCTAGGAGTGATAAACAGATATTACTGAAAGGAAAAAAGCATCATCAAGGACACTGCTTCATTTACTAGGTGTAGATTAAAAAAGGATACAAATGGGTATAAAGATGGCTTTTCTACCAAATGTTGTTGGTTCCTTAGCCTGTCCTGCTCTTGTTTATCATCACTGTATGCTGTCATCACATCAATCAATTAAAATATCAATCAATTAAAATGATAACAATGAGAGGATTTTGGGCTATAAACATTTGGAGAACACACACCCCCAAACAGCAAAACTAGTTGACTTAGGCAACACCACTGGTATGAAGTCAGAACAGGAAGATGCAGCTAAAAGGGACTCCTAGTGGCCTGTGTGCTCAGCCTCCAAGGCAAGCAATGGTAAACTTCAACAAGAGATGCATCAGCATTTCAAGGATAACTCCCAGTGTACAGCAGGAGGAAGAATCCATCAGTGGCCCAAGAGGCTGAGAGGTCCCAGCCACACCTGCACACTGGACACTGAAAGATGCCAAGGCCACAGCTCAATTAATGCATTTACCAAATAGCCTTGTCCTCTTGTTCTTTTTCTTGTCTTTAAAAAGACACTGCCACTGTCCTTTCGAGAGCCGTATTTCTTCCCCATTAAGCACTAATGACTGCACAGACAGCATTTCACAAATAAAGGCAGAATTACTGTCATTAAGTTTCCATGAAATTTGGGTGATGCATCAGTTTCCAGATCCTTGCATTGTAGGGTTATAATTATTGCCATCATGATATTCTCAGAACTGCACAAGTTCACTTAATTCATTCATTCCTTTAAACAAGGTAATAAAGATGTAATTTTGGACTTTAAATGAAGCAGCTGGTGGATAATTTCTTTTCATCATTTGCAGGTCAGTTCCCTTGCAGCACTAAAGATTCCTCAGATTCTCCCCATCCCCAGATGTCAGATTCCCCAGCCCTAAGGACTAATGTCCACTGATAGCTCTCACTGCACCAAAACAGCTCATACCACAACTATCCAGAGGTGGGTCAATAGCACCTTTTTAATCCATCTGAAGGGCTCACATAAGAGCAAGAGGAAGGCAACAGTGCAGTCTTCCTCCACAGCTCCCTATCCAAGCACTCAGCAGCCAGATTGTTCCTCAGATCTGATCTACAATACACTGAACCATCTCCAGTGTCTGCTGACTTTCTTTCAAAGGCTCAGCACTTTACAGTACCCAAGCACAGGAATGTTCTGGGCTCTTATTTAAGACAATTCCTCCTCCTTACATGGCAACCGTGAAAGTTTTAGATACATCAGCTCTCCTAGAATTTCTCTTAAGAGCCCTTTCTTTGTCAGGTAACTACTTTTATTTATTCCTCCTGCTTGTCAGCCACTCAGTCACGTCCACTGCAGCCAGGCCACGTCACCAGCTTGCAGCAGCCCTGACTGGCATGTATTGATCCTCCCCTCACAGGCTGTGGAAATCAGCACTAGCATTAACCCCTCACACCACATATGTGACCAACAGTGGCAGGAGAACCAAAGTGTCATTCTCACTTCTTACCATAAGTAGTCATCTGCTGTGCCTTTAGCCACCAGGTAGTGAACATTAACAGAGCTGGTCTGTCCAATTCGATGTGCCCGATCTTCTGCTTGGATCAAAATCTTAATGTAAAAACATGACAAATAAAAAGTGAGAACTGCAACATCTAAGAAATAGTGTAAGCACCAGAGAACAGATGATCTCATCTCTTCTGCTTAGCAGCTCTTCCTTATCTGCATCCTATTAAGACCTGTATTCTCAAACAGACTAAGCCAAGAAGTAATCTGGTACACCAGGTTCCCAAAAGGCACTGAGCACCTTTCAAACACAGAGGGTCAGCATTGATGATGGACCCTTTCAGGTCTTGGCTGGGCAAACCCCTAAGAACTCTGTCAAATAAAGACAGAAGCATGTTTCCTTTTTGTGCCACCTTCTCCTGCCAGCAAGCTGTATAAGCCAGCCTCACAGGTTCAAGCCCAAGCACCTGTGGTTGCAGAGCCAGCAGACACCAGAGAAAGAAGGAGAAAAACCCTAGAGAAAGTTGCCAGCCCATTACATCTCCTAATCAGCAACATTTCTGCTCTCCAGGGAGCATCCAATCCCTGTCCCCTCCAGGACACTTACCCCTGGGTTCCAGAACAGCTCTGCAAACACCACCAGATCCGCAGCAGACAACGTCAGGCCCATGTTTGCAGCAGTGAGGGAAAGGACAGCCACCGCCTGCTTCTCTGAGAACTGGAACTGGTGGCACAGAGACTGCCGCTCCGCTGAAGACGTGGAGCCGTCGATGCGAATGTGCTCAACGTGCTGTGGAAAGGCAGAGGATGCTGTTCAGAGACCTGGTGCCCCTTTCTTGTGGATTCCATGTCCAGTGCTGCCACTGAGCAAAGCCACCAGTGCCACTGTGGGTTATAGTCTGGAATGTTATCTTAAACTGTTCTTCACGCTGCCCCAGCATGACCCAGCTTGCTTTAGGAGCATCCATGGAAATCTCACATGAAAAGTTAAACAAACAATTTTGAAGTCAAGAGAAATGACTGGCAGGTCTATCAAGTCTCCCTACAGTATCTTGGTTCAAAAATGTAAGGGCACCACAGAGGTAAAGGCAGGCAGGGATGGTGGGCTTGGGCAGTCACCACATTCTTCCTCTGAGGAAAGCCTGGAGAACAACAGCCACACAGGGTAACACTCCCCCAAGAATTCACAAGCTCCAGGGCAGACGGTGGAATTAAAGAACAATAAATACAATAAAAGCCATTCAGCTAATACAAAGTGCATCCTGTGAGGCATTCACCCTGACAGCTCAGCTCCCTCAGTGAAGGGCACACTCAGAAGCACAGCAAGTAGAAATTATCTCGGTCACTAACTGTACTAAACTATCTGACCAGCCATAAATCCAGGGTGCTGTCCAACAGCTTTGAAGCTGGAACAATGATAAAGTTAAGACAAATCAGTCACTTACTTTCTTCTTCAGCTCTGCAACTACTGCATCCAGCATTATCTTGTGATGAGCAAATACCAGGAATTTATTATTCCCACTTTCTAGTAACTCCAGGATGTACTCTCTACATGAAAAAGGAAAAATACCAAAACACTATAAAATTATGTGCTGACAGAATACAGACTTTGCTCACAAAAAATTCTGAAGACACTGCCCATCTATATACAGACAGTAGGAAACAGCCTAGCAGAAAAAACTGCAATAAAGCCCAAGTAGCAAGTCAAGTCTTCTACAGATTAAAATATAGAAAAGAAAATTCTCTCATTTTTTCTTCACCACAGGCAGAAAGCTGCCTACATTATACTTGGGTATCAAAGAGAATCAGTTTATTATATCCTGCTTGGAACATGACATCCCAGGCCAATCAAATGAAGGTAATCTATACTTAATTACATTCTCACTCACCCATCTGTATTTCTAACTTCTGCATAATAACAATACACTAAAATAATCTGTATGCAGTTCAACTTCCTGGGTTATCTTGGGATTGTTTTTATATCAGAAGAAAACATCTCTAAACACATTGATCAGAAAAAAACACAACCTTTTCTTGCAAGGGTTCACACTTGCAACTGAAATAAAAAGAAAGTCTTCTAACTGTTCACTAACATAAAAGAAAGAAACTCTTCTACAGAAATGAATGCTGGGACTATGAAGTGCAGTTCTGTGCAAAACAAGCAAATTTTCAGCACAGTCTGTGACTCTGAAATCACACAGTGCACATCAGTTGGTCCTTACATTTGGAGAGCTGTGGAAAGTCAACCATTTTCATATTATTAGCATACTACTTATTATAAAGTTATACTATGACCTAAAGCAATTCCTTTGCAGTCCCAGCAAAAAGGCTAAGGATGAGAGCACACAGAAAGAGATTATTCTAGGGAAGAGAGAGTTAAAAGCACACCTGTGGTACAAAACTTTTGCTACTGAGGTCCCATGAGAGCCCTGTGGAAGAGCCAAGAACTTCAGTAGGAGCTGTGAGATTCCTAAAGCACAGCACTACTAAAGCTCAGCCCATCTCATAACGATTTTTGTTCAGGATTCCTGCTGCAGCAGAACTGCAGCATTTGTTTCCTCAAATTCTATTGATGCTTTTGGTTTCATTATTCCCCTGCTCCTTAAATTGAAATAGGGTCCAGATCAGTGAATTTGATGCAAGTCCCAAACACAAAGTCATTTTAAATGGTTCAAATGACAGTTTAGATCTGTATCTGGAATGAAATCAGAAGACTTATTCAGCCAAAGAACTCCAAGAGAAGAAAATGTTTAATGCGTTGTAATTACAATCAAGTTTTTCTAGACTGATTTGAGGCTATGCCTCATGTCCCTGCACTGTTATCTCTAAGTCTCCCTGTTCTCAGCAGAAAACCACATTTTACTGGGCAAGGAGGAGGCAATGACACGGTGCTTACACGACTGAACGGATTTTAGCTTCTGCTGTTCTGCTGAAGAAGACAAGAAGAGCTTCCTTCTCCTGTTGTTTCTGTAGAAGGAAAAGAGAAACAAATTTGAGTCTCAAAACTGCCTTTTCTCCTTCTTGCTTACAGATCTGGGATGTCTGCTGCTGCCAGTAAATTAGGAAGAAAATCAGCCTAAAAAAGTACAATAGAGGCCTGGCAGAGGAAGTCTCCTACTCTCCACTGGGTACGGCAGATACTGGCACAGCCCTGACACCTCCCTTCCTACCTCCCACTCAACTCCTACCAGCTGGGTGACAAGTGTATCACAAATGCAGCTTTAGTTGAGAAAGCATCTCCCAACTCAAAAGGCAAGGAAAAACCCCATAGTTCTTACAGAACTGTATTAGCAACCTAGGATCCTAGAATGTGCATTTTCCACCCATACAAGGAAAACAAACAAGAAAAGCAGAAACAAACATCACGTTTTTGGCTGCTGCTCTGTTCACAACTCAAACAAGGCTGGTTTTGTAGGCTGAATGAGATTACAAGGCTAGACAGGAGAGTAAGCAGAGAGGCAGGAGATATAAAAGACAATTAAAAATTACTAACAAGAAAGAAAAAAAGAGGAAATGGTATTTTGCACGAAGGGACAAAGTAGACCACTTAGATCAAAAGCAAATCAAGCTGAGTGAGTTTTGATTGTGCTGTACACTCATTTAAAACTCTGCCTTCACATAAGGTGTGGCTCTGACCTTCTTTGGAAATCAGAGTACTGTTTTTTCACTGATGTTTTAAAATAAAAGTACCTGAAATAGCAATGGCTCATCATGAAAACAGTTTCTGACTTACATTTGCATATCCATTAGCCATCTTCTTTGCTTCAGCTGCCAGCACAGCTTTGGTCTTTGCACTAATGCCTTCAGGAGCCACCACAACCATTTTGCGTTGCTTTGCTGGAAGCTGGGAAAGCACATCTGACTTCAGACGTCGGATCATGATGGACTCTTCCAGCAAAATTTTCAGTTCAGTTAGGTTGGATGATCCAGAGTAGTCCCAACCCCATGGCATCTGGGAAAGATCAAAGCAGTTATCAGTGTCAAACCTTTAAGAGACTGCTCTGCAGGTAACCCAAAAGCAGAATAAATTTCCAGGGAATCTGGACAAGGCAAGAACTTGATGGTCAGCAGGAGATTTGACAAAAATGGCAGTAAGGTAGAAATGTACAAACTAATCCACCCAACATGAAAAGGCTACCTACAACTTTCCCTTCTTCCTATCTACAAAAGCTCAGGTGCAGGGAAGAAGACTATGCAGAAATGGGGCAGGGATCCCTCTTCCAGCCCTGTGCTCTGGTGTTCATTCTGACACAGCGAGGTGGTGCTGCTCTCCACCCACGGCTTTGAGCAGGCCAGAAGAACTCACTGCAGTTCTGTGCATGCACATTTACCTCAGCTTTAAGCAGAGAGACACACAAAAATATTCTGTAACAGGATGAGGACAAACATCCTTAACCCAGAGGCCTTCACAGAGTTGTTATGCTTGTCTGACACGCTAGGTCAGAACTGCCTGTTCTCCACTGTGGCCTGACTCCTGCTCTGCTTCCTGACATACTCTATTTCTGCCTTTCCTGTGTTTGGCTCAGGCTCAAGCAAACCATAAATAAATTGTGGCCCAAAATACATCACTCCAAACATTGTCTCTTCAAAGCAGTATCACTTCAAAGCTCCTCTAAACAAGCCATTCATTTACTCCTCCTTGAAGCACTCCCCTCTAAACCTGGCCTACCCTCCAAGATCCTGTGTGCAGGCAATATACACCTGTTCAATTAATCTCAGCTCATCACTTCTCCTACCAGTAACCCCACAGCCTACTATTTGTTCTCTGAGAAAGAACAACAATGGCATCAAAATTGGTACATGCCCTGAAAGAAGCATCTTTCAAACAACTTTCTTTCAGAGAACAGACCAATTTGGTTTTAATGCTGAAGCAAGGGGAAGAAAGAAACCTTTCTGCTCAAATTTCACAAATAAGTATAGGGAATACAACTAAAGGAATACCAAAAACCAAGGTGGGGAGGGGAAATCTTTCTTATAGCTCTAGTTCTAAATAATATTGGCAATGTCCAAAAATACAACCTCTGGTCTTGGAATAACAATCCAAAGTACACTACTATATATTCCCTCCTGAAATGCATATAATGGAGATGTGAGGAGCCTCAGCACCAACACCTCTGACTGGCTGCCCCACTCTTAGTGTGCTACATTAATTGATAAAATAGATTTAACCTTAAAAATCTATATTGCTTTTGTATTCCCCAAGAGAAACCTGCTACAACACACAAATGAAAGTAAAAGTGAAGGAAGCTTCTAAGTATTCACTGCATCCTCCCTCCTCTCCTAGAATGCCTGACACAAAAAATAAATCATACTAGCCATAAGCTTAGTCATGCTACTGACTGTATTAAGGGGTGGAGCTTTGATGGAACAGGGGTGAGAACATGCTGTGGGACAGGAAGAGGAGGAATCAAAGAGCTTATAGGCAAGTAAGACCTCTCTGATATCTGAAAGTGAACATTCCTACTTCAGGTTGAGACAAAACAATCTGCAATCCTATTGCCATATTGTACTGATGTGAACCGTTAACTGACTTCAGATTCTGGTACTTATGGCCATCATTAAACTCATCTGACTTAATCTATTCCTACATAATTATGGCACCATCTGATTAGCTACAGTTGGTCCATTAAGACAGGAAACAATTCAAACCCTAAACACACAGCCAGTTTGAATCCAGCAGAATTAAAACTTTGGCTGTGACAACAGCCCAGTGGTGTAGGGCTAGAGTTAATAAGCCCTCTTGGATCTTAGCCAAGCACTGAAAAAACCAACATGGATACCACTGCTGTGCTTCCCTGAAACCGAGAGTGCAACACAGATGCATCCCTCAGGTCCATGAAAAGCTAGCTCAAGTCAAGCTGGGTTTATTAGCCTTAGGCACTCTGCATCAAAGCTGACATTGCTGAGCCACAGCCTTTCTGCTCCCTTTCTGCATTTCTCAGGCTCTCTGGGCCCAGCACAGCAGATGTGCAGAACCAAGAAGGATCCCCTGGTGCTCTGTCCAGCCTCCAGAGCCCACTGCCCAGGGCACTGGTAGCTGAGCAGGAGGGATCAACATGATCAGGCTGCCCAGCAAGGCCTGCTGTGGGGCTTGAGCTATTGCAAAAAGAAAAGGAAAAGGGAAAGAAAAAGGAAAAGGGAAAGAAAAAGGGAAAGAAAAAGGAAAAGGGAAAGAAAAAGGAAAAGGGAAAGAAAAAGGAAAAGGGAAAGAAAAAGGAAAAGGGAAAGAAAAAGGAAAAGGGAAAGAAAAAGGAAAAGGGAAAGAAAAAGGAAAAGGGAAAGAAAAAGGAAAAGGGAGAAAAGAAAAAAAGAAAAGGACATTTATTTTGCCAAAATACACATCTGGCTCTGATCCATAACATTCCAGAACACATGCTTCCAACTGTGATTTTCTTAGCAAAGTGTTACAGAATCTTACATGAGTCAGTAAACTTATTACAGTGTTAGCAGAAGCTGCCAAACTCTTACAAATTCAGAGCATGTGCTCAGATAGAAATTATTTAATATTTGCCAACATCAGCCAGTTTGAAAAATGAATTCACAGCATGTATTTTGGAAAACAGTCTTGGGATAGCTTGTAAATAACAGGTGACATTTCACTTGCTGCATTTTTAAAAGTGCAGATGCTGGGAGGTTGAATTAATAAAAAATATAAACTTTTATAACTTTTCTAATCAGATCTGCCAGATATTTGCAATTTTCTATCATAAAATCTTGAAACAGAAACTAGTCAGACTTTAGGTTTAAATTGAACGGATCAGGTTTGCCAATTTTTCTTTAATCTTATAATGCAGTCAGATTTACTATTAATACCAAAACATTTTTACATAACACCTTTCATTTTTACAGATCTTCAAAAGCCTTGCAAAGCCTCTCTGGTTCTGTGCAATTCTACCTCCACTCATAATGCTGCTAATTTCAGGACAGGAAGAACTTATTTGAGTATTGACAGCAGAAGTATCACAACAGTTCTTCAGAGAGGATGCAACTCCTAACAGAGTCTCAGGTTAAAGCTGCAGCAGCAAATGTGAGGGATGCTCTACAGCCTTGAAGGAACCAACTACAATCATCCAAACACCTTTTAAATTTATTAATTGCCAAGTGGATCTCTGCCAACCCAATATTCAGCAGTCTCATCATTTCCTCAGGTACCATCTAAGTCTCTTTATTTCCAGAAGCCCGATTTCTCCAAATAACCAAATTCTTCCTAGGTTAACATGAACCTAGGAACATTTACTGACATTAACTGTAACAAAATGTCCCAGGTGAGCATGGAGAAGACCAGCCATGTTCAACAGTCTAGGAGAGGCAGGTCAAACATAGAAACAAATTTTTACTAGAAAACCTGCCAAGGTTTTGAAGGAAAGTTGATACAAATTGTGACCTCTATGCTGAGTTTCACTGCAGGATGAAAAACATTTACACTGAACACACCATTGCAACCTGGATCTTGTAAAATCATTTTATTTCTTAATATTATCCAAGGTCCATGTGCCTCATAATTGAGATGACAGCTACTTGTGCAGAACTTTATCCTTACCAGGGCTTATCAAACTCCAAACCTACTTAGACTCACATGCTGCAAATCAACTTCCCTTTTTACTGCAGAAAACCAAGAAGATTAAACTGTATCTCTTCATTTCCCTCTAGGAAACATTCTGAAAGGAATGCTCAGAAAGGAATCATTCTGTTTTAGAGATAATGAAGCTTAGCAGAAGATGTGGTCTCTCCCTCTGTGATTCCTACTATGGATGGATGGAGACCCAGGAGTGATGCTCTGTGGTTCTGCATGCTAATGGCCTTACTCTAATCAATGGCATCAGCACATGACCACCAAAGTCAATTAAGTCCTCCTCTGACTTGCACATTTGGACATATATAGAACAGCAAAAGTGGTCATTCAGACATAGGAAAAAGGGGATTCAAGAATTTTATAAGACTGCAGTGAGAATATTCTTGATGGAAACTCAGTGTGTGTTAGATACCCCAAACAGCAAAGAAAACAAACAAAAGCCCTACAAATAGCTGTAACTATTTTTATGGCATACACTGATGATGTTCAGTTCTTCAGTAAATATTCTTGAACACTGAAATGGTCATTTGCTGTTTCCAACCACTTTGCTAAACACTCCAATTTAGAGCTGTCGGGATGAGTCCCTCTTTTGTGTCTACAACCAGCACAGAGTATCAGAGAGCCTCCATGTACCAGAAGCATCAGCAAAAGCTCTTCTCTTAGCAGTGTGTGTTCCAACACACAGAGCAGCCCTAGGGCTGGCAAATCCAAGTACAGGTGAATTGCCCAAACCTTGGGCAGATAAGGCAAACGTTTGCTATTGTGGCTGCAAATGCTGGCTTCCTGCAAAGCTAAATTCTTGCAGTGGTTGGACTCAGAAATTCTGTGGAAACAACTGCTGAGCAGCTGGCAGAGGAGTTATTTTCAAAATATGCTGAGGATTGCATCCATTTCTTAAATTAGAAGAGGGTAGAATACAAAGACATAGTCTGTAAGTTGTCATTTTTTTACTTACCTGGAGGTATAAAATCCAAAATCTGAAGCAACAAAGTCCTTTATCAAACAGTGACCAAGACTAGAAACTAGTTGTTTTGGTTTGTTGGTTTTTATCTTTTAAAAATCAATTAGCCTAAATATGCAGCTGCTTAAAGGCCCCTCAGTTACTCTGCCCCTTTAAAATCCTTGGGGTGGTAAGATCTGATAGGTTCCTTTAACCAGTTAGGGCCACATTGTTTGGGGATTTTTTTTTTCCCCCCAAGCTTTTTATTTCCATGGCTTTCAAGGCAAGAAACACTACTGCCTTCATGCCTCAGGCCCACCACTGCAGCACCTAGACCTCCTCATCTTAAGAGCTTTCAAAATGTTACTCTGCAGAGAGATTCTCCCAAAAAAATACGTAATATCAGACAGAAAGAAGAAGGAAGAAAAGAAAAAGCCTCCACATTCTGAAAAAAACACGGTGCTGTTTGCAGAGTGCCACTTTCCCTTGGGAGTACCTTCCTGGCGTCGCAGTAGCGCTGCCCGAAGGCCTGGAACTGCGGGAAGAAGGTTGGCTGCACAGCGGCGATCTGCGTGTAGAGCTCGGCGGGCCGCGACATGGCCGGCGTTCCAGACAGCAGGATCACTCTCTTGGCAGCCTGCAAAGCCAAGCAGGGCATCGTTAGCAAGCAGCTCACTACAGAGCTGAACTTCAGAAGTCGCCACTCTGGTCCTGAAGGGGAATCCCAGAGCCCCCTGTACCCTCAATGGAAGAGTGCTTCACCTTCACAGGTGCTTTCAGCATCACTGCCTGACAATGCTCAAGGACAGCGCTGCAGACTTCCAGGGAATAGGACAAGCCACACAGTTTCTTAATACCCATCCACATGCTCTAAGGGAAGGGGGTGCCCATTTTTACTACTGTACTTTTTAAATCAGCACTTACCCATTAAACATGTTAATATCTTATGCCTGGTTTAACTTTTCTTTTGGCATCAGCTATCACAGGAAAATGACACACCCTCTCAGGTACATCCCCACCTCCAAAATAAATTCTCTCATAATAAACCTGTCACCGCAAGCCACAAGTAGACTGTCTGTCTTTCTCACAAAATTAGAAGAGATACAAAGAAGAAGGATTTTTTTTTCCTTACTCCTTTGTTCATTTAAAAAAAATATACTAGCAAGGAGAAAAAAATTAAACTCTCTGAAGCAAGGCCAGAAGAAGATCTGACAGACAATGGTGAGTGTAGGCACAACTGGCTGGGTGCTAGAACATGAGAGAATAAATAAAAATCATGTAAGAAGATTGTAAAATGTGTTATAGGAGACAGGAAGAGGGCAGAAAGCCTGGATCTAAAGTAGGTGCTCTCAAGAAGTGAGGGAAAAACTTACACTATAGACATCAAAGTCTCCAAGATGCACTTCTACCTTCCTACTGCCACTATTACCTAATTCTATTATTAGATAAAAGCTATGAATTTCTCCTGCTGTAAATGCACATATTGTAGTTAAATTACATGTGCCTTGCAATTTCCTGCATGGTTTAATGCAGGTTCATTAAAATAACAAAGAGATTGTTGAGTGACATCTGTACCAACAGCTCATTCACATTTAAATGAAAAAGAAAATTAAATTCTTTTATCATTTCACTGAGATCAACAAGTCACCCAGATCTATTCAGCTGTTTCATCCACTTACCAACCAAATCTGGTGGAAAAAGAGTTCCGGAAATTAATTTCTAGACTCTATCAGCTATTTATATAAAGGTTGTGATCAAGGTGGGACTTGCCTTCTCCAATAATCCCTATTAAACAGATCAGAGGGGAATGCGATCACCACCAGGATCAGGCAATTCCCATGAACATCTGAAAAAGGAGGATACTTACTGAACTGAGTAAGAGGAGGGTCAAACCTTTGAGCATGCCAGAAGATGAGAGCCAGTTTGCACAGAGAGACAGAGATGCCCACACTGTTCAGAAGAGAAAGGAGTCACAGAGACCAGAGACACCAGATCCCATGAGGAAACAGTGATCAAGCAGAAATTAGGTCATTTTTTAAAAATTAAGGTAACACTAGAGGACAACTGAACAGAACCTAGACAGTATCTGACACCTGGCAGAAACCTTTGAGGAGCAAACTGACACTACCCTGAGAAATCTGCTGAAATGCAAGACAAGCAAGTCATGTAAGTGGCAAGAAACCTCCAAATTAAACTTGTTCCTCATGGACCAACAGAAGGTAACTGCCAGAAAAGGAAAACACGAAGGTTATAGGATTACAGACACCTCATGTAAGAAAACTCTGGATCAAGCTAAAGCCAGAACACAATCAAAACAGACCAGGGACATAATACATTCAACTTAAACCCAACTGTGTGGAAGATATTTATGCCATTCTCAAGGCTCTTGCTCTTCAGAGCTGCACAAGATGAGGTTGGAACACTAATTCCCCAGCAGTCAAAACAACTAGTCAGGCTCCTTCCCCAGTCCCTAAATTGGTGTCAAAAGAGAGGATGATGAAGTTACAGGTTATTTGAATTCTGGACTTGTCCAGCTGCTGTTCTGCTGTGTGTAACTTATTTCTGAACAGACAGAGTATTCAACCACTGCAAGCTCTTACCAAGGGCTGTGACATGTCTTCTAATTAACCATTTAAAGCAAACTGAAAAGCAAAAAAACCCAACAAACCAATAAAAACAACAACAAAACCAACCAACCAATCCCCAAAAGACACTAACTCTACAAGAGCTGTGAAGAACTTCAGAAATTAGTTCCAGAAAATTGCATGGAACATAGGTGGTCTAACTCATTATCCCAAAGGTCCCTTTCAGTTTTAAAACCTGTGACAGATGGAGTTCAAGAAAGAATAGAAGAAAAAAAAAAAAAACCCTAGGATGATAAATTTCCAAGTGTTGAAGACTGACTTAAATTCTGGACGAAAGAAATGGCTTTGATTCCCGTTTCTTTTTCTAGTGGCAACTCATTTTGAATAGATGCCAATAAAGATTTGCTCCTGCAGAGAAGTCTCTGCTGATCACTGCTTAATTCTTGTTTCCTGCTGAACCTTCAGTGCTGCCAAGAGCGAGCACGTAGCCTCCTTCTTCGAAGGTCTGTAACAGTAATATGGAATACCACCACAGAAAATATGATTTCAGGGGCCAAAAAGGACTTTCTAGCAAAATCAGATCTGTAATCAGTTGATACATATTTCCACACAGAAGAGCTAACATGAGCTGCTGAGTTGCATTTAGGCATGAAGTTCATGCAGCTGGTGGAGACCTGGTCTGCAGTTCCCATTTACTAAGTAGCCTAAGACAAACGTGGCTTTGTAGCATTACACAATACACCAGCAAGAATTAATTCCACAGCTGTGAAAACATTTACAAAAGTCACTTTGGAAAGTCAAGGAATAATTTATGAAATAATGGCACTTACTTTAGAGGTCAAGACCCAGCAACTAAGGATTCAAAGGGGAGTAGGTGAGGTGAAGGGGTTAGGTGACAGACAAATAATTGAACATGCAAAGAGCCTCATTAACATACAATGACTGTCTCTGTGTTAAATGAATTTCACAGCATGAGCTCTGCCATATGCTATCAGACTGACATACTTTTTTAAGTAAGTGTGGCGGGTTCTGGCTGTACAATTGCTTGTGTCCCCAGTTTTTGCTTACTGTGTCATTTTAAACTGCTTAGCTTAAGAATAGCTTATCCTGCAAAATGAAAAATGTGAAAAGGACCATAATAAAATAATCGCCTGATGAAATAGAAGATGTGATGAAGGGGAAGAGTAGCAGCAGCTTTGAGGAGTCTGTTTCTGTACTTGGGCAAGAGATAGGGCTCTGCATTTCATAAGATGATCCTACAGTAATTACTCCAAAAAATATAAATACTTTTTCCTATTGTTAAGCGACATCTAGACAGACAATGTGTGTCAAACAGCAGTGATAAGCTATGACTGAAGCAAATTAAACTGCTTTCCTATTCCAAGAAGGAAAAGAAATTGGAAAGTAGGAGCAGATCTGAAGATGAAGCCCTGAAGGCCCACATCTTCTTCAGCTTCAATATGAAATTCCTTCTCTCAGCAAGTGACAATAAGAAAAGGTTTATTTATCTAATCCATACAGATTTGTAACACCTAAAGACAGCTGATGTTTATTTCCTGACAGAAACAGAAATTTTTGTGTTCCTTCCTCACCTTCTACCTTCAGCATGGACCTGTTTCCCTCCACTATTTTTAAGCTGCTCTATGGCAACAAGCATAAAAGGTTTATATTCCAGACACACAGTGTATTTAGACTCCCATAACAAAACCAAAGACCTTTAACCCTGCAAACATCAGGATGTGCATCAGACTATTAACTGGAACAGCAGCTCAATGGGAACAATCAAATTAGTAATATTACCCCACATGTTGAAGAGCAACATTCATAGAGAGCACAAAGAGTATAAAAACATTTAATGCCACTGGAATTTTTGATTAGATAGTACCTTTTATTTCTCAGTTTCCAATGCAATTCTTCACTTCTTATTGTCATGCTTCCAAAAAAGCTTAGAACTTTCCCTAGTTTCCATGCCTTGCAGTATTCCATGCAATTACAGAAGAATAAAGACCATGCAGCACCTTGGCTGATCAAAGTAAGTAGAATCCTTTCCACTCTGGTCCCCAAGAGATCCCACTACAGATCAGTGGAAGACTTGTGTTTTGTTTGTTTCTTCTCCATCCACCTCCCTGAGGCTTTGCTGTTTTAAGGATATTGGTAGTATCTATACTTCCTCTCCGATGTTTACATCTCTGAGCCAGTCTAATCTTAGAAGGAAAAAACAAAATGCTTACAAGAAGTGTAATACTATTGACACTTTCTGTCTCTGGGGGAGGCAGATGCAGGGCGGAGGTGAAGGGAACAGCACTATTGTCAGTATGCCTAGGAGAACTTAGTCCCAAACAGGAGACTACAGAAAACAGCAAGATGACAAGTAGGTCCTATTACCAATTGCCACAGCTTTGAACTACAGGCAAGGACATGCCAGGCCTAACCAGGCCTTTTGGTGACTGAACCACAGCTCAACAGTATGAAGCTATTCACACTTTGATGTGCATGGAGACAAGACACAAAGACCACTTTGAAGACAGCAACCTCCAGCCCCTGAGTACCGTGAGAGGTGCTGCAGCTGGGGACAAATCTCAGGCAGCTGCTGGCACAGACCTGCGGGTGTGAGAGCTGGCTGACTCTGAAAGCAGGATTTCTGCCACATGACCAAGCATCAAAGGACTGTTTTCTACTACAGTTTTCAGTTCATCCTCCTCCTTAATTCTGCAGAGATGCACAAAGGCTGTGTGCAAACTCTACCACCTCCTTCCACATAGGTAGGCAGAGCATTCTCCTCCATGTACAAGTCTGCACAGACACAAGTCTGCACATCCACTGGAACATGAGGGGAATAAGAAATATGGCCCAAACATCTTGCTGCTGCTATGTCACCTTATCTTACTGCTCATGCAATTACAAGTTCCTCTCAAAGTCCTGTCCACCAACAGTAAATTTGGCACAACATGTCTATATATTTAAACCAATGACAACCTGGGGCAAGCCACGAGGCAGCGAGCACAGCCACTGCATACACCCAGCCATTATAAAATCTCTTCCTCTGTCCCAAGTAAAACTTTTCTAAATCTCTGTCAGGGTAGCAGCTAAGTATGTCAGAAAAGATACTGAGTGCTGCACACACAAAACTGTGGCTTTTGTTAATATTAAAAAAAGGCTAAAAATTCCCAAATGGCAAACTTAGGTCACATGTTTAATACATGGCTCTGCTTGACAATTCCAAACCACTCTTGCTCTGCAATATATATAAGAGAGCAGAAAAGATGAATTATGACTGAGTGGCTAAAAACACCACTTCGTTTTGAAAACCAGTCAATATCAGATATTAAAACTAAAATAAGGCTATAAATGCTGTAACCATGAGCTCAAGATTTGAGATTCAGTTTGGCTATCTGACAAGACAAATTAGAAACTAATATCCAAGGTAAGTCATCTTTATTATCAATGTACTAATTTAATCAAATTATTGTACAGTTCTGTATAAACACTTGCAACAACTCACGTATTTTATTTATTATTCAAATGGAGAAGTCAAATTCCATCAAGGTAAAAAGACTTAATTAAGTATGGAGGGAATTGACAAACATTTCTGTCTCCAAAACATTTTAACTTAGATCTGTCCAGTGCCATTATAGACTCATAAATCTTTGTAGCACATAAGGACCAAGGATTGCATTTCTTATGTAGATTTTTTTTCCTGTCCCTAAAAGTCAGTTCAAGCTTTGATGCTTTAGGACATTGAGATCCTCATAGGAAATATAAGCAACTATGGCAATTTCAGATAGTTTAAAGTAGTATTATACTAACAGTAAGAAGTGGCAATGCTCAGAAGGCAGGCAAACAAGGCATGAGTTAGCTCCAGGAGCTCTGATTACAGCACTGGCACAGCTGCACACTGACTTTAAGGTAAGTACTAGAAGCAGGTTACCTCTCAAGGACTTGCCTACAGTTACACCTTTTTCTGGTCTCTTCTGAGAGCCCTGCTACTGCTCAAACCCTTTCAATACAGAGAAGGCAAGAACAAGAATATTATCCACACCTCTTATTCAGTAATTTCAAGGTAACATAATGAAAACACTCCCATTTCTACCCCACTAGCTATTCACTATAAATATCACATAGTATAGTTGTTAAATTCAGTGTTCAAGTGATGAAAGCTCCTGATTTTGACAGTTCTTTGAAATACAAAAACACTGGTGTGATGTGTTGTGCCAGTAGTGAGCACAGCATCACTCACTAGGAGCTGAAGACACAGCTGCCAAAGGGGACAGTTTTAGAGCAAAATGCCTATGTTGGACAGCAAGGATAGAAGAAAAATGGCTATTACAGCAAATACTTCAGAAATTTTAGTCAGCAAGGAGGCAAAAAGAATTTATCTGAACAGCTAACACAAAACATCTGGTACTGCATGCTCATTGCAGGTGAGATAATGCACAATATGAACATGAAACTCCTAATGCTTTTAGAAGACTGAAATTCAGTTTCAGAAGCATCAGCTCTCAATTCTTTAAGACCAGGGATGTGACAGCATAAAACTGTAAATTCTCAGGAAGTGCATACAGGCAATTAACCTCTGCCTAACAGCTACCATCTTTCACTCTCATATCTTGCAGCCTGCAAATAATTTTGACAAGCTGATCCTTACAAAGCTTCAAGTAGCAAAGGATGAGGCTGTTTCTTGAATATTTTGCAACATGGTGAATTTGTTATTTTCCACGATTTTCAGACATACACCCTAATTATTGTATTTCAAACTGCTCATAGAATTGGACCTCCTACTTAGATTCCAAACATTAAAAGCCTGAAGTGATTTGAAAACCAAGAGAAGACACGAGTCAGGCCTCTAAGGAGAACAACCAAGTTATTCAAGGACAACCACCTTCAGCTTGCCATTAAGAATCCTGCATACTAAAGTTGGTTGCTATAAAACCATCACAGATCAAACCTTCTCTTTATACATACTTGCTGATTAATTGCTGAAGAGGAACTGCATTTACCTTCTTCTAATGTACAGACCCTGCAGTGTCAAGAAACTACCCATAACTTTAATGTGTATCTGTTAGAGGCTACCAGGGAGAGTTTTTCTTCGATCCCAGGACAACAGGCAAACACTGGAAATTTACATTTCTCCTGGTATCTTATATATGACTATTGCCTTCCTACTGTGGGCCACTTGTCTCACTGACCTCACATTCTGCCATTTCCCATTTTTGTACATGTGACCAGCAGGAATGCTCCTAAGCCCCAGCCACACACCTACACTGGAAGCCTGCAGTAACAGTCTAGAACCCTGAAACCAGGGAAGGGCCCTAGGCAATGTCATTCTGACATACAGCAGTGATTTGTGTGCTGAGAAGTAACTGATAATGATTATTTTCATTTAACAAGCTATTCTGACACCACTATTCTTTCTACTCTCCCTGAATACATTCAGTAAGTTCTGACATTCCCTTTTCCGTGTCACCACAGAACTCATCAGTGGCAGTACCACAATTATATCAAGGGAGCTTTTGAAGTTGTTTTGTTAGGTTTTGCCATCTAATATTTGTATGGGAACAAGTGGTAAAGCCAAATTTCACTCCTGGATCTACACAACTACCTGAATTTCCCCTTGCACAGCAAAAGAATTCAGCTACTGGTTCCTAAACCTGGTAAGTGGAGCAACACTGCCCCAGGAGCCTGACATTAGCAGTTAGAGGTTTGGCACCCAGCATACACACCTTGAGTAGAGGCATGGCAGCTTGGCAGCGTGCAGTTTTTGTGTTCTTCAGGAAATGAGATTCATCCTGAAACAAAGCAAGCATGAAAGTGAAATCAGTTCAGATCCATAGTCCAAACACAGGTTACAGAACAAATTCCCAGTATTCTCAGCTATCTAGTCTTACAGGCCTTTCATTCAGGATATTTCAGGCATTGGGATAGTCACAGCAAGTTCTAAACAAACAGAAGGATGCAGAGTAGCAGGCTTCATGCACTCAAATCTGCAGCTGCAAGCAAATGGAACAAAAATCAAACCTTGCAGGCATGAATCATAAATGAACACCAAGAAAAAGTGAGCAGAGGGAGCTGGAGAAGGAAGGAGAAGAGGAACATTATTTCCCCAACTGACACTCATTTGCCCCTATGTATCTTTTAAACACAGTAAGCACAGGAAGCCTACACAGGGCCAGCTCCCTTAATAAGGGGTTAATGCAAATGATAAGCAAAAAAGAAATCTAATTAAGATCCAACTGTTCTGCTGATAGGGCTCACCAGGTGGGTAATAGTCTCCTACTTCAGACATCACCCTCAAATGGGCTTCACTTCTACTGCTCTAGTAAGGCAGAACTTGAGGCACACAAAGCAACTGGCACCCTCCAAGGGTATATTCTAATCTTTCCACATACATAGAAACAAGCATGCAAAGACAATGCACCTGCTTAGCCTCTCAGGCACAGCCTTCTCCCTCCTAAATAACTAATAAGCTACATTAATTTTCCCAGCCATCAAAAGAAGATTGGAAGAAAAAGCAGGAAAGCTCAGCACACAACAGGACTACTCTCATCTGTAAAAACCTGCACAGAGTCCAAATTTGAATATATAAACACACAGAAAGAACATTTTCCAGTTCAGGGCTGGTTAAAAGTTCCAAGGCAGTAGCCTCGAGCCTACAAAAGTAATAATCCTCATTTCCACCTTGACAGAATGCTTAGTCAGAGTGTGTGTAGGAGAAAAATATAAAAATGAAAAAGATCAGCTTCCCCATGAGTAGCCTGGTCTCCAAAGAACTCCATCCATTACCACATTCCCATCTGATGCTGAGAAACAAAAGGATTATTGTGTTCCAATTGTCATGACCTTTGGACAGGTGTGTATGTGTGCTGAAAGCTAGACTGAGAACATCAAACACTCATAGTAAGCTACATAGACACTTTTGCTCTCTATTGATCCAAGCTGGATTTGAAACACTAGATGTTTTGAATTTTCAGTAATTGAAATCCAGAAAAATGCCATTTACTGTGGCTCTGTAAAAAGATAAAAACTGGAATTTGAAGTCATTTACAAAAGAAACGATACAAGTGATCAAAGAAGGCTTAATGTACATTGTCAGTGGAACACAAGCTAAGGGAGATTTTTTTGATGCTGTACCCACATACTGGATGTTGCAAGGTTATCTGGTTTACTGGATAAACACTAACACCACCCTGAAGTCCAGGACTTAAGAAGATACAATTCCAAGACTACTGTATTGCTGCACCACATTAAACATTTTTCTCTCCAGCAGAGGACATGACCAAGCACAATGAAATCAGAGAAGCACAATAACCAGTAAGAGTGAAAACACAGCCTTAGGAATCAGAAAGGAATTAAACTCTACTAGTTATTTCAACAGTTTCAGAGAATCCTCATGCTTGTACTCACAAAGACAGCTATGATCACAGCCACAATTACAAGATACTTTCAGTCCTAAATAAGGCCCACTTCACAGCTCTTTGCTGTACAAAGGCTACCCCATTTGCAGTATACAATTAATTTGAAAATTTTCATGTACCACTTACAACAATAACTACTTGGAATGTGCTCTTAAGTTGCTTGTCCATCCTGCTGAGGAGATCAAAACTGATGATGTTGATCAAGCTTCCTGTTAGGTTGTCTTTGCCACTCACTATGACATTGGTGCTTCCTGAACTCAAGGATGGAAGCCATCTGTGAAATGCCTGGAGGAAGAGGAAATAAATTAATTGCATTCTGGTGCTTATCTTCTTTGTCAAGATCCCAAAGCACTACACAGAACATCCTCATGAATACTCAGAACATGGAGCCATCCCATCCACCATCAGACACCACTGGAGCACAGTAAGGGTAAGCATCCTCCCCATGGCAATCTCCCTGGTAATGGGGACATCAAGAACAGAACTCAGGCTATAAGGGAACATCTACTTTACACAGCAAGGAAAGCTCAAACTCTATTCCTTCTTCTTACTGGGAAAATTAAAAAAACAACCCAACAGACAAACAAAAGAAAAACAAACAAACCAACCCCAGTAAAACCCCCCAAAAAACAAACAAAAAAAATCTGATCTGTAGTGGAAATGAGCATAACCTCCTGACAAAGTTACCTGCTATGCTCAGAGACAGAGAATGCTGTGGCCACTGCTTAGAGAGAAATGTAGTTTTCCCACTCAACAGTAAAGCTAAGGTAGTGAAAAACAGACTTCTGAGCAGTAAACATCTATTGCTGTAGCAATGTTTACTCCACAGTGAGGGTGAGGTACTACTCACCCAGATGAGCAAAACTCTTCCACTACCTCCTCTTCTTAAAAAGTCCACCAAAAAAACCCCGAAACAAAAAATATACAAAATGAAAAGATCAAGCTGACAACACACCAGCTGCTCTATGACAGCAGCTGAAATACATGTGGTAATAGTCATTCAATCAACCTCTTGAAATGCTCCACACACCAGAGCAAGATATCCTCCCCCAAACCCATCTGTTAGCCAGACCACCCACCATTTCCCTTGTAATTTTGTCCCCAGTGACACCAAGCTCTCTGCAACATTTGAGTTCTGCTGATGCTGCTCTGCAGAAAACTGTCTGGGCCCATCAGGATCTGGTCCCTACAGAAATGTAACCAAATGATGAGGAGAAATGGCATGTCTGTCTCTATGGAGCTTTGCCTGTTGAAATTCCCCAACCACTGTCATTCCTCTCCACTGTTCAGCAACCTCATGCAGCAGCAGGAGGAGACAAATGTGAGCTCCTCACATTTCTCAGTATGTGAGAAAGTAACAATTAACTATCCTTCTCCACTTCCTGAAAGCACTACAGCCAAAATGAGCCAACATGCAGGCAATGTTAGATACCAATCAAAGACACATGTGCCTGACACCATGTCAAAATTTAAGACAAAGGTGGCAGCAAAAGGAAAGTATCTGGAAGCTCCTACTGTATTGCCCTCTCCTTTTATAAGGGGCATGTGACTAATTTACACCATAAAATCGATTTCTAATTTTTCACAGGTTGCTGACTTTAGTCTACAAGAAGTGCTATGAAACTGCCCTGTTCATTATTGAAGTTTCAATGCTGAACTCCAAATGCACGTGGGTGCAACACTTCTGACCCAAGAGTACCTTGCCCCTTCCCACCAGCTCCCTATGGCACCTAGACTACAGTCACTCTGCGGCCTGAGCACAGAAAGCCAAAATAAAACACTGATAACCCTAAGATGAAAAAAATTTCTGCTGATTTGGTTCCAGAGACACCACAAAAGCTTCTACCATTACAGTAAAACACATCTGTGCAAGAATGAACTGAGTAGAATACAGACTGTAATAAATTTCACCTTCTGAATTTCTGTGACATTTCCTTACATCTGTAACCATCACATAGCCAAAAATCAACCAGATCTCTAAAGCAAATGTCCTAACAAAACATCTCCCACAAGAGCCTCCTGAGCAGTCAGAAGTAGGGAAAGGAAGAAATCAAGCACCCAAAAAACCCCCCAACAACCAAACAAAAATGCCTCATATTTCTTAAATCTCTTGAAGGGGAATGTAGAATTTTATTTGCAGTTGCCCAATACTTCTGGAAACCTAGACCCAAATTGTTCCTGGCAGATATCCCTCAGAAGCAATGCATTCAGGTTAGGTGCTGTCCCAGAGGTCTATAGACCTTGAGATTTCAAGTATGATGAGCATCACTCCCTTTTTCAGTAAACAACTTTGTTTTCTTTTCATGCTGCATTTTCTTGCACTACTGGATATTAAAACACACACCAAGACAATCTAACAACCTGCTTATGCACAAAACCAGCACCCAATCAATACTTTTCTCATCAATGCAATATTCCAGGAAAAGCTACAATCCCACCTCCTCCTTCTCTGGAAAGAATTTACTGACCTAAAGCCTCTGGCTCACCTTTTTCTCCCAGGGTGAACATTCCACTAGCCTGTGGCAACCCAACAGCCTCAGTGCACAAATTATGGCAGTGATTTATTTCAAGACACATCTCTAACCTTACAAGCTTTCTTGGGCTTTGACCAACATTAATAAAGGACTTAGAGGAGTCAGCAGCATACACTGGACAGGCCAAAAGACATATTATGACAAACACTTAATGATGATGATAATGGAACCCTTTGAACAGAGTGGAGAATCCCAGCATCTGGGCCTCTGTTCCAGCCAAGGAACTGCTATGATAGGCTTGAATACAAGACAATTGCTTGAATGTAATTGTTATCTTTGACACTGATGAATAAAATGCCCCCATGAAGCCAAATGACTTGCAGGAACAAAGTTAACAGAGGGTCAGAGGAGATACCTTCCCTAGTCCTCCCTCTTCCCAACAGATCACCTGGACTACAAAAAGAAAATCAGCCTATAAAAAAATAGGCATATACCATAGAGCCAGTGCCAAGCAATTTCCCACCATCAAGTTTCTAAATCAGTACAATTTTTTGTTTCTTTGCCTTAACGCATTTACAAGTTTAGCTTTTGCAAAGCACAACACATCTACCCATCACACAGGCCCTTCCCTGACCACGAGCACACACCAAGCTCACAGTACCTCTGCCCAGGTAAACCTCACAGAAGAAGGGGTGACCACCAGCAAGGGCCACTCCTGCTGGTAATAGGCAGCAATGCAGATGGCCTGGATGGTCTTGCCCAGGCCCATGTCATCCGCAAGGAGCAACCGTCCGTTCCTGGAAATTGCAAAACTGGGGAGAGCAAAGAGGGAAAGAGCAGTCAAGGAATGGGTCACTACCTGGAAACCAAGATGAGCACAAGTCATGACCCAGCCTCTAGTGTGGATCACCTGGAAGTGATCTGGGTTCTTCAGTAAATCTGGATTTTCTCCTTTAGTCTTTATACAAGTGAGCAATTCTCACAGATGTCTCAAAGCTTGGAAGCTCCTGAACGGAGTGGTTCAGCCCAGTCCTTAGAGATTTTCATTTCATATGAGAAGCAGTCTCAAGACCTTACAGTTATTTAAAGCACATACTTTCCATGGTATTACTCACATTTTGTTCCAGAGTTCATTCTGGCTGAGCTAAGAAATTATTACTAAAAACAATAGCAATTTAAGACCATTAAGTACAGACTGTTCTGGACTGCATATTCAAATCAACAACTAATGATCATATATGATGGGGACAGGGACATTTAAATTTTTATCTGTACATATAATTAGTAATTTTAAATCTTTTGGGGCCTGGCCCTGGCATTTCCTGGTCCCTTCCCATGTGTATTTAATATTCAAAAACCAACAACAACAGAAGAGATGCACTTGGGAAAAAACCAATTACCCTACAAAATAAAAAAATCATATGACAATTATGTACATCCTGAATCACAAGAAGATCAGAGATGTATCATTTGAACAATTTTTTAGACTAGCAAAATACTTCTTTCCACCTGACTCATGATGAATTCTATCTAGAAATGAAACAGATGTGTCACGAAAAAAAAGAAAAAAAAAAAAAATCAAAATAAATAAATAAATGAAAAATCCCAAACAAACCATACTATACCAAACTATCAAAAGCCCAGAGTGCCAGAGTATAATAGACTCTAGGAGAAATGCAAAACCTTCCATGGATGAGAAGGCAACCTGGGCACAAATATAAACTACACCATTCTAGACAAGGGCTAGCTCTTAAGAGCATGCAAAAAGGACATACTTCACACCTTCCCGCTGAAAGGGCATGAGGCTCGTCACGATTTTGGAGTCCACTACTGAAAGGTCAGCATCAGGAATGTCTGTCTGTGATGGACATCTCTGCAGCTGAGCAGCAAAGGCCTTAATTACTGCTTCGGGCAGTGGCTCCACTTCCACGGACACCAGGCTCAGCAACACTTCCACTGCAAAGAACAGAGCAGTTTATTATCTGAGGGGACAACACAAACACAACTTCCTTTATGGATGTCAGGACACAACCCTCAACCCCATCAGCAATATAATTTCCTATCCTGAAACAGCTCACGGAAATCATGGCATCCTGCACAGGTGTTAGCCTGGCCTCTTCCCTAAAGTCTATTTCAGAACCACATGATGAATCACATCTCCTCCCCTCGTACTTAGACTGAAAAAACTGAAACTCTGATGCCATCATTCAGAGATGAGTGCTACTAATACAGCTGGAGCTGGATTATTCATGCTGAGGGCAGCTTAGGGCACACTTTCCTCAGGAATCAAAGTACAGATTTGAACAAAAGAGCTCCTGAAGCCTAGAAAGCAGGGCATCTTTATCTTGACCTTGGGATTCCATACCTCTGAGGTTTCCACCGTGCCAAAATCATCAGGAGTGACCCAAGACAGTTACCTAAAGATATCATTCATCTTCAATTTTGAAAACTCTTCTTCTCTTCCTCTTCCCCAAATTAACACAGTTGGGTTCTGCTTCCACTTTACCACACTTGTTTACCACATTGGGTAAGGAAACAGGAAGCACCCAAGACTCAGAGAAACCATACTACAACAGCCATCCTTCAGTACCAACAGCACCTCCCTGCTCAGCTGGTGGCCACTGCTGCTCTCCTGGGCAGAAGCAGTTTACAAGCCAGAACCAGCTCACAGGCAGACACTTCAGTTCCTCAATACAAGTGGTTCCTTCATCCATGAAGCCTCACAACTTTACCTTCCCAGATGGACTAAAGGGATCCCCAGCATCATTACACCAAGACCTTGAATCCTTCACCTTTTCAACCCATCCATCCTAATGATCACAGCATCTAGCCAATTCTCCTCCTGGACAACCTTATTTTAGTCCTCTCCAGCAGCCTCTCTATCTCATTCCCCCCAAAAATAAAAGTGTATCTTTTTAATCCAACAGTTAATTTCTATGAAAATAATCACAGGATTTAAAGACACAGTGAGCTGTGACCAGGAAAACATATTTAATAACTTTTGTCCAGTGACTATGAAATGAAAGACATCTCTACCCCAGGAACACAAATGCAGGTGCACAAATACAGATTTTTATTGCAGGAAGCAACATCCTTTTTTCTTTAGTAGTTGGTTTGTATATGAAATACAGAAGACAAAAAAATCCTGCTTGGAAAAACAACTAAAATAAGAACTCACTATACCAGCAGTAAATGCGCCAGATTCAGTTAGGTATTTTTGTTTCAGTTATCTCCAAGAGGAAAACAGCAGGGTGGACCCCTGCCATATAAAGAGGGAAAGCAATTCCAATAAATATACATATGAAAAGATTTCCATTTGTGGTTGGGTAATGACCAAACTTTTAAAACTCTCCAGTTTAATTTATACTTCTTCAATAGCAGGAACTCTCTCCACCCGAAGAACAGCACAAGCTTGTTATTACACTCACAGACCGAGCTATGTGTTAGCATAATTGCTACAATTTGCTCACTGATAATTCTGTTGCTATTGTTCTGTACATGAGCTGGGAGAATGATTAAGATATATCTGCCACCAGCATGATTCATCCAACAGACAGTTTTTAGTGAAGTGACCTTTATATAAAGATGACTGAGCAACTAGGCAAAGAGACATTAACCTCTACAAACAGTTCCAAGCTAACAGATCTCTCTGCTGGAAATGGCAACCAGCCTTTCTAAATTCTCTTTCTTTAATTTTGATGTAGGCAAATGAACAGGCAACAAAGCAAATGCTGTTCCTCTAAAAGGCACGTGCTAGAATCCTCGAATGCCCTCACAAATTACACTCTGCAAGACTCATGGATTTTTTTTTTTCCTTTCCTCAAATCTGTGTTATACTGAACACCTCATGTAATGTGTACAGCCAGCCAGCACAACTGAGCCTAGGAGAGACTGGGAGGTGATGTGTCTGCTCAGACTGCCTGGCACATGCTCCAGGTCAGGCCCTCTGCACGTACAAGAGGCCTTTTGACCAACGTGTGAGCGACCATCAGCGCCCACCGCAATCAGGGCCTGTCAACATTCCAACTCTGACCTTCATAAAGGTCTCCTCCAAGACACACTCACTTGTTTTCAAGACCTGGCATTCCTATATGGCCCCACCACATAGCTTTCAGCCCTACAACCATTACTAATGTTATTAAAACATGCATCATAGAAGCATGCACTTATTCAATTATTAAACACACTCTGCTATCCCACGGAAGCAGAAGTCTATGCTGGAGAAAAACTACTCTGAGAAACAGCATTTCAACTCTGAAACACACTTCCTAAGGATCTGCATAGAGCATCTGGCTTATTATCCTTCTGAAACGTACCCCAACCAAATTCCATAGTCACAAGCCCTCACATAAGCAGCAAGGCAAACACAGCATGCCAATTGGAATGATAAATAATAGTTATAATACTCAGGACTTGTATAATGCTATTCATTTCAAAACACTCTATAAACTTAACTAAACATAAAAACCCAAGAAGCAGATGTCCTAGAAGCATGCTGCAGAGACTGGATTATTCTGCAAAGTTGCATCTATTAAGAAAGAAAAAAAAACAACACCAAAAGACAGTTCTACATTTCAGTTCAGCAAGTCACAGTTTCAGCAGCATTACACAGATGCATAAAGGCAAAAGGCAATGGACAGAAACTGATGCACAGGAAATTCCACCTGAACACAGGGCAGAACTACTTTACTGTGCAGTGACTGAGCACTGGAGCAGATTGCCTCACTGGAGATATTCCAGAACTGTCTGGATGCACTGCTGTGCCTTCTGCTCTGGAATAATCCTGCTTGAGCAGGGAGGCTGGACCAGATGACCCCCTATGGTCTCTTCCAACCCTGCCCATTCTGTGATTCTGAGTGTACTGACCAACTTCTACCAAGAAATGAAAGCTGTAGCAACACTATGTGCTTAGATTCCACTTGCAAGGAAAAACATCATGCTCTCTTAAAAATTATTTTTCTTATTAAGCTTCCTTTTAAGCACCCGAAGAGCACTAAAATATTTCAGTAGAGTATGAAATTCAGCTTCAAAAATGCCTCTGCTTCAAGCAGATCTACACACTTCTGCAAGAGAAACCAGCTCTTCTTGTTTGCCTCAGAATCAACTCATCTATGGAAGCAACCCCAGTTCTAACCTGCAGCATACATCAATTAAAGACTTAATAGTTCTGTGCTGCCTGCAAAGACATTACCAGCACTAACATATGAGGCTGAACAAAAGCAGCTACACAGAACCTATGCTTTAAGAAATGGTATAGAAATTCAGTGCAGAATCTGACAAAATGGACAGCTGCCCTCCCATTGGGCCCCTAAAGCAGTGTCATGAAGAGCACACAGTAATGAAGTTTTGAGTCTGGGCGAACAACGTAAATGTCTGACAAAAGAGGAAGACACTGGCGTGATGGTTCCTTAGCAACTTGTCTTTCCAGAGTGAAAATAAAGAAGAAATTGACTTAGAAATCATTTGCCCCCCACAGACAAGCTCCCTTACCGGAGAAACGCAGCTACTCACTTAGTTTGGGGTAATCCTCCAGCAGGAAATTCCACTTTCTGGTATTCATATCTGCAACAGTTACAACAAACACTGAATTCTCTGTACATAAGAACATGTCTATGCACCTATATCCTCTGCATTTCACAACCATTTTAAAAGAACTGTTACCTTGACCAAAATCAATTCTCCTCTGAGAATTTGCTATCATGTTAGGCAAAAGCTTGGAGAAGATTAGAAGTATGACTACATATCTAGAAATGGTGGTATCATCAGAGCAAGTTAAGAACAGCTCTCCTAATGAACCCACCTGCTCAAGGATTTTGGCAACCACTTTCTCTTCACTGCAAGAAGGGATGAAGAATGTGTGCAAAGGTTTCTGTTTGCAAGACAGCAAACTTTGACTTCAGTCAGTGAAACAATCACTTTCAGGCTCACCATAGAGTCAAAGTACTCACAAATTCACCAATTCATCAATATCCAAAATGTAACATCAATGCCAAACCTATCTGGCAAATTTACCCCTGGGTAGGGATGTGTACAGCATCCAGGGAAAGAAGACTGAATTCAGAGTCAGGTGAAGACACAATGAGACAGGTAGGGCCCTGTCTGAAGGACCAGAATTTCTTCTCCATGCTGTCATTAACCCTCTGTGACACTGTGCATGTCACCTCATCAGTCTGTGTCTCATTTCCCAAATTACAAGTGGAAAAAATATTAACCATTGAAATCTGAATGCCAACATAAAAAGTGCTCTACAGTTATACTTGCCTTGAAAATGTTGGTAAATTGAATCTGCTCAGTCAGTTGCAGTCACTATACACCACAGTAAAGCAGAAGTAAGAGAACATCCAGCTGCATTTGATAGTAAAGACAAGAACTTTGTGTGGTCTCCATACTGCTGGCAAATTATCAGCACATCCCACCTCAACAGTAAATGTAATCATGCTGAGATCTGAAATATCACCTGGGCTAACATGCCCAGAAAAGGACATGTTCTGCCATGGGATAAAATGCTAGACACAGATACAACACTAAACCATAACTACAAAATCTTTTAAAATCTTCACCAAAGCGCATTCTCTTATGCTCTTTCAGAGGGCGGTACTCTCACCTCTTTTCTATGAAGCAAGAGCAGTCCCAACAAGACCATTATGAGAAAGCAGACACAGCAGGAGACTCACCATAATTTCTGGAATCCATCTGTTTGAACACTCCAATCACTTCTGCAGAATACCCAATATCGACCTCAAATCGCAAGCGAGAGATAAGCACACACTTCCCTTTGACAAGGGCTGAGGGTTTCTTCCAGGTCTTACACATCTTCAAGAGGGATTTCACATCGACCCCACTGCCAACAGAATGAGAGCCTGATGCCAGGCCAACCGCATTTTCTCCTTCCAGTGGTGCCAGAATTACCGATGACAGTTGATTTGCTGCTTCCACTGGGGAGAAAAGCATAGAGAGATAGAAAAGAATTAGTAACAAAGAACACACACAAGTTTAAAAGGAGTGATGATTCCCTGCTTTCAGTCACAGGAACAAAGAATAGAGAGAGCAGTGGCCAGAGGAGCAGGCTGGTGGGATTTCCCACAAAGAACACGGCAGGGGCAAAGGGAACACATGACAGTAAGTGAACAAGGGCCTGTCCAGCACTGCGATTGCACTAAGCTCCCTCTCTGTCAGCAATCCTAAAATGTGGCTCCCTAGACCAGGGCAAGCCATCTGCAGAAGCACATTTAGCAGTAAACTGCACACAGCCATAGAGGGCTTTCACTCAGAATCACAGGGACAGGGGCATGGTGATCAACAGCATGTACCTGAAAAGATGGGAAGGTACTTCAGTAAACAGCAAAGGAGAAAGATTTAAAAATATCTGCCTCCTGCCTCACGTCAATCTCTGACAGACAATCCATCTAGGAGGAATGTTGTGTATGCACAATGCTGTAGGAAGGAATCTAGTCCAAATTCCTAAATCCCTTTTGTTACAATTTAAGTTCATTACCCTTTATTCCATGTCTTACAGTTAGACTTGTGCTTCTGCCCAGCCACCTGCATTCCTGTCTTACCCATCACCAGCCATCACCTCTGCCACAATGCCAGGGCATGGAGAGAGGAGGGACACAGCATTTCACAGATGTCAGCCTGAGAACACAGCTATCCACAGCAGTAAACATGCCACTTATCCCTGTGTTTCTCTGCCAATCTATATCCATGTGTTGTCTTTATTATCATAACTGAACTCTGATGGTTAAGGAATGGGAACACTATTTCTTATATTTTTTACAGCACCAAAGTAGTGAAGTTTGTCCCCAAGCCTCCACCTCAGAGATACTACAGTAAGAAAAAGATTCATGAACAGCTCCAGAGTCCATTTGACTCAAAGCAGGGGACCATTAAGCACACTCTGACTCCAAGTACTTGTGGAGAGGCAACTTCCTCTCTCTGGGAGCTGTTTAGAATAAATTCAGGTGAATCCAGTCCTCGGAGCATTGAGCTGCACATCATGATCCACTCTGCTTCTTTTTAAGTAGTAGAAAACTGATACACAACAAAAAAAGTACAGACTTTAAGTTCAGTAGTCAAGATGTGAGAATGGAGAAAGAAATTCAAGTAATTTCTTCCTAATCAATTAATAAATAGACCATTTAGATATCATCCAACCTTATTTTTAAATAAGTGACTTCCTGAAAAAATCCAAGCATTTGAGATTTCTACTCCAAATAAAAAGTTTAAGAGCACCCACTGAAAATAATTTTTAAATTAGAGGAATTGGAAACCACCAACTTAGACCTTCTCCTCCCAATGCACAAAGCAAAAGATTTTAGATGCTATTGGTTTAGTATTGTGTAGTTAGAGCTCACCTCTACAATAAATACCGAAACAAATTAGGGGGGAAAAGCATATTTTACTCCTTTATTTCAACATTTGTTTCTAGGCTTGACTGCATGTTTGATTTACAGTACAAAGAAAAAAAAGGTGATACAGGACCACATTATTCAGGAGAACTAAATTACAAGTGGGAACTTTAAAAGTAATTGTTTTACACTTTCACTTTTACATTTTCAAGGCCCTTTTAAGTCAATTCCCTTTTCTCAGGCTATTTTTCCCCAATTTCACAGCCAATGTTGATCACATATTGTCTTCACTTGTAAACAGGAACTTTCCAGAGAGTACTCATATATTTGATAGCTTTAAGGAAAAATGTCTGATTTCTAAAAACCATGCTCTTCATTTGCAAGCTCCTCAGTACAGAGACTCTGCTCTCATCTGTACTTGATACACTTCAAGCAAGCCAACAGCATTTAAATTATAAATGTGTGGCAACCCACATGGGAAGCTAAAATACCAGCACTCAACTGTGGTGTTTTAAAGTGCTCAACACAGGCCTAATTCTGTTCCCACTGAAATCAATAGTGATTTATCACTCACTTCAATACAGTGTGCTTTTGAAAAGCTTACCTGAAGTGTCTGCCTCTATCATCTCTCAATCTTTTCAGAATAAAATGACAGGAGACCAAAAAAAAGATAAACCCACCCTTGCTACACAAAAAAAAGAAAAAAGGCAAATATATTTATCTATTTTCAGTCTCACTCAAAACCCTAGAGAACTACCCTTTATGCTTTTCTGATATACAAAATTAACAATAAAAGTGTTTAAATAAGAGCTATTTTAAAAGGAAATACATGAATGGACTCAGAAATTAAGCATTAGCCACTGGAACACACTGTTTTCAAAACAAATCCAAAACAAGTACCAGCACAGCAGATAATTTTCCTATGATCTTGCTGGTTGTTGAAAAATTCAATGGCAGAGAAAGTAGAACTTGTGCTTGGTATTTAGATTACATGAAAAATTAAATTATTTCTAATGAACTAAAAAGTATCAGAAAAATGTTATGAGCTAGATGCCTAAAGATGAGCATTATCTTTGAGTGGCACCACTTTTATGACTCAAGACACTAACAAAACTAAATAATAACTATGTAAAGCAGGGGAAGGAGGGGGTGTCAAGATTCCACTTGGTTTTTATCATTCAACATTTACTTACAGAGACTGCTGTAATGTTCCATGCTGAAATTCCATTTTTTCATAGCAGGATCTAAAGTAGGGCAAGAGCAATAGGGCAGAATTTGAATCATTTGGGGCAGAAAAAAAGTGGTGGTGTGAAATGTTCATGCAAGGTAAAATTATTCAATCTACTCATGCAAACTTTTTGCCACACACTGGAAAACAAGTTATGCCCAAGTTTACTGCTACATGATACCATAGGGAATATCAATATTAAGACAAGAAGAATGCAATGGCAATTCACAGGGATCAGCAACACACAAGGGAAAATAAAAATAGAATATAACAAATAAAAGTACAGGTAAAAGATCAGAAGCAAGACAAAAGGGGGAGATTCCACCACTCTCTGGAACTCAGTAAACAGAATCAGCTCATAAATCTGAACTACACCTGAACTGACCCATTTTCACATCCCAATTTATGAATCACTTCATTTCCTTCAATTCCAAAAAAGTCTAACCAGCTGCTTTCTCTAAACTTTTCAGAACACTGCTGATAAAGCAAGGCTTTTGACTTCTTTTCTAAATCCAAGCTCAAGCTATTTACACAAAGAATTTCTATCCAATTTAATCTGTATTTATGTCTTTAATCCCCCATTAATACCACATATTCCACCCCAGCAACAGGTACACTGGTAAGAGCAAGCTGCAACTACAATAGCAGCAGATGCTGAAATTTCAATCCAATGTAAAACAGAGATAACAGCAAACAAACAATTCTTACCATAGGCTTTGCTTGGTACCTTCTTAAACACAGCAATTAGTTCAGCATTATACCCTATTTCGACCTGGAATCGGTCTTCCCCATATTTCACACATTTTCCTTTTGTAACATTATTTGCTTTTTTGTGAGAGGCAGCTTCAAAGGTAGAGCCCACACCAGCAGAGCTGGTCAGCTTCTGCATCCTACCACTGGCCTGAGAGGCAAAATCTCCCCCTGTTTTTTCTGTTGGTCTGTTTATGTTTACAAGCATTCCTGAATCACTCAGGGCAGCATGGCTGGGTGGTGAAACATATTTCATGACAGATTTGTTCTGAGTTTGTAAATCTTTACTACAGTCAGGGTGCCTGTTATCAATTAATCTTGGATGAGGTGGTCCTGTGGGGTTTTTGAAAGCTGGGTAGCATTTGGGCTGCTGGAATGTTCCATGATTAATTAAAGTGTGCTGTCCGTGTTCCTGACCACCACCATCCAAGCAGTGTTTATGGGAATAACTCAGAGAATTTGGGGTCGTTGCAGGGAACTGCTTAAGGCCACTGGCTTGTTCTGAGTCCTCTGAACAACTCTTCTGCTGCTCTCTTTGTGAGCCAGCCATCTGTTGGTTTGCTGTGTAATGGTTATAGCCTTTCTGGAGACAGCTCTGCTGCTCCACAGGCGTGTTTGGAGTCTGCTGGTGCTGGCTGGTGAACCTGACATGATTGTTTCCTCTCTCTGAGTCTCCTGGACCGCCCAGACTCTGCTCCTTCTGCAGAGGTGCAGCGATGCCCCCGTGCCCAGCTCTCTGGGCTGCCAGCCTCTCTGCTCTCCGAGCCAAAGCCAGCCGGCGGTTCTCTTCGATCCTTCTCTTCTGCTCCTCTGTGAGGCCTGATGACATCTTCAACAACTCCAACAATAAACACTACATTGGAAATTAATCACACAGGCACCTGCTTCTTTACAGGAAGGGAGGCCAGTCTACAGAAAAAAAAATTATTGGATTGATAACACAGTATTACTGTAACTGATCCTACACAAATCTAGTACAGCAAAGCTGTCCCACCAATGCTGAGCCATTATCAGCAAGCAGATGATGACAGACACTGATGAGGCCTTGCATGCCAGTCCTACATAGATAAAACATATGGAAAAAGGAGAAAACTCCTATTCCACTACAGTTCTGAGTACTCTTCTCTGCAAATCCTTTTAGCAAAACTAATAAAATAGCAAATCACGGGGACACCCTGCACTGCAGAGCCCGCCCTGCAAAGGCACATGCAAGCAAAGCAATACATCTCTGCACAGTCTCTGGTGGAAGTGTGTCCTATTTCGGGTACCTATGAGCAAAGATGGGACGATGCCCATCTTCCCTCGTCACCTTCGGTTCCTGGGTATCTCACAGAGCGTGGCAGACATGCCGAGTCCCACAGGACAGAGCCGGCTCCCGCTGAGCAAGCTCCACTCGCGGGTCACGGACCTTCAGACACAAGCGAGGACCTGGCTCCCATGGTATCTCCCAGGAGCCCGCCTCGCTCCATCCGCTCGCTGCCCCACGTCCTGCGGGCTGCCCGCTCCCTCCGTTCCTCCCCTCTCTGCGAGCGGAGGGGTTCACCCCCTGCCCCCTCCTCTCCCATGAGCCGGGCAGGCTTCTGCCCCAAACTCCACAGCGGTCCCGGCCCACCCCAGTCCCTCGGGCCCTCCCGCCACCACCCGCCGGCCCCGGGGACCCGCAGGTCAGGCCTTGTTCCCGCCCGCCCCGAGGGCTCCGCCGCCCGCTCACCGCTGGCAGGCACGGCCTGGAGCGCCGTCGAGGGACTACAGCTCCCAGCAGGCCCTGCGCCACCGCCCGGTGGCACCGGGCGGCCGGGACTGCGCAGCACGCCGGGAGATAAGAGCGGCGCGGGGGCCATGTGGGGTGCTGGGAAATGTAGTCTTCCGCTTGCGGCGCCATCTCGGGGGTGCTGCGTCCGCTGTGTCCCGTTGTGTGTCCCGTTGTGGGAGTCGGGACCCCGCGGTCGCCCCCGCCACCCGCTCAGGCCCCGTAGGAGGTGCGGGGACTCTGCTGCCGGCCCCAGGCAGCACCTTGCCTCAGGCAGCACCAGCGCTGTACGGCCGGGGCGGACACCCTCGCTGACCGCCCCTGGTGTGTGTGTCTGGCACGCCAGTGCCAGGTTCCTAAATGGTGACTGAGCGGGGAGTGAACAGTGGAGCTGATGTGTGAGAAAGGGTAACGACGCTTGTCAAGAGTCTGCCCTCGGGGTTAGGAGCAGCTGCTGGCATTGGTGCAAGGCTGCTTTTTGAGTTTTGGGGGTAGGTTGGAAAAGGCCTCTGAGACCATCGAGTCCAGCCTAGGACCAAACACCACACGGCGGCACCGAGCGCCACGTCCGGGCTTTCCCTAAAACACCTCCAGGCTTTCCCCAAAACACCTCCAGGCTTTCCCCAAAACACCTCCAGGCTTTCCCTAAAACACCTCCAGGGACGGTGACTCCACCCCCGCCCTGGGCAGCCCATTCCAATGTCTGATCACCCTTTCTGTGAAGAAACTCTTCCTGATGTCCAGCCTAAACCTCTCCTGGCACAGCCTGAGGCTGTGTGCTCTCATCGTGTCCCGGCTGTCTGGGAGGAGAGCCCTACCTCCTCCAGCTACAATCTGCTTTCAGGTGGTTGTAGGGAGTGAGAAGGTCTCCCTTGAGCCTCCTTTTCCCCAGGCTAAACACCCCCAGCTCCCTCAGCAGCTCCTCACAGTAACTGTGCTCCAGACCCTTCACAGCTCTGTTGCCCTTGTCTGAATTCACTCCAGCACCTCACTGTCCTTCCTGAGTTGAGGGGCCCAGAACTGGACACAGCACTCGAGATGTGGCCTCACCAGTGCCCAGTACAGAGGGACAGTCCCTGCCCTGGTCCTGCTGGCCACACCATTGCTGATCCAGGCCAGGATGCCATTTGCCATCTTGGCCACTTGAGCACACATTGGCTCACGTTCAGCTGTTGTTGACCAGCACCAGCAGGTCCTTTTCTGCTGGGCAGCTTTCCAGCCACAGTCACGTTCCCCATGTGGGTGACCAGAGCAGTAGCTGAGGAGAAAGCATAGAAGAGGCCATAGGGAGCACCATTACCCACTCCCACCTCAGAATTTTACTACCCTGCCCAGTGGCAGGCCCAGAGCTGCCATCCTTGGCCCCAGACACCATTTTCTCCAACCTGACAGGCCCTTTGGCTCGGGACACCAAAGCCAGCTGGCTGTTTCACAGTTTATTCATTCTTGTCTCTGCTGGTTAATTAGAAAAGGTTATCATTAAATTGCTTCCTGATTAAGCAGCAGTGACTGCTATTAGTCAGGAGCTTGTCAGCCTGAGAAAAACAAGGCAGGCAGGAAGAGTGAGGTGCAGCTCAACACACGTCACAACCCTGAGAGTACTGTTCCTCACCTGGGAATCACACAGACGTGAGCACACCACATGCACACAGGTACTTGCAAACACACCACTTTTAAAGAAAACCACAGGCTAAGGAGACGTCTGGGCCCAGAGTTTTGTCCCAGATTCTCTCAAGCAAAAAAATCAAACCTTTTTGCATGTTCCAGGTCCTTTGCTGCAGAGCTGGTTTGCTGGGAAGGGATGCGCAGCCTCGTGGTCTCTGTCCAGATCTTCTGCCTTTGCCCTTTCTTCCCTTGCAAGCCAGCAGACTCCAGGTGGCTACACAGCAGAGAGAGAAAGGAGCGGATGAGACACCTTTTTTCTCTCTTTCTTGTCACACTTTTAACTGCCCAGAGCTAAACCAGATCCCAGTGTCACATATGGACAAGAGAGAGAGAGAGAGAGAGGGGGAACATGCAGAGCATAACTCTGCAACTGTTTCCAGCCACCTTCTCCCTGCCAGCAGCTATCCAGTTCCAGGTCTCTGGAGACAGCTCCTATGCTTTGAGAGATCTTGTGGGGAAAAAAAAAAAAAAAAACAACTTGGGAAGAGTGAGAAAAGCCCCATTCAGAGACTGCCCCCAGCTCGTGCAAGTGTTGAGAGCAGAGCATGGTTTGCAGAGAGCTCTTGGGCTGCACGGCCAGGCAGACACAGACAGACGTTGAAGCATTTGCTCCATATGGCACAAGTTCAGCGAGACACCAGGAACAGCCCGGCCATGCAGAGAACAGACCTACAAAACGAGAGGCTGCTTGCAAGCAGTTTGCTGGTGCACTCCAGGTGTCCTTTCAGCCAGAACATGCTTCCAGCAGTGGCTTGGACTCACCCTCCACATACTGGGTCAGGGGCAGAAATGCAGAGTGAAAATCCTAGGAGGGATAGTGCATCCCAGCTCTGCTGCAGAAGAAATGCTCCCCTCAGTGAAAAAAAATTAAGGAAATGGGGTTCTCAGTGCTGTTCTTACCAGGATCTTTGCATCATTTGGATCATGCTCTAAACATCCTCTCATGGGCTGGGCTGGCTGACTGCTGGCTCCAAATGAGCCAGATCTGCCTGTGTTGTACATCTTATATGAGCAGCAGCTAATATCTGAATTATGAGTCTCCCAAAACTCCAGAGCCATTCTGGAATCTCATGGATTATCCTCTGAGGGGTCTCGAGCTGCTCTTTACAGGTCCTACTACTGTCACATTGAATATATTTGCCCCATTTCACCACCTTGCCAGCACACCTTGGTGGTTCTCCACATGAACAGAGCTGGCTTCCTTCCTTCTGGATGTGTGGCCAGCCTGCACTCTCTGCTGGGGCTGAATTGCATGCAGGGCTGCTGTGGATAGCAAAGTTTTCCAGCAGAGAACTGGGAATCAGCCCAGGCCAAGGGTCCTGAGATGCCCCAGCTTCAGGGAAGGTTTTGGTAGCCTTCACTGAGCTCAGAGACAGCATAACCAGTGCCCAAATGCACCAGTCTTTGACCGGTGGAGAACTTGTAGTTGCATCTTCTAAAATAAATTAATCCCATGTTCATGAGCTTATCAGTTCCTACTCAGCTAAGACCAGTCAAGTCTGGGGACATACAGGTCAGCTTTTAAGAAAGCTGTGATGCAGGAGAGTCAGAGAAAGGCCTCTGGACTGTCAGAGCTTCTTGTAGTTGGAGAAACCTTTCTTTTGGGCTGCTGAGGTCTGAGCTGGATACTCTTTACAAGACCTGTCCTCTGTAGGCTGTGGCATTGTGCTTCCTCTGCTCTGGTTTGGGACCCTCAAAGAAGTGAAAGCTGCCTAATGGGCTGGGCTTGGAGGGCCAGGGTGTGCTTGGGTTTGGGGAGATGCTGACCCTGCATCCCCTACCATTCCCTGGATTTCTTTTCTTAGTCAGCTGTTAATACCCTCTACTTTCCCTCTGCCATTGAGGCAGATCAAGGACTGTGGCTGTTGACCCATTTGACAGCTCAGGCCCTTTCCCTGAGCATCTTTGTAGGACCAAAGACAAAATTTGGATTTTGCTGAATCCTTCTGTCCTTGAAACTCTGATGATAGAGCATCTGCAGAGGCTTTTCTGTGAGTTTTTCTATCATGAGAAGGTTGCTCCCCTCTCTAACTGCCAGCTCAGTGAAGACCACTTCTTTTTCTCTGCTTTTCAGCCACCCAGTGCAAGAAAAATTAGTCACCCTCCATTCTTTTGAAGCAGCCTCTTTTGTCTACACAGCTTGTTCTTCCCTGGCATGCTGAAGCCTTCTTGCTCTTGTTTATAGTACAACCTCTCCAACAGATTGCAGGGTCTCTTTTCTGCCTTCTGTCCTTCTTGGCTGGATTCCTCTCCATAGCTCCAGTCCAGAGCAATGGTCTGCACAGCACATGGCCCCTGCTTCACTGCCAGGCCACTGCCTCAGTCACAGAGCTGCTGCAAAGCTGAGTCTACTCGTGATCTTTTGTGTGATGCAGCCCAGGTGTGGGGGGCAGCTCACTGGCACCCAGAACAAAGATTTAAAAGAGAAAAAAATCCCACATCCTACATTGAGATTCAAACTGTGTTTCCCAGCTTCTGTGTCACCAGCATTTAACACAATATGAGCTATGACCCAGCTGGGGTGAAGCACTGGCAATGTAGACTCTCCAGGATCTTATGCTTAAGATCAGGGCAGAGCTCTGCTCTACACTGCTTGGGATTTTTTGTTCAGCTGCTCAACAGAACTTTATCTTTGTGAAGCACAGCTGGACTGGCAGAAGGGTCCGAAGTTAGAAGGAAAGGCTTGTGTGCACACAGAGGCAATTTAGCTGCACAAGCTTTATTTCTGTAGGAAATTAGGTTAAACAAACCAAAGCTACATTCCTAGTTCTATTCTAGAGCTTAAATTATTGGCCTGGTTTCCAAGCTCAGAAAAAGCACCTAATCCTGCAGCTTTAGTATTTAGATGAAACCAAGTTTTGAGATCCTGTTTGTTAAAGCTAGCCACAGTTCTGTGCCCTTTCTCCTCCTGGTGCCTGAGACACCCAGACATATGGAGACACCTTTTAAGCAGTAGAATCAGAAGTCACTGCTGTGATATTACACCAATGTAATATTAACGGTCCTTTGCTCTTTCACAAGAGTAGCATCTTTCTTTGAAGGATCTCAGAGCATACTCCAGACCAAAAGGAGTTGGCAAAGCACCTCTGGAGTTCTGTGGGATGCCAGATATGATGCCAGATATGATGCCAAGGGGTCTTCCAAGTGACAGACCCAGACCTGTGCCATGCTCAAGACTTCCCTAAAAGCCTGGAGCTTACAGTGAGTTCTGATACAATTGTTTGCCATCCTCTGCTGTGGCTTAGATGGGAGCAATGTAAGGCCACTGCTTGAATTAGGAATGTGGGCTCAAGCAGAGGACTCTCTTCTACCCCAGTCATCGCTCAAGCAATGATGAAGGAAGGTTGCTTTCATTTTAGAAACCTCTGTGAGTGCAGTTCTTGGAAAGCGAGCCAGAATCTGGCCTTGAGAAACAGCACACTTAAGCACATGCTCAACTTGAAGTGTGTGCTTAAGCTTGTTAAGCCTGCTTCTTCAACAGAGAAGATTTTCCTTTGTGTTGGGAGTCTCATCTGCTACAGAAGGGGGAAGTCGCAAGGTGATTTGTTTGTTATATTTTCTATAGCAGCCTGATCTAGAAAACACTTGCTGTCAGCTGCAGTATTTTGCTACCAGCTTGTCTCAGTGATTTCCACTGGGCTCCATGGGATAGCAATTATTCCACAACAGGGAGTGCTCTTGACTCGTCAGGGCAGTGTGCTTGCAAGGTACTGCTGCAGTCTGCCCATGCATCTCTTATTCCAAACAACAAGGGTCATAGGCAGTGGGAGTGCACGTGCTTTGTTCAGGGAGGGCATTGCCCCTTTCTGGTCATAGTAAAAATCAGAATTGTCAGATCCTGAGAAGCAGCCATAGAGGTTCTGTTTAGAAGTATGTGACTACAGAAAGCAGATGCTCATCAAGTTAAATAAGGAATTTAATTAGCCGGCATTTTATCTTGTTTTCAGCAATATGATGACAAATCGCATCTTAATAAAATAACATTAGGGAGCAGCACAATTCCAGTGCTTCAGGAAATGAAGTTTCAGTATAAGTTACAGTTCTGTTCCCACCAAAGACGTCATTCCCATTCAGAAATCTGACATGCTGGTAAGATGGATGCTGTTTTAGCAAAATGGTCCTCTGGCATTTAGAAAGGTTTACACCACTTTTGCCTTTAAAGGGCTTAATACAGTGAAGGAGGAGTGGCATGAATAGCTCAATGGACTGGTAGTGCAATTAATATTTTTTTATTCCTGTGGTGGCACAGGTATGCAGGGTTCTTCACAAGTGAGTAGAACAAAGTTGTACTTTCCTCAGTGAGGTTATAAATAAACATAGTTGTTATACACTGTACAATAAGTAATAACTTTAGTGTTTGTCATGTAGTCAAATGTGCCAAAATTCAACTGAAGCTCTCATTTGATGTTTTGTGTGACATACTGATTCTTGCCTAATCCTGGGAAAGGTTTATGAAGGATCCACAGAAAGTTTGCTCGTAACCCGGTCTGCGAATTGCAAAAGTTTTTCTAAGCTCAGCTTCTGAGCTGCCCAAGAAACTACTGTTGTTTGGAATATTTATGTCCTTTAAAAAGGATTACAAAGCATAAGAATGACAACAGTACCAGATGAGAATTAGCTTAATTATACAAGAATAAAGGAACTACTTCTCCCATTCAGCATGGCTGTCCACTGAATCCTTTCTTTTGTCTGTACCAGGGATCAGACCCATGTTTTAGGTGACAGATCACGTGATTATCACATAGCTGTCTACTATAAAATGCACATTTTGATCCTAGGTGATATATTGAGGCAATACATTTCCCTTGTTGATCATATGTTTTAGGAACAGTTATTTCTGATGATCTATTTGACATTTTCCATCTTTCATATTTAGAAGTTGCTCCACAGAGTAACTATTCATATTGCTCCATAGACAGGAGAAAAGTGCAAGAGTTGTCTGATTGGATCTCTTTGTCATGCGAGGGTGCACACATACAGAGACAGTACAAACACTGCATTTATTCAATCAAAGTTCAAAAATTCAGTCAGTGCAGAAGTGAGGGTTGGGAGTGCCTCTCCTCTTTTAACAGGCAAGAAATTCCTTTTAAGATTATCTTGCAGGAGCCTGATTTAAGACTGAGGGTGGAAGAGTGAGGTTTTCTCTTTTCTCTGTCAGTGGAAAAAAATTGAAATGTATTGACCTGGAAAATCCAAGCTCAGAAGCAGCAGCTGCGATTTCAGCAAGTCCCTTGATTCTTTCCCTGTTGTCCATCTGGATTCACTGTAACACAGAGAAATCAAGCACTGCCTCTGAGGTCAAGTGAAGTTTGGAAATGGCCACCATTTCCATGTAATTGTGCCAGGATGGGGGGTGCTGCTCTGTGCTCTGAGAGTGCTCTGCTGGATGTCAAGGTCTGTAAGCAGTGGTGGGGATGACTTTTCTCATTTGCAGAGCTGTTTGCAGAATTGGACCCTAGGACCTCCTGGAGTGAATTGTGAAGCAATGCACAAATCAAATCAAATCAAGATGCTGATGAGATTGCATCACGGCACAATATCACGCTGACAGAATTTGAGGCTAAAAGCAGTGACATTCATGTCCTGTGATGTCTAATGCATCATATGGTTGTAAAGAGACAACTGAGTCCTGGAGTGCAAAGACTAACCCCCATGTGCCCTGCAAATACTTTCCAGTCCACAGACAAGTTAAAGACCAGGTCTTGAAAATCTTCTGATCAGTGCCTGAACTTGATCTCTTAACAGCAGAACAGGTAGTTCCTTCTGAATTTGCAGATGCTGTCAGGTTTTATTCATGGGCATGACACCTTGCAGTATTAATGTTCCCTGTGGATGCAACCAGCTTTTTTTTATAGATTTTCTGCACTTTCATTAATTACTTAATTGGCACACAGCAGTATAAGAATTGAAGTGTATTCCTATAGGGTGGTCATACTTTAGACAAGCTCCAGGCTATTTGCAAGCTGAATTAAAAACAACTGGGAAAAACATTTTCAGTTGTCCCTGCTTCATCCCTGATTTCAGCAACAAAGCTGATATATTGCCAGGTACTGATCCCACTACCTGGGATTTGTCCAGGATGAGAACTTATTAGCACTTATTTGAGGGAAGAGGGAGAGAGAGGGAGAACACAGCTTGTGTAAATCAGATTAAAGTATTGACAACTCCTAAGCAATGCTCATTCCAGGAACAAGCTCACTATGTGATAACACCACTGCTATAAAAGAAGTGCATTTTGAATGCATGCTGCTCTGCAAATACCTAGTGGGTCATGAGTTCTTGAGGCTTAGTTCCTAGAAGAGAAAACAGGATTGCTGAAAAAGTTAAATACTCTAGATGGAGATTGTCTGAATGATTTAATATGTGGGAAACTTAACATCACCTGGATCCTGCTCTAGCTGGTGATTCAGAGCCATCTTGGATCAGAGTAGACTAGAAATTATTACAGGTGATACAGACTAAGTGAAAAAATCGGGGTCTTGGCCCAAGCCTAGTGTGCAAAGAACTCTGACTGTGTGCCATGATTAACCTTGGCTTGCACATTTCAGTGGGAAGGCATGGTTAAATGCAAACCTAAAAGTACAAACTCCTGTCTCTTCTCTCAATGTGGCTGCTGGATGTCACAGCTATGAACTATAATAGTCAGTGTGTGTTAAGAGTCCTCCTCTCTGCCTGGTCCACAGGCAGTGTACATCTATCTTTGATTTCAGCCACGGAGCTCACCTCAGGCTGCAGACACTGGTGCTTTTCTCTTGGGAGCCCCCGATGCACCCAGCAGCAAGGCAGCTTTGCCACTGTGTGGAGTCTGAGCTTGGCTTCCTGACTTTTGCCCTGGTATCTTGTATCAGCACTAAAAAGCCTTATGTTATTTTTATTTGACACTTTTTTCTTTTTTTAATTGCCACAAAGCAGAACATGAGTAATAGATAGCAGGGTAGTAGAAAGGAAAGGGAGACAGCTACAGTTGCAAGTAGAGAGCTCTTCAGTGGCTCTACCAAATATCCCAACCCCTTTCCTCATCCCTCTTTCACACACACAGAGGCAGTGGCAGATGGGGAAAGAAAATAGATAAATAAAAGTGTCAGCAGGATGGATTGATTTGCACTTGGTCCCCTCTCATCTCTCTGCTGGTATGTAAAGATCACACAAGCAAGGGACTTAGCACTGACCTGGAAAATTTATACCACTGAACATAAAAATGAATCAAGAAGAAAAATGTAGGGAGGAGGTGGTCAGGGAAGAGAACAAAAAGAGATTAATTTTTTTTCCCTTGTACATCAGGATTTCATTGGGACAGTGATTTTACGGGATCACGTGATGCCAGTGCTTACTGAAGGTGCAGCTCTGCTTCAGAGAGAAGAGACCATGTGGGCAGTATCCTGTGCTGAGATCCCTCAAGGTTTTGATCCTTTTCTGACTAAATGGAAGTTCCTCAAATGGGATCAGAGCCAGTCAGGGGTGAGCTCAGCAGCAGAGTCCCAACGTGGGATGGCTTTATCTAGAAAAGACTCCATCTCTGTCTGCACGTTCTCCTGATACCACACACCCAAACAACTTCAGGGAGACCAGGAGAATATATCTCAGTGTACTTTGGGCCAATTCTCCTGTGATTTTCCTTCCAGTTTTTAATTAAGTCTTGATGCTTAGCATGGAAGTCATAGCCAGGATCACAGGCAGGTTCAACAGTGGTATGAGTTTCAAATTTTGCCTGTGTTTTATGCACGGGAACCTTCATTTTCAGAAAATGCTGGAAACTTTTTTTTTTTCTAAGGCACTATCCTCCAGGGCATCCTTGCCTCCTTTTCATTGCTAGTTTCTACACAAATGCAGGATCTTTGGTGCTTAGTCACTCTACTGTTCCTGCTGTTTATTGCCTCCAACGGGCATAATTCTCTGCTTAGGAGACCTTTGCGAGTTGCTGTGGAGGAGCCGTGGGCTGTTGTCATCCCGTTTCCAGGGGGCAATAAACAGCAGCAGTCAAACTTCCATGGAAGAAAGATTGTGCGATTATTCAGTCATAAAAAGAGGGAAGAAAAATAGAGATATACTGCATGTGTTCTTACTTGCACATCACACAAGGATGTGCAAATTGCTCTCGAAGAGAACCGTGCTACGAGGTAAAACAGTTCCCTACGCAGCGCTTCGCTGCTGACTCGAAGGGGGAATTCTCCTGGATGTGCCTCAGTTTCCCAATATAAATCAAAGGGGTTGTAGCTCTTCCCATCTAGCTTAAGTGCTTTTGGGGCCAGGAATTAATTTATGTCCTTACAGTGCAGGTCAGGAAGGCGGGGTTGTGAATTTGGGGCTGATGCAGGAAGAGAAGTGTTTCCTGGGGTTGATAGCTTGTGTTTTCCCCCTCTTCTCGAATGAGAGCAAACATTTGGAGGAAGATGGAGAGACCACACTAGTCTTAAGATGGAAAGGGCTGGTATTAGAGTCAGCTCATTACCACAGTCATCTGCATTATGACCTGAGGGTTAAAAAACATCACCAGAGAGAGACCAAGTCTGTTAGGAAGGAGAAGCCCCTTTAGCAGCATGGAAGTGCTGCCTACATGCAGATACTGGCTGAGAAGCCAGTGCTTTTCGGGGTTTCCTTTTAGGGTCTGTGAGACTGAATATTTCAGTCTACTGGGACCAAATCATTAGGAGCTGCATGACTCCAAAGATCAGAGGAGATTTCCAGCTCATCAGTGCTGAGGATTCATCCCACAGGGGAACTCAGGCACTCACTACCTTTATAGAGGTGTTCAGCTTGTGGCAGCATCCATCCCTAAAATGCTCCCCCACAATAAAATGTAATTACAAAACTCTTTAACTACATAAGCTGCTAAATCAATTAATTATTTTGGCAAGAAAATGTGTATGGTTTTGAAAACTCCCTTTAATTAACATAAAGTGCATTAGGAAACAGTAGATCTGGGCCATCACTTGGATGTAACAGTCTCACACTTCATGTACTCCTGAGGCCCTGGGAGACTGTCAATGTGATGTTTAAGCTTCCTTTCAAATACTGTGTCTAGGCCGTATGCAAGGCCAAGACTTCCTTTTCAGAACAGAGTTTCCATTCTGAGGTACTATTGGGGGATGCTCCTTAGAAATGCAATGGTCAAAAATCAATTCCTGTTTCATGGTCTGCACCACACCACCTCCAACAGCTCTACCTTTAAATCCACATTACTCTCTTCCTGATGGAGCCTTCTGTTCATTCATTGACAGAGACTGCACTTGTCCCTTATGCAAAGGTGTGGGGAGAGGTCACCAAGGAGAGTCATATCTGCCAGTGAAATCTTTGTGCACTTGTTAGTGACAGTTGTGAGCTTTCCTGTGTTTCTGATGTGCACTGGAGCATATTGAGGTCTAGAGAGAGATAACACAGTATGTTAACAGGCTGTGGGTCAGCCCAGTGGTTTGTACCTAACACTTCCAGGCAGATGTGGAAGCCTGCTGCCTTCTTCTGTGAAAGTGATGTTGAGCTGGTGCATATGGTGGGTAATTCTTCAGCACAGGGAGACACTAGGATGTCCTCCTGCAATGTACTTCAGTGTGCCTTTCTCTGATCACCAGTGTCCCTGCCCTTCTCAAGACCCATTGCATGCAATGAAGATCGCTTAGGAGACACCTAAAAAGGTCTTCTTGTCGTGTCTGGGTCTTGGCCTCTGCCAACATGGGAACTCACCTACTACTGATGAAATTAAGATTATCTGGCTTGTAAGCAACTTCACTACCTGCACTGTACTTATGCAGCATGTGTCTATCTGCTTGCTGATCTAGAAACAAGCTGCTGTAGGTGGGGAAGTTATCTGGGCAGCCTATGATGTTGAATCCTAAAACACACATTAGTAAGAATTTGGGGAAACAGTCTCAAATGTCCAAGATGTATATTGTACTGAAGCAGAACTGTAGTTCAAGAAGGATCTCAGCTCAGCACAGGACCCACAGGATTCATAGGATTAATCTCCTGGACATCCTGGTTTGGTGTCTCTATGACCCTTTTATGCCATGTATGGGTCCTCCCGAGGACAGACACTCAATCTTCCCCTACAAAACTGTTGCTTTTTTCTTGAGTATGGCAGTGTTGTGCCAGGTGATGGTCCTAGGGGGAATATCCTCAGTGTTACTGTGTCTGATGAGGAAACCCAGTAACAAAGCAAATGCTGGATGACAAGCTAGATCTTTTCCGTTCACCTGGATTTGGAGAGCATGGAATATCTCTCAGGATCAGCCCCTAATGGGCTTGTTTAACAATATTGTTTTTTCTCTAAATCCCCTGTCAGGCAAGTGTAAGCTAGTTCTAGGACTATTGTGTGTCGCTAAAATAACATACATCCAAGAATGCAATTAGACACTTGAAACAAATTTGACTTGACTTAGGAGAGTAGTGGAAATATCCAAGAGACCTTTGATTATGTACTTTCTTTCTTTTTTTTTAATATCTAATTTCCAGGTTCTTTTAGGCTTGGGATTTCATGACAATTACTACATTCCTGGATAGTTAAAACCACTCAGCATTTGGCTGAATGCCTTCTGAAGATATCCTGAAACACACTATCTATTGCAGCTGCTCTATTCCAGTCACAGTTCTGACTAGTCATCCAAGGGGACAAGGAATTCCTTTTGTAGGAGGTAGTGTAGGACTTGTTACCAGGAAAGCTCCATGTTTGAAGTTGTCTAGTCCTGAAGAGAAGTGCTGTGGCATTGCAAGTTTGAATTTTAAATCCAGAGCCTAAAGGAGGAAAGGTGGGGGCTGTCCTCAGCAGCAGTAGTATGTTCTTACCCACATTCTCCTGCACATTGACTGGCCTCAAGCCTGCTTGTAGAAAAAGCTCAATAAAACAAAGACCTGGATTTCTTCCTGAACCCAGGGAAAAAGATGTGCAGTTGTACTTTGCTTTGCTTGGGGTCCTGTTGCTGGACATGACTGATTTTTCAAAAAAGAACCAATGCTTTTCTCCCCTTTGTAGAGAGCAATCTGCCATGGAAGTAGAAAATTTACTCTGTATCAGCTCAGAGACAGACCACGATTTTTGCAGGAAGAGAGCAAGTGGAAGTTCAGTCCCCGCTTGGGGAGAAAGCAATAGCACAGGAACTCCCTTTGTGCAGAGTGTGATGACTTTTGCTCCAGACCAAGACAGCAGATGTACCAAGGCACAGCACTCCTGGAATTATTTGTGGTCTCCTCTGAGAAGATCATTTCAATCAATATATGTATTATTTCTGAATGTTTAGAAGATGCATAACCCCTACCTGCTCAGCCCAGCTTTCCAGCAGCAATATCCTTTGCATCAGCACATTTGCAACTGCCCAGAAAGAAAGACCAAAAAAAAAAAATGTGACAGAGCTCCCTCCAGCCCCTGGCTGCATCTGCCCACAAGCTTCCTCAACTGAGTTATGGTAATTACATCACTTGAGATTTATTTAATATCTCTGTCTGGGAGAAGGAACTAGGAAGTCTGGCTGTGACAAGCAATCAGAGGGTACTCAGCTGATGAGCAGCTCCCCTTCACTGAGAGAGCAGTAGGAACCTTCGATGTATTGGATTTAAGTAATGGTTTGCCAGAGGGATGGGGCCCACGCCACAGCAATCAAAGCTCCTCTGCACCATTAAGGAGCTGTAAGTGGAGCAGGAGGCGCAGTGCAGCTATTGACCGAGTAGGTGGGCATGAAAATGGGTTTAGGTAACTGTTTACTTCCTGAGAGATGGAAAACACATAGGAATGTTTCTCTGGCAGCTTTCTGGCTCCTTGATCCTCTCTGTCCACATCAGCATTTATATTGCCTGTCTCTCACATGCTTGTGCACAATGACCAGTGTGCTGGACTCAAGCTGTTCAGCTGCAGTCCACATAATGCTTTCCTGCTTGCATTTGCCCTCTCACTATCTCTGCAATTTTTTAAAAATCCCTGAACTAACAATTAAAAAAAAAATAATTTGCTGATAGGATTTTACATCAGGCTGCCACACAGGAAGATCAAATATTGATGCAGCTCTAGCCACTCTTTTTCTTGCTTCCTCCACCCCCTCTGCACTGAGCGATGGCTTGTACAGAAAGGTGAAGAGGAGGCACATGAATAGCAATACTTTTTTTGTCCTTGTTGAGGGAGTAGCTAAGGGCAAATGGGCCCACACTGTGCTTTAGATAACCACTGTTAGAGTGTCTGCTGTGAGACCAACCTGCAGCCTGACACTTGAATCCTTCTAGAACAAACAGGTCTGCAGGTCTGCACCAAGATGCCTGGACATCTCCCCATCTAATTTCCCAGTCAGTAGCTTGGATGTAAGCAACCAAGAGGGACCAGTTTTCCACTCTTAGCTGATTGAGTCACATGTTTTTTCTTCCTCTTTCTGTACCTGAGGAGGGCAGAGGTAGTGTCTGCCAGAGCTGATGCCTCTCATCCTCCCTATGTAACCTCTTGCCTGTTAGTGAGCTCAAGTGACAATGGATCAAAACTCCCAGAAACAGGTCCTTCTGCAAAAGAAGGTGCTGCCCATCATTTGCTGCATGTTGCTTCCTGTGAAGCAAAATTGGGAAGGCTGAACTGGCCTCCTAACAGCTCCTGACTCTCACTGAGATCTCACCAAAGTGTCTTGGGCCAGCTCTTTCCAGTGCACACATTTTAAGCGAGGCACCTTGATCCATACCAAGGGGCCTGAGTGCTGCATCCAAGTGTGAAAACATTGGCAGCTGTCCCATTTACCAAAACAGGAATAATAGTACCCACTCACCCCTGGGAAGCATATGGAGCACCTCCGATTTATTATTTGTTTTATTTATTTTGTCACATTTATCAGCCATTCAACTCTCTGGGCACACAGCCCATAACATTAAAACCCAGAGTATAACACAAAGATCTCCTCCACCCTGAGAATATCCTTTCTGTAAAACCAGGCATGGGCAGGAGAGAAGGATGAAAGATGCTTTACACAACCAGAGAATGACAACAATATATTTTTCTCCAATTCTGTTATTGGTAGAATCATTCTGAAAATGTTGGTGACATCAAGACAAGAAGATGGGAGCAATAAAAAGCATGGGTGGTGGTGGTGGAAAGCCATCCTGGAGCATGGATACAGAGACTTGGCCTCTAGCCAGCCTGTCTCACACACAGGAAGTCTCTAAAATGCTCTTTCCATTATTATTTCTCTAATGAGCCCATTAGACACATATGAAATTCTGAGAAGCCTTAAATATGTTGTAGACAGCCACACTGGCAAATCTGTCCAGCTCTTCTTAGAAATGACAGGCTGCATTGATGAATGTTTTAAAGCATCTCAATGTGTAATTTATTGCACATGGAAATTAATTGCATGTGCTGGTTTCATTTTCCTGTAGCAAATAATCAGCCTGCTCCTTTTTAATTAGGTAACAACATAGATTCCTCTTCTAATCATGGCACAGTGTTTTATGCACGTCATGTCTTCTTCTATGGGAAACAATTTCAAATCATTGTCTAGAGTCCAGCACAACTTTTAAGAGATAGGAGATTATTTATCAGGGGTATTGCCTGGGTCACTTCCAATGAAGACCTTGTACAAAAGACCAGCTAGAGAACCCAGACTGGGCATTGGTGCATGCAATGGCCTCTTGAAGGAGAAGTTTAAGGAAGAAATCAAATTAAGGAGCCTGAAATTTCAATGGCATTGACATGATGTCAGACCCAGGTGCCAAGTGGCGTGTCCCATCTCGCAGGTATTCACTGGTCCCTGAGCTGAGACATTGCACTGACATTAGCCATTAGCCATATTGCAGGGACTGTATCAATAATCTGTATCAATAACACTTTTGGTCCACATCAAACTCAGCACCTTTGTCAGCTGCTCCAGCTGGAATGGCAAATACCAAGATACCAAGTCCCAGTGGAGACCTAAGTTTCTCCTTGCATTCAGAGGCTGCGTGGACACACATAGCGGATGGGGTGGGGAAAGCCACTTCTGCTGATGATTGCAGAGAAAAGCTAATGGCCTCCAGCAGCTGCTACTTAAAATTTTCAAACAGGCTGAGAGAGTAAAAACTATTGGCCTTGGCATCCATTCATTATTTCCAGCAAAACTCTAATTAAGCTATACTGTTCAGTCATATTTACCCTCCATTGGGCTACAAAGAACCCATATTTCTACTGAAATACATGCTACTGAAACAAAACAAATCTATCAGCAAAAAACGCTGCTGGAGTAAAATGTAATAATAATAATATCGTAGCTATTAGACCGTGAAATCCTCTGCAACAAATTAATCTGCTAGGGAAAGTTTGTTGGTGGGATTTCGGCTTCCTGCTGAGAACGCCTAAAACCCGCACCCCTACCCGAGACATCGCCGCACTCGCGGCCTCTGCCTCCTGCCCCTGGCAGTTCCCGTGTGTCACAGGTCCCCGCAGCGGCCGGGGGGAGCTGCAAACCCGCCTGGAACACGCCGGGGCGCAGAGGCTTCGCTGCCTCCCCGCTTCCCCTCGGCGGCGGGGCCGCGTCCCGCAGGGCCGGGCTCGGCGGGGCCGCTGCGGGGCTCGGCGGGCGGGCCGGGGG
>VZRX01019225.1:0-161085 GCA_013398075.1 Notiomystis cincta | reverse complement strand
TTTTTTTTTTTTGTGTGTGTGGTCCAGACAGCTGCTGGAATAGAGAAGGTCAGAATATATAAATATATATAAAATATATATGATATATATATTATATATATAAAAATATATTTGTCTCAGTACATCTGGGATTAAGCTCATTGAATGCTAATTATTTCTTTCCGGACTTTTAATATTTACAATGAAATCTTTTAAAGGCAACGGTAAAATCTGAAGCCACCTGGGAGTACAGTGTTGAAAACGTAGGGTGTTTTCCCACAAACAATGTGAAGGTCTTTTTTGTCAAAGGGGCAATTTTGATAATAACAACAGCTACCAATTTTGCATTTTGATAGCCAGACCAGCTGCTATTTTGTCTGGATGCACACCGGGATTCGTGTGATCGGGTTTTATTTTTTAATTGAAAAAAAGATTATTATAAAATAGAAGAAAAAAGAAAATTACTTGCGATGCCAAATACTGTCGAGAGAACCATATTCTCCCTCCTCCCCACACCCACCGGAGACGTGGACCCTTCTTTTTTACAGGCTTAGGAGTTGCGAGAGCTGATCGGGGGCTTTCTCCCGAGCCTGCCGCCTGCGCCCCTGGACCCTCGGGCGTGGGAGATTTATTTCCTCCTCCCGCTGATTTCTAAGCAAACTTGTGTAGGGGGGGAAGGGATCCCCCGGCAGCACAGTGTCGGGGTTTTTTTTCTGGTGTGGATTTTTTTTTTCAACTGCCGTCCCCGCCGGGTTGCAGCGGGCTGCCGGGGACTTCTCCCCCTCGCCCTCCGGCTCTGCTTTTCCTGCGTTCCCCGGCGGCCAGCGCAGCCCCCCCGGCATTGCGGCCGCCGCGGAGCCTCCCCGGCCGCGGGGCGCCCGGCTCCTGCCCTTTTCTTTCCCCCCGTGCCCACCTGCCAAGGAAAGGCACATGTTAATACCACCCGGCGCGGGCATTTTCTGCTACTGCTGCTGCGGGCTCCTCCGTCCGAGACAGATGTTGCGAAACCAAGGCCTCCTCANCGAGGAGTGGGGCAGCCCCGCCGGGGAGCCGCCCGCCTCCCTGCCCAGCAGCACCTCCTCGGATGACTTCGGCAAGGGCAAGGCCGAGGACCGCTACTCGCTGGGCAGCAGCGTCGACAGCGGCATCCGCACCCCGCTCTGCAGGATCTGCTTCCAGGGGCCCGAGCAGGTGAGCGACCGCGGGCGTCGGCGTGGGGGCCGCGACGGGCCCGGTGGCGGCGATGCTCCAGCCTGAGGGGCCCTCCCGCTGCTTGCGGGGGTGTCCCTGTGGCCCGGAACAGGACCGCAAACCCAGAGGGGCTCTGCCTTCTCCCCAGGCCGCGGGCTCCAGAGTTTGCACCTCGTAGTGTTTCCCAGGGAGGTGTGGGGTGGAGGCGTGCTCCATCCTTCTCTGCTTCCCGGCAGCCTTGCCCCGAGCACTCATGCCCGGCCTGAGAGCCGCGCAGCTGTGGCATGGGAGGAGGGACACGCTGAGCCCTTCCTGGAGCACAGCACCCTCCCTCAGCAAGGGAGGCTGTTCGGTGCTTTGTGGGTACCCGTTTGTGATGGTTCCAAAAGTGATGCAAAGGAGGAGTTTAATGCGCTCTTTGCTTTTAAAAATACAACTTCAGTCTGTACAAAACACGTGGCAGGAGACAACCCCACTTCAGTGTTTCCCAGGGGAAGGCTGGTAGGAGCTGTGCAGGTGCTCCACTGCTCCCATGCTCCCGGTTGCACTGTCTGCAGGAGGAACACGGCTGGCTACAATTGTACCTGCTGAGGCTGCAGCCTGGAGGTGCTCCGTGGTAGGGACTGAGCCTAGGCCGGTGAAGTTTCCCTCCACTACACAGGAGAAGGAAACAAATGCAACCATGCTAGAATATAAGATGCCACCCTGGAGCATTATTCTCCATATTAAAAGCATCTCATGTATTTTCGAGCTGGCAACTTCCTTACAGTGGTACCCAGCAACATTTGTTCCTAACATGGCACAGCTTGGAGATGCAAGGAAGGCTGTAGACCTCTGTTTGTGGGATCAAGCCCATATGTGCAGATAACCATTATTACTCAGGATAATTCCATTACCTGTCATAATAGGGAGGAAGGGTTGCAAAGTTCAACTTGACTCTTTCCATTTTGGGCACAGATTCTGGCATGTAAGGTGATACCTTGAAATCTTGTGCAAAATGGGTTTTACCCCAGGTATTCTTTCCCCTGTGTGCTCTGCTAAGGAGAAAGCCAGTTCTCATTTGAAAGTGGCCAGGCTCTGGCACACATCCTGCCTTTCCCAAAGTTGCCTAATCTGTAATGCAGTGATTGTGCCTTCCCTTGTGTTGGTTTGAGGATGGTGGCGATGGGTATTGGAAAGTGGGGAATGGGCTTCCATTCTTCCTTGGGAGAAGTGGGGCCTCTGCCATCACCTGATCCCAATATCCACAGCCCTGCTGGATGTGCCATACCAAGGGTTCCACAGGTCACAGCTCGGTGCTCAGTGGACTGTAGCCTTCTCTAATGGTTAATGCAGCTGGCAGATAGCAGTGAAACACAGTTTTCACCATAGACTTTCGGATGGGAGTGGGGGAAATTATTCTTTTTTGGAGATACTGTACACCTTCTTCTCTTGCTTGTCTTGTCCCCATCTCTTCTAAAAGTTTGAAGCCATGCAGTTCACCTCCTGGGAATTTGCATTATTCCACATTTCTAGTACTCCTCCCTGGCTTGCCATTCTGCCTGTGTACACAAGACGTAGCACCTGCGAGATTGGCTTACGTGTCAGAGCAAATAGAGCATAAGCAGAATTAAAATAGAGGTAGCTTGCTTCCTTGGAGAACATTAATGCTTGGAAATAATTGGATGCTAATTTTCACACTGAAAACCAGTGTAGGTTGCATTGTAAAAGTGAGGCTATTTGCTGACCATCTGCCAGCCTACCTGAGTGAGGAGCTGAGCAGACGTGACTGGCATTTCATGACACTTTCACCAGGATTTCTCTTTTTTGATTCTCACAGTTTCTGACAAATACAATAAAATATTTGCAGCTGGATTCTGGTACTCGTCCTTGAGCAGTACCTTATTCCACAAATAATGTTTTGTTCACTGGCATGGCTTGAGGAGTATTTGAGGAGTATTTGAAACCTTTTGCCCCTGCAGCAGCTGGGAAGCACAAGTCATTATAGAGGACCAAACTGTGGGGTTTTAAAGCACAGCCAGATCCTGACACAGCTTCCTGGAAGTACAGTTCAGAATAACTGAGCACCGAATTGCTGCAGTTGATACCAAGACCTGCAGTTTGGTTTAGTTGGTGCTTATGTCAATAAAACTCCAACAGGGCTAAATCCCACATTCCTTGTTCCTTTTTGTTATGGTGTTTACTACTGGTTTAGCCTTTATTTCCCATTTGTTTTACAACTCGATAGCTGACCAAAGACTCTTCATGTTTTGGACCCTCACAACTGTAAAAGTCATAGATGCACATTATCCTATACCACCCTTGCCAAGATCATAATGAGAATTTATCTGCTTGGAAACAAAATATAATTGCTAGTTCTTTACTCTGCAGATTAATAACAATGACAGATCCAAACAGTATTTTATTTACCTGTCAAAACCATCTGAATTTGCTGCAGCTGTGGGCAAATTTGCAGTGCTGCATCACAGTAACAAGAACAAAAGCCTTCATTATAAATTGACTGTTAGGCACTCTAAGCTTATTTACTCAGATAAAATGACAGTGAGTCTCCAAAAGATTTCCAGGTTTTAATCCTGTTTTGATGTAAAAAAAAATTGCAACCAAAACAACAGCCAGAAAGGTTTCTTAGTAATCTGGCTTCACAGGTAGGTTTTATTTAATATCTAATGAAAAATAAAATTGTAGGGATTATTGCTTTAAATTTGATTGCCCAACATTTCAGGCTACTGAATTGCTTATATCTTAAGCTCCTCGTGTTGGTTTGCAGCTTTTATGGGTAAGCTGATTCTTTCATTTAAAAATGTGCTGAGGACCCTAGGAAGGAGGAAAGCTCATTATTGTGCAACTGTTCTGATCCTTGTATGTTAGTCAAGAGAAACCAGGGATGGGGGCAAGAAAAGAGTGGATCTGATCACCAGGGGATGGCAGCATCTGGGCTCCTGTTTTGAGGGCGTGAAAAGCAAACTCTGCTCAGGTCTGACAGCTGAAAAAGGCAGCTGCTTTCATTGAAAATGGGAGCTAAACGTTGTTATGCTGAGGGACTGAACTCAGTGCTTGGCAGTGGCGTTTCCTTTCGGGACTTGCTCGGCATTTTCAAAGGTTTCAATGACTGAATGTCCTGCACCATTGTGTCAGCAAATTCTGAGACCCTGGATTGAGCAGCAAAGCTCTAGGGAGAAAGTGAGGAGCAAAAATGCTGGAGTATTTTCTTCTATGTTGGTTAATTCTTAGTGTTTGCAGAATTTTGTCTGCTTTCCTGGATCTCTGACAATGTTCCACAAGAGAAAGAAACTAAGATGAGCTCCTCTCTCACAAATGTTTTCCAGTGTTTGGTATGGTTCCAAGCTGAAAGCAAGTCATGGGGATTAGCAGGAAAAGACATGGGTGAAAAGTTCCTTCTCATCAGGGGATAAACTGTTTGCCCACGTCACAAGGAGTTAGCAATACTGTGGAGTTTAAGATCTCAGAAGTGGTGCTAGCTGTGCTGAAAATAGAAAAAAAAAAGTAGAAAAACATTCTTAAATGAAACTGACATAATTTGGAAAGCTATATGTTTCAAGGTTTGCTTGTTACATTGTCAGAGTGTGTGCATATCTTTTCTTACCTGTCATTTTCAGTCTGCGTCTCTCTCTTTGTCTGGTTTGGGGAAAGATGATGCAAAGATGGAGATTTGAAAAGTCAGTGGTGATAGATTTGGTTGGCTGTGAAGGATCAGAGAGAACAGATTGTGGACTCTTCCCTGCAGGCTGATAGCTTGGACTTAGCTCAGTATTCAGTGGAAATACTTGAATGAAGGCTATTCTTCCCACCAAATTTCCCTCTAGACACCAGCTCCTTAATATGAGAACATGAAGACCTTTAAAAAAATTGGAAGGGAAGACAACTTAAAGTGGATATTAAGACATGCATTTCAGTGTGATATGTAACTGGACTGTAGAGCTCCTTGCTGCAGGACAAACAAAGAGCTGAAGTTTGATGAAGAATTATAAAGCCATGTGATTATTATGAATATCTACAGTCATCACAATTAATGACAACACTTCTGAAAGCAAAATTCATGCTTCACATCTGAAGCCAATCTAGAGATCAGGGTAAGCCTGACTAGGAGCAGGGCCCTGGGGCTGGTGTCTTGCCCCACAGCTCACCAGCCTCCTGTGCCTGACCAGTGAGATCCACCCCTGCAGGAGCATGTCTGGACTTCGTGCTCATGTAAGGTAATGACTTTGGTGTGTAGGCACCTGCCATGTTCAGGACTTCTCTAGAGTTCAGGTGACCCCAAATTACTCAACCTGGACTAACACACATTCTTGAGGGCCCTATGTAGGATCAGGGAATGGTCAGTACCATTGAACAGCTGGTCATTAGCATGTGTTGCTTGAGATAACTGGTGAGAATCCCAACCCTTCCTGGAACAGACACAGGCAAAAAGCATCATCAGCTCCCTGCATGGTGGGGTCTGCAAAGAAGGCAGAGAAGGTATAAGGTCGGGAAATACTGCTGCTATACAGACTGGTCTCTCAGCAGCACAGAGGAGTGGAGGAGGTGTCTGGGATGTCTGATTTCCGATTTACAACATTGCAAGATTGAGGAAGATGAGGTACTAGAGTGAGACAAAGAGGAAAAGAGATAGTCCATGTCAGAATTCAGGGCACAAGTATGATAATGAATGAGTGGAAGAAGAAACAAGTGTGCAGCCAGCATCACAAGCATGTCCAAAGCCCAGAAAACTTGTGAATATAGATGCTGGTACTTCAGAGAGTCTGTCCAAACTTGCTAGACCATCAGGACACTGTTTTCAAACATGTTGCATCACATAATGACAGTGCAGGCTTCCCATCCATGTCCTTTTCATAGGTGTGTTCCCAGAGGATTAATTTACTTGGTGTTAGAAGGAGAATCATTCATTAGAAAACAGCCAGTCCTGGTAAAACTGAGGAATAAGAGATGCTGGAATGCAGCTGTTTAGATTTCAATCTGTATATTGTAATTTATGCCAGAAAGGAAGAGAGGATGCTTCCTCTGACATTCAATCCTCCTCTCTGCCTTCCCATCTTTGAATCTTGAACCTCTATAGCTACCTCTTCTGTTTCACCTGTCCCAGGATGAAATCTGTACTGTGCAGGCAGAACATTCTTGGCTTTGGCAAAAGCTTTGCTTGAGCCATCATCTGAAGGGAGCCCAGGATGTCATCTATTTTAGATTTAGTTGCTGTTGCCACAGAGTTGATTGGCAAAGCTCCCATTAACTTCAGCAGCAAAAGTGTAGGCATCCAGTAGCAGGGACCTGACCCCTGTATTTCAATAATGTTGTGTGCACAGCGGGGTTTCCATAAATAATAGTGAAAGCCACTAATCCCATTGACTTTTAATTGCTCCGGAAGACAAGGGTTTCACCTTTTGTGCCTGCTGAAACTCTGATGCCTGACCCGTTTATTTCAGTGCCACTAGCTAGCCTGAGCAGCAGTTTTTCTTTTCTTCCACTTTTCCCCCTATAAAAGGCTTCAAGAAAAACTTGTCTATGTTTGTGTCACTGTTTCTTAAATATACATTTCAGGCCATGATTAACAGTGGCTGATGGCAGTTAGTGACAGAACAAGCAATGCAAAAGCATGTAGCTCCATTGTTTGCATCTGTAGAGTCACTGTTATTTCCACAAAGGCAACACTTGCCTCTGGAAGGGCTCTGTTCCTACAAAACTGAATTGCATTCAGGTTGTCTTTCAAGCAAAAATTCATTCCCAGCAAGGGCCTCCTCTGTGGCAGCTTTTTGCTCACATTGGTGTTTTTCCATTCAAGGCTGGCCCAGTCCAGAAGTCAGAAATGGCTGTGTCAAAAACCCATGATACCGTGTGTCCTGTGTGTCTCCATTCCTCCTAGGCCTGTAGTAAGATAATAAGATGTACTGTAATTGCTAGTGGTCCATATCTGTGGCCACCCCATCCTTTTATTATCTGGTTGCCAAAGGAATAAAGCCATGTGATGGTGTTAGCTGTTACAGGTTATGCTCATCAGCCCTCCTCTAAACCTACTGGCTTATGTCAGCCACATCTGGCAGAGAGTAGAGATCTGAAAGGCATTAAATGCCTGTGTGTTTCATGAAAACTAGCTGGATGAAGAAGAGGAAAGATAGAAGTGTCCTGCTGAGGGAGAGATTATAGCATTGTCTGTGCTAGACACTGTAGAGTCCATGGAGGACAGAGCTTCAGATGGAACAGCAGCTGTAATAGGAAGGTGTATCCCATTAGACAAAAAAAGAATAACCCCATCATGATATGGTTTCCATGGGAAACCAGACTTACAGAATAGCTTGTTAACTTTTTATCTTTCTCCTTTTCCTTTGTTAATCAGGATTGCTTACCTAAAATGAATTGCTTGATGCTGAAGACTTTATCTTCCCCCATCTTTTCACAACCTACCTTTTGTCCTTTTCTGATTTATCACTGGTTAACAGTAGAACAGATTACATTGTTGGCAGTGGAGAGTGATGAGTGATGACTTCCTTCTGGTGAAGAAAATAACAGCAGGACCTGGAAACCTATGTAGGTAATAAATAGACTGTCCCCATGCCACTCTGAAAAGTGATGAGATAAGGCAAAATCATGGTGGGCAGACTGGTTCCAGTGACAAGGCCCCTATACTGAAATTCTCACACATCTTCTGTCATGTCATTTCTTGTTCTTTACGCTCTTGGGTGGTTTTCTCTCACCTCCTCTTCCTTCTCTTCTTGGCCAAAGTCAATTGACACATCAGAGCTTGGTCCCATCCATCCTGTCTGGCTCTACCTGCACAGGTTCTCCTATGGCCTGTGTACCATCAAATCCAAGCCTCCTCTCTGTGCAGCTGGAACACTGGTGACATCACTCACAACAATCACACAAGTTTAACTTGCTTCCCTGGGTGGGGAGTGAGGGATGGGATGGTACAGAATGGGAGTATGATACCAAAAAACGCCGACTTTACATATTATTATTACTTCCTACATCTAGTACCTTTTGTTTATTGGAGAAACCAGGCGGTGCTTGGGAAAAACTGTGTAAACCCCATGGAGGATGGGGTAGTTCTACTTGAAAGGATCCCTGAGAAAGTTTTGTCTCCTCTGTAGAAGAATGTTGTAGAGAACTTCCATTTTGGTTGAAGAACTGGACTGTCAGACATACTTTCTTCCATGCAGTCACAGACATTTAGACTGGCAGGTCCAAATGCAAAACAACTTTCCAGAACAGGAGAGAGAAAATAAACTTGATATTTCACCAGTTTGGAGGTCAAGGACTGCTAAGTCTTTGTAGTTTCTTTGCCATGTGGCTCTTAGCAGAAGTTTACCAAGGGCTGCTTGACTGACAGTGTGTTCACGTTTAAGGTAAGGCCATGAGGTCACTTTGCCATGCAAAAAGTATGTGCCATTAGCCAAGAGGTCAGTGCTGGAGGCACCTCTAAGATGTGTAGTGCACTAAGCATTTGGAGGTGTTTGCCCTCACCTTTTGCACACAGTCCTGTGGCTGTGGCCTCTATCAGGGATTCCCTGGGACTGCCATTGTAACCTCTGGTACTGTGTAGGTTTAGTTTCTGTTTGTTAATGTCTGCACTGATCGTGCCCAAGCATGGGGCAATGCACAGGCCTCGAGAGATCCACCTGTCCAAAACACTGACAGAGGCTGATCTAACCAGTTCTTAAGGATGGGCATAGTTGGAGAACTTATCTTTCCTGCTGCAGCTCAGTCTTCTTTCCCTTTCCTTTTTCTCCAAGAAGTAAGTAACTGAAGGTATTTTCCAGTAGTTGCACATAAATATAGTGAAAATTCATCCTTTCAGGATTTTACAATTTTAAGTGACAACTGAAGCCATAGCACCCTGATTCTTCTCTAGGCCAAGCAGTCCCAATTCTGCCTTTGCTTTTATGATATGTTTTCTAGACTGCTAATCCTCCTCAGTATTACCCTCTGGACTCCTACCAAATGGTCAATATTTTGCTATAAATGCCCTGGAAACAATTCTCCAGCTGAATCCTTGTCATTGCTGAGCAGGCAGAAAGGCTTGGAATCCTGTTTAACAGGTAGCAGAAGTCATCCACTCCATGCTAATGTTCGCCCTCTTTATTTATTCATTTATTTAGGGAACAGCAGATGATTATTGATTGTTACTCAGCTCATGATCTCCATGTCCTTCAGAGCTACTTCTTGGCCAGTCCTCCATCCTGGTTCTGTGCATCTGGCCTTGCTGCACTGGTGGAGGAGCTGCATTTGGCCTTGCTGAATTGCATCCATTTTCCCCAGGAGCACCCTTTGAGTAGGGCCTGCAGATGCAGTAGGCATCAACTCTGTTGAATCTTCAGGCCATTAAATGACTTGAGCTCTTCTGCCTTGTCTCCTGAGGAGAGCTGGGAGGAAGAGGCTGGAGGAGCAGTTGTGCTTTTCTTTAAAGATCCCTTGACTGCCATAGATAAGAGTTATGGCTGGGGCTGGTCCTGTCACTGCCCACTTAGAGCCATGTGGAGGAAGAGCAAATGGATCCTCATTACTTCAGTTCAGGTGTCTGCTCTCTGCCCCAATTAAAGCCACTCTCAGCAAGGCTGAATATGATTTTCCTGACAGATTCAGGCCTCTAGCCAGTCCTGCTTGAAATGTTGCCCACACTACCCACTTCTCTCCTGCTTCTTCAATCACTCCATGTATTGGATGGCTCACATTTTCTCCACCTTCTTGTGCTAGCACTGTCACTTGGGGCATTAACCCTATGCCCAACTTGAGAGCTTATTTTTCTCTCATATCCCAGCTGTGTGCTCATGTTGTGCCCAGATCTTCTTTAGGGTTGCACTGACACTTGCTCAGATCCTCATTTTTTGCTTTCATTACTGTGATCCCTTCCTCTCCAATTTCCCAGCAGAGGCATTGTCCTGCTTCAGTGGAGTCAAAACCAAGAAGCTCACTTCTTTGACTGGTATCTTGATGAAAGAAGTGGTTTTCCAAGAACTTCCATGTGCATCTCCACACCCTTCAGTGTTCCCTGTCCTTACCCAGATAGATCCTGTGTAGTTTTTTACTCCAGTTCTCAGTGTTTGGGAGAGCTAAAAAAAGCCACGTGGAAGGATCTGTTGAAGACATAACACACAGCATCAGCATGCAGGAATCCTGCTGGCACTTCACCCACATCACATCAGCACCTACCCTGGCAATTTCCTGCAGGTGCTGAACTAAAGCTCAGTGGATGGTTTGCACTTCCTGCAAGTACAGGGCCATGGGCTAAACCTGCCCCTCCAAACAGCCCAGTGCTTTTAGTTTTATCAGGCCTTCTTCTCTGTCTGATGTCTTGCATGACCTTGCACTGTCTGATGAATTAAGCACTTCCCTCTTCCTTTTCTCCTTGTTAAGCACACTAGGACCTGTCAGGGCTTAAGGTGCTGGAGAAGTACAAGAATATTATTATCCCATTCCGAGTGATATTAAAAGAACATTAAGACGGATCAGATGAGCATTCAAGAAAAGTAGTAATAATAAAATACTGCATCAGAGAGAGATAGCAGTTAAGTAATTAAGAGGGTTTCCACAAGAGGCAGAAGGAGAGTTACAGGTGCTTCTGACCTCCTGACCATTCTTTATTTTAATACTATGGTAACCTTTACAGAATGTCAGTATGTAAAGCATTGCACCAAGAACTGAAGCAAAGGCTTTTCTTGCCCTACAGAGGGCACGTTTTAGGACATAAACCCCCAACATTTCCTTAACATTGAAGAGGCAGGCATTCTTACAAGATTTAGAGCCAGAGGGAGTTACTGGGTTAGTCTAGTCTGAACCTCTTTGTAATAGCAATGAAATAAGTTCCCTCAATGAAATTCCTGCTTGAAGCTTAATAGCTGTGCAAGGACTGGAGAAGAAATATCCCTTCTTGATTTTCAGGTCTCCAACAACGGGAAATTGTTACAGTGCCCAAGGAGATAATCTGGGGAAACAGAGAACTGAAACTGTCTTTGCATATCAACTTTTGTCTTTTCTGTCACAGAAAGAACTGTGTACTGTGTGCACCCTTAGAAACCAGCTTCAAAAACCCTTGGGCTAGCTAGCAGAGAAGATTTCCCTCATGGAAAAAGTTCTGTGTTTGAAGACAGTTTTATTCCACGTCAGATTAAGAGCAAGAAACTTTCAGCCTGGAAAAACACTCAAGGGACTCAGCTAGTTAGGAAAAAAACAGTTCATAGCCTCCTCTGACATATGAGAGCAGAAGTGCTGTCACCTCCATTTAACACACATTTGGAAGATTTTCTTCATAGACAAGATGGCTAGATAATTTCTAAGAAAAACATTGTTAGAGCCCCCATAGCCTGAAGTGAGGACTACTTCATAAAGTCCTGCATGCTAAACTGTCATGACCTGGCCCAGCTGCCATTGTTATTCCCTTTCCCACTCCTTAGGATTTATTTCTTGCCCTTATCACAGAGATGTGAAATCTGCAGGAGAGTTCTTGACCTTCCCATCCTGCAGCTATTCATGAGATTTCTTCTCTCATCTCTTTCTTGGTGATGCCAGACAAGGGCTTCATCTCTTTGAAGGTGTGGTCAGGCATGTAGTGCAAATATCAGGTGATGGTGACAATTCTAACTCAGGTCAAACAAAATCACACAACCTCAGAATATTTTAGGATTTTAGAGAACCTCAGGAGATCATCTTGTTCACCTTCTACTCAAGCAGATCTGACCAAATCAGATCTCTAGATATCCAGAGCTGGATAACTCCAAGGACAATTATTCCACTCTGGACACCAGAGGCATGATATTTTAATATATGCTTGGTATATTAATATTTTACCTCCCTTGTGGTAAAAATGTGGCAGGGTTATTTTTGATTTATAATCATAATTTCTGGTGTTTTGAATTGTATCTGTTTCCTCTTGTAACCACACACCTTCGAGAAGAGTCTGGCTTTCTTGCAGTACCTTTCCATGAGGTGGCTGAAGACAGTAAGATCCCCCCTTAGATTTTACAGTGATTTTAGGAGGAGCTGTGCAAAAGAAAGGATTGAATGTCTGCTCTAACTCCCCAGAGTGGATTTGGACAAGGGCTATGAGATTTTTGTAATGGTAGTCAGATAACTACCAAGGGAAAATAGCTGCCCATCTATAGCTTAAAGAATGAGAACAAACACTGATAATAATAGCAAAGGCTCAGTTATTTCTCTTTGTCATAGCCAGGACACTTCTTGATCCAATAATCACTAAACCTCAGGGAGATGATACTATTTCAAATCTGAGTCTTATAGAACTACTGGTTGTAGAAAACCTTGATTGAGCAAGAACAATTTTTGCTTAAATTGAACAGAAGGATGAGCAAAAAGAGATCGGTAACTAAGGTTTTCAACTTTACAGAAGCAGATTTTGAAAAATTATGAATCTCTAAAAATGTGCAATATAGCAGAAATTTATTATACATTGTCTTATTACTACCAAAACAGCCATTAGTCTCTTTATAACAAACAAAAGCATTCTGTTACAATTGCTGCTTTCTGGAATCTTACAGTAATTCTCCCTTCTACAGGCCATTTTTTCTTTCTGCCTTCAATTTATTTGCCTGGAAAGCTGTTCAAAACCTGTCCCAAGATGTATTTTAATACAAATCAAAAATATTCTCTTCTCTCTTTCTTACTTGCTTCCCTAGGCATCAGTACTTATCCATGTCAGTTCTGTTTATAAGTTCACAAGACACAATCAGTGACATTTAAACTTCTCAGCCACCTTTGATAAATAAAGGCTGCAGAGCTCTTTAGCTCTTAGGAGTTGTCTGAAAATGTGTGGCCAAGTGGGGCATACTCCCCACACTGGGTTTATGATGCCATGGAAGGGAACTCTCGTAAGAGGCCCACCTCTACTAGACATCAAAAAAATCACCTTACTACCAGGTACAGTTCAGGGGGAACATGCACACAGTTTGGCTCCATTGCTCTGAGAACTTCTGGTTCTCCTGTTGTCTTTGCTTTTAATTCTCTTTACAAAAAGGCAAGAAAAAGATACATCTGCCAGCAGAAGCAGAACTAGCAAGTTTGAAGTCAATACTGGAATATTTCAGAAAACTGTACATTTAGGAAAGCCAGGGAGCTGTACAGTGAAAGTTCTAGAGGCTTCTCCACTGACCCCAGTCCAAGATCTGTTATTTCAGTGGGCCTCTTTCAAGGGCATTTCACAGCAGGGTGATTACACACAGCCAAGTGCTAGGACTTGCCCTTCAAGCAGCATGAAAAGGGGAGATGTTGATGCAGCCCTACCTAGGACTGCTTGAAGACCTGAAGAAACACCTTTGGTTGATAGCTGATGGCAGCAGCTCTTCCTCAAGCCTGCAGAACTCCATTGCTGTAGAAAACTCAGCTAGAGTGGAGAGCCAGGTGATCAGGGGAAGGATTGTAGTTAAGTGATGATGAATGGCAGGGAGAATATCAGAAATAATTCTGTGCAACTGAACAAGAGGAGGAACTTTGATCAGAGGCATCCAAAGTGCATCTGTCAGTAGGAAAGCAAACTAAGCTGCAGGGACTCTTCAGAAGTTCTTATTGCTATAGTAAGCCAAAGGGGATGCAGAGGCTGCTACAGGCTTATGGATTTCCACAGAGCACTCCAAGAAGCTCCACATCAGAGATTATTTGCAAATGCGAGGCATACAAATGTGTACGTGTGTGTACCTGAGCTGCTCTGCCTGTGTTTAGGAGGATCAGAAACACACAGGGTAAATGTTGCCCTCTCTGAAGGTGGCAGGAGGTTTTCTACCATAGCATGGCTCTGCTTTCTGTTTGTGTTGGATCCAGTTATTTTTCCCTGTAATGGATGTGAGAAGGCCTCTGAGATCGGGTTTCTGTGATGAAACAGAAGATGGAGGGGGATGATATTGGGACAGATGAAAGCTGGAAAACACGTGCTCTGCTTCTCTGATCAGCACAAGGTTCTGTTGCACCTGATGGAGCCTCATTCACTCATTTATTCATTCATTCATTCCTGCAATCCCACTGCCACCAAAAAAGCCTAATGGCATTCATCAGCTCCTTGCTTCTTTGCATCCCAGTTCTGCATTGCCCCATTTGTGTGTTTCCTTCCATAGGATTTATAACTTCATCCCTCTCCAGGTGGTGTCTCTCCAACAGGGCAGTGAACTCCGTCTTTTCTTACCAGATAATCCTTTGCCCCTAAGCACTGTGACTGGAGCAGCATTACCAGCCCTCTTAGGCTACAGGGGAGATTTTCACCTTCTCTAACTGCATCCTGAATGTTCCCAGTTTTTCAGCGTGCTCTGCATTTTGGCCTGATTAGGGTATTTGTTCTGTTGTATTGCAGAGACGAGGAGCGGTGCTTAGGCACAAGAGAGTATGTTCTCTCTGTATCCTGTAAAATAAAGGAAAATTTGCTCAGCTGGAAAGGAAACAACTTTGAGTTCAAACTCACTTTGACTGACAACTGTTTTGCATTTTCGTTCAACCCTCAGTACAGGCCAAGGTCTTTATCCCTATGTAAATGCTCCTAAAGCCCTTAGCTATTTGTATCCCAGAGATACTGGTGAGTCAAATCCAGGGAGATAGGGAAAGCCATCAGGATCCCCCCCATTTGGCATGCCTTACACATTCTGGAACAAATAATCACCCCAAGTCCCCTTTCTCAGACTGCCCTGTCCCCTGGTTAACAGCATTTGGTACCCTCTGACACAGCTTCACATGTCACGGGTGGGTTGCAGCATGAATAACAGCCTGTCCTGTGATTTATATCCTTTCAAGGCAAAGAGAGGGAGTTTTGCCAGATATCCATCTACCTATAAATGCATATGGCATAACTGCTGGGACACAGCTGCACTCACGTGACTGTCTTTAATCTGTTTCCTTTTAAATCACTGTGCCTACATTGCCTTGAGCTGTTTTTCTTCCCTCCTGAAATGTGCACAGCAGCATCGGCTGTCGGTATCTCCAGTGCACTGCTCTGCTTCTGGACTGCACAGCCTTCAGGGCTCTCATGAGATGGTCAGAGGGCCATGGGGGTCAGGGACCCGGGTTCCCATTAACACACTCCAGGACCTCTCTGTCTTCAGAGGTTCTGTGTGATTCCCAGGCAGCAGGCAGCCCGCAAGCGCTGCCGCAGCGCGTGCTGATCCCGGCGCTCAGCACGGAGCAGGGACTGGCTGCACAGCCTTTGTGGCAGTGTGGGAGAAGGCAGATGCCATGTAGCTGAGCCAAATTGGATTGAGAAGGAGATTAAGTGGTCATTTGTGGGTCACGTTTTCCTGCAGAGGGCAGATTGATGCCATGATGCACATCTGGGCTGTGGAGCAGATGCAGCAGAGTTTCAGCTGCTGCAAGGCACTTTCCTGGAGGACTCTGCTGAGAGCACTACGGGGCTGGGATCACAACCACCAGCTGGGGAGAGCTGCTCTCTGCTGTAACTGGTACATTTGTAGTGAGACATCTGCACTTGGCCTGTTTCTCCAGTGGTGTGTGCATGGCATGGCCAGTGCAGTGTGGTGATTTGCAGTGTATCACAACGGTGCTGAATCACAATGGCTCACAGATCAGGCCTCTGTGTCTTGTGTTCTTACAGTCCACTTGCCAGTGTTCTGTGTCCATCCACTGAAAAAGATTTTTCCATCTGACTGCTCAGCTGTAAGTTCACCAGGTCATGAAAGCAGGCTGACCTGGAAAGATCCAAGATATGAAGATGGTTCAGAACTTGATTTAGGCTGGAGTACTTTCTGACTTTGATGTGCCAGGGCTGTGACTGTGAAACAGTAGTGAGCCCTTGCTGGATAATACAAGTGGTAAAGAAAACTTCCCAGGCATGGCAGTATTTAACCCATGTCAGAAGATCTCTAAGCAAATGGCACACTGTGATATGGAGGACAACCACATGGCCTGCCTCCATGAGTGCCTGGAGAGGGCACCTCTGCTTTCTGCAGAGCCAGGGTTTGCCTTTCTGCTAAAGAAAAAGAAGTAGACTAAAATGTGTGGGGAACTGAGCAGCTACACTATCCTCTCAGATGAGAGTTACCCTAGAAGATCAGAATCACCAAACCCCAGATTTCACAGTCAAGGTGGCAGCTGGGTCACTGGATAACAGGTCCCAACCCAGCTATAGGATTGGTCTCTGAGAGGACACATTTAGAATATTCCCCCTGTTGTGATGGCTTGACTAGAGGAGGTTTCTCTTCCAGTTCAAGTGAATGAAAGTGGATGAGCAGCAACCAAGGATCTCAGCTTCTCCTCTGAGTTTTGTAAACAAGCTGTGATTCTGGGCACATCACCAAGGTGGGACACAGCTCTGAATTGCAGACACCTCAGTGTGAGTGTCACAGTGTAGGTGTCTGCATGTGGACTGGGTGTCTAGGCAGTGAAAAATCAAGAGCTTGAGTCATGCCCACGCAATGATTTCTTAGTGGAAAACATCTTGAGGTAGGTAATTGTGCCCCTAGTGAATGCAGGCAGTGGAGCTGGAGAGCCAGACACCTACATTTGCTCAGCTGACTCACTCCCAGGGTGCTGCTGTCAACATTGACTAGACCTCCATCGATGATACAGGAACAAGGGCATCCAGTGCACACAGAGCTGCTACAGCAACACACAGTATGTTGGACCCTTTGATGCCTCCATAAAGCAGACTGGAAACCTTCACTTCTAGGAATGCTGTAAGGGACCCTTGCTCATCTACAAAACACTGAAACCACTTCAGCCTAGGTGCTCTGCAAATGCTGAGTGTTCACATTATAATAAGTAAACAGCAATTCAGAACCGCGTGCGCAGCTTTGAGGAGAAGTAAACAGATGGGAGAAGTTGCCAAGTAAGGCCATGCTGAAGTGATGAGCAAAAACAAGTGTTAGAGACAGTCTGACATTTTTGTAGCAAGACAGACGCAGCCAGGATTTGAAGCATATAGCAATGAAATGGGGTCAAGAAGGTGAGCTGCCTTTTCTTGGCCAAGCTCTTCTCCTGTTGGGCAGTCCCTTCTGTGCTCAAGCAGCAAGTGCTCCTCATTGTTGGCCTGGCTAATCAGGATAATCGTGGTGCAAAATGGCTCCAGTGGACAAGGCAGCAAAAGTGATATTGTTTGTGGTGAGTTTGAGGGGAGAAAAGAGATTTTAAATACAGCCTTGAAGTCACTGAGTGACACCAGCACTGGGCTGACTTGAACTGACAACTGCTAATTACTGAGAGAAAAATGACTCACTAAAAAACAATAATTGTCTTACATCTAATGGATGACTTACAGTCAAATAGAAAGCTACAGTCTTGGCATGGGGGACATGCATAATGTGACAGACAGCCTGCAGCCTCACATATCTTTTACAGAAATAGAGTTCAAAAGTTGTGCAAGACGTGCTGTATTTTAATTAACCAAAGCCCAGAAAAGCTGCTCTGCAAACCTAGGCAGAAACTGCATGAGGACATCTTTCTCTTGGCGAAACACTGAAATTCCTGTCTGATGTTGCTAACAGCAAAAATCCTCTGGCTTCTGAAAGTCACTGTTTGCCATTTTACAGTATCCTACTGGAACTTCTGGTGGAAACTCCTATGGGGAGGGGAGAACATCAGCAAAAGGGGTCTCCACAGAGAAATAGTGAAAGGGAGCAATTCTTGGGAAATGATGCAGTAAATGTGTGACAGGCACTTCTGAAAATTCATGTGTCCGTCAGAATTGGTGAAACTATTTCCTCTTGGTGTGATAAGAATGTATTAAATATTTGTCTGGGTTTACACAAGCATGGTTTATAAGGAAAGCTCTTGTACATTAAGGGATTCCATGCTTTATTACAGTATATGCTACCTAAGCAGTACTGAGAACAGTTTTCTGTGCTACAGGGGAACAGTACGCAAAAGGCAAAGGGTTTATGATGGTCTCAGGTGTTATTTGGATGAACCAGCATGGTTTTCCTGTTTATGGAATCCAGAATGATCTTTTCACTTTCATAAAGTGGCCTAAGTCAGTCTGAAATCCGATGGTGCTGAGGCTCTCATCATTTGGGTGTGAGTGGCACCACCACACTTCTTGGGCATGGGAGCACAGGGGATGTGTCTCTGGTCCTCAGATCACTTTTTATCCTTCAGCAGGTCATTTACAATCTCAGTTTTGGGAGGAACAGTTCAGCAGACCTTGGCTCTGAATTTCAAGCTGCTGGGCCTATTGAGCAGACAGGGATGACTGCTGGGGAGCAAGGCACTCAGCATCTCTACAAACAGCACCATCAGTTCAATGTCATCTTTATTTTTTAAAGAAGAAGTTGGCTTGGTTGGCCCTTGAGTTACTGTTCATTATTTTCCCATGTGCATGTTGATAATTCCTTGTTACTGGGTCATTTCTCTTTGTAAAGCACTTTAAGTACAGTTCAACACCAGTGTGGGACATGCAATTCCCTAAGATGGTGGTGGCCTCCTGTTCACTTCTTCTCTTTTTCTCACTCTTATCACTTCAAGTTACAATCACTTGAAAGTTCCACTGAGCCCTTGCTTAGCTGGCTCACCCTTGACTCTAAATAGTAACAGCCTTAATCCAGGGGACTTCTCTAATCCTGGGGTCAGAGTGGGAAGCATGAGTGATTGCTCTGAGCAGCAAACCCATTTATGCAAAGTATTTCACTCTCTGAGCAGCATCACTGAGGAAGGATGAGATTAGAAGGATATCACTGGCAAAGTGACTAAGAGATTTATCTTATTCATAGGCTTGGCTTGTACTTAAGGAATTTACATTATTGGGATTTTTTAAAGTCTGAGCTGGCTGAATCTATCAGTCTTCCAGCTGTGTCATAGATATCAAAGACTTGTTGTTTCCTTCCTGGTTTGTGCCTTGCAGCACCTACACGTTGCTCCCACTGCTTTCCCTTGTTGCTTTTCTGCACTTGTTTCCATGTGCCAGGAGTACCACAGCCTCCCCCAAGTCCCTAAGAGATTATCATAAGGCAACTCAGTGTCAAGACACCTTTCAAGGCATTCAATCTGTTTTTCCTTTTGCTTAATTAATTTCTTAATTATTTGTCTAGTTAATAGTGTTGGGAATGATTAAGAGCGATGCATCTCCCTCTGACACTGATATGTCTGGCTATTTATAATAAAGAAGAGTTAATGTCCTTGAAGCTTCTAAGTCAGTGATTCCCCTCTAGAGCAGGATCATAGTATGGAGATAGGTATTTCTGTGCATCTGTCCTGATAGAAAATCCTCAGGAGCTCAGACCTCAGGGAACCCCCACCCCACTGAGATTGGCAATGCCAGCACAAGTGCCCCAGCTCACAGCACTGAGCAGAGGCCTGGAGTACCTTTGCCTCACTACAACTCTCTATTCAGCCAGACTACTTGGGAAATTGTATCAGCAAAGCCTCACATTCCTCTGGTATTGAAGACTGACACCTTGCTGGGGGCTGGATGAGGAGGAGGATGGCTGGCACAAATGAGTTGTACTGCATGAAACAGGACATGCAGTGCTGGAAGGCAGAACATCCACGGTGGGCATAGTTAGGCTAAAGTCAGTTCAGAAACTCTGTCTTCCCAACATGTTGTCTCCCTGCACAGCAACTCAGACAGGAGCAGCAGGGACATTCCCAAGGGAAAGAAGGAGGTGTCACTGAAGTTGAGAGAGAAGTCAGTGTCAGTGAAAGAGGGTAAAGTCTTACCTACAGACCTTTGGTCAGGGTAAGGGTGACTGTCTGGTGTCTTGGTGATGTGTGTTCATGAGCAAGCTGAGCCAGTCCAAGACCTTGCAGCTATAATGAGCAGCAACCTCAGCTCTGCATTTCCACCCTTTCCAAGCTCTAGCACCAGTGACCATACAGCCAAGGACTTGATCAAAAAAACTGCTTTAAATTCTGATAAAGGTTTTGTTGAATCACTTCCCCTATCTGCCCACCTGGTCACCAACACAGCACTGGTCAAGGGACAGGGCAGTACACCTGGGAGGGCAGTGGGAAGGGGGAGATGGCAGCACAGACTTAGGCATAAACTGTGCATAGAATTGCATCCCAATACCAAGAACTTAGCAACTCCCTTCTAGCAATAATGAAGTATGAGGCGTTTGAAGATACTCTGCAGCAATTTCAACAGGATTATTCTGTATTCAGCCCAGAGATAAAGCAAACTTCAAGCTCAGCTCTTCAAGAAAACAAGCTCCTTGCCTGGCCTGACATCTGAGTATGTGTCTCAGGAGGTAGTCCCTTTTCCTCTGTAAAAGGAAGAAGAAAGCCAGTGACACTTTTAGGCATGGAGCCATGCCATTTTTGTTCTTACACACTTGGCAGTTTTTCCCAAGTGACACCAAAGTTGTCCGCAGCTCAGGGAGGCAATGTCCTCTGGCCATCCTGGGAAGAAGGGCTGTACTAGGGCTATATGAGGTGGCTGCAGGCTGCAATTTCAGAGATTTCTTTTTTAGTGCCCAAAGACTTCCCCAGCACAAAAGAGAGATTGACAATCTGGGTTAGTCCAGTGGGGGATGCAAAAATGCTAAAGGGACAGAGGCACATTATGTGTGAGGAGAGGTGAAGAGATTTGGACTTGTTCAGTCTGGCAACAAGAAGTTGAAAGGGGAAATCTACTGCCTTCTAAGAGCATAAAGACCACAGAGCCAGAGGAACACAGCAAAGGTCTAGAGGCAATGGCACAAGTTGCAGCAAGGGAGATGCTCATTGGATATCCAGAAACAAACTTTCACAGTGAGAGCAGGGCAGCCCTGAGACAAGGACCCAGACATATGGTAGGATCTCAGTCCTCTGACATCTTGACAGTTCAGCAAAATGAAGCCTTGAGCAACCTTGAAGCCAGCCCAGGTTTGAGCAGAAGGTTGGACAAAAGAAGTCCAGGGACCTCCCAACCTAAATTCTGTGACCTTACAAAAACCAGGGGGTGAGAGGACTAAGAAGTGGTTGCAGTGTCACTGCTCACAGGTTATAGCCTTCTTGTTCTGGATTATGGTGTTACAGGGAGAAGATTCTTAAGCACGCAGAGATGTGAGACTACCCACTTGCCAGTCCTCAGACACGACTGTGCCTGCAGCCACCTCAGTGTGTCCCAACTTGTCTGGCTGACCTTTGAACAAATGAGCTGGCCCAGCATGAGAGCCTGTCCTAATGGGCACAGCAAAGCCATAGCCTCTTGTGCTGGTGGCAGCAGTCAGTCCATAACTGATGCCCAGGAGGTGCCTGTGTCCCCACTCATGTTGTGGGTGCTAGTACTGCTGTTCTTCACCTGCTGCATTTTGAGATCAAATTATTGTCTAACTAATGAAAATTTTGGCTGGAAAAGGCTGGAAAGAAATGCTGTCTATGCCCACCATCTGCCTTACCTGTACCTTTGACATGGCTCTTGCTCTGTTCCCTGGATGACCTCCAACCTCACATATCTTGTCTCCACCCCATGGCCCTCAACTGATTTCCTACCTCTCAATTTTCTACTTGTTCACAGGCATGGTTCATTTTTCATCCTCTCTCCCTCAGACCTGGTGCTCTGACATGGACAGAAGATCCCTTCTGTCCTCCTTGGAAACAGCAGCAGAGCCACACTTTGGCATCTGCTTAGATCCTGCAGTGAGACCACCCTCTTGTGAGAATGAGGACAGGTTTGCTGCCCCTTTTTCTTGATCTCTTCCCACACAGCAGAGCTGGAAACAGTGTTCTCCAAGCCTGTGTCACTTTTGGGACCCTGGAATGGCTGGACAAACTGTGTGCCCATGCTTGTCCCAGCACTGCTGCTGCCTGTTTTTCATCAGGGAGCAAAGAGGGGAAACCAGCCAGGAATGAAAAAGACCTTTTTTGACCAGCCTGGTTTACTGTAGGTTACACCACATCCCTCCAGTGTAAGATCAGACCCCTGCTCCCTAGATATCAACCTCTTTACTTTCAATATTATTCTCCATCCCATCTTGCTGAGGCACCCCAGTACCATATCCCCAGTGACTATCACCTCAGACCCCCACTTAGCAGCACCTCTCTTACACCCCCACTTCCAGAGCCTTCCCAAGCTCAGTAGTGCAAAGTCATCACACTCGTGACCATCCTCTCACAAGGCTCTTTCTCCTACAGCACATCCCCTCTTCCAGTAGTTCTCCCAGCCCAGCCCCCATAAATGGTCCCTCCAGGTGCCCTCCCTTCATCTTCACCTTCCTCCCTGGCAGGAGTGTGGGAGGAGAAGGCAGGCAAAACCTCTCCCTTAGAGTGGGCGTGCTTAATTTGGTGTTTGTTTTCAGTGCCGTCTGCTCATCACTGCTTAATGGATTTCATTTGTGACGTTCAGAGAAGGAAAAAAAGAGAGAACTATTCCTGCCTCACTACAGCACCTTCTTTCAAGGGAAAATACCTTCCCTGTTTGCCTCTGGATGCTTGTTTCTGTCTGTGGGGTTCAGCTATCAAAAGGCCTAAGTGTGGTCACCTGATACATGCATTGAATTGCTGCTCATTTTCTCCCTCAAGGAAGTAGATGAAAGATTTAAAGCTGGTGCTGTTCTGCCAAGGGAGAAAGTGATGATAAAATGCAGCCTGCCCCAGTGGAAGAGCTGTGCAAAGAGGGAGCTCTGGACAGGCAGATGCCCTCAGCTGGCCAGGTCTGGCTGCCCTGTGCCTCCTGAGCATACCCAGCACCAGCAGGAAGGCACTTTCTACCCTACCTGCTTTTGCTGGGGACTGACCCAGAGAAGCCCCTGCACTGGGGATGGCCAGGAAATCTTGACCAATTTCTAGTCTGCCCAAAAGCCTAGGCTATTTGAGACCTGTTTGGTTTTGTGTCCACAAAGTCCTTTATTTAATCAAAATGAGGCCTCCAAAAATACTAAATAATTGATTCATATTCCTTTAAATATTTACTAATTTTCTCTTTTAAAATTTTCTCTCCTGTTCTCCTACAGTGAGTTAGGATTAGGTGCTACAGCTGGACCTGGTAGGCTTTCCCAGGCTCTGCATGGGGCTTGGTACCACACTGCTGGTTTGCAGAGGAGCCATTTTCCTGATTGTGGCGCTGGCTCTGACTCTTATTTAAGCTGCTGTGAAAGGAGAGGCATTAGGGAACAGCTATCAGGTCTCCAGAGAGCCAGACCCGAGCAGAAGTGTGAAACGTCACAGTGCCTGTGGGTGAGGAGGAAGAAAGTGTGTTAATGCTTTCGAGAAGCACCATCAGGCCACAGACTTTATTTCTCAGCCATCCACCTCACAGTCCTCCTAGCAAACCGCAAATAGTAACACCTCCCTCCATCCCTCCCTCCCTCCCTCCCGGGAGCTGGGAGGCAAAATTAACTATTGCAAAGCCCTCTGGGTGCATGAAACAGAGTCCAAAGGGTCTATGAAAAAGCTCTTCCACAATGCAGATTCTCACTTGTGACGTACTTTAGGTTTTTCATGGGATTAAAAATAAAGCAAGACGAGCCTCCTTGCAGTGCTCGGAGCTGGAGATGTGTGCAGGGAGGATTTGGGCTCGATGCAGACGCTGCTTTCCCCAGCACCAGTGAGTTGAAGGAGAGAGCCCAGCCTCACATTGTGCTTTTAGCACAAAAGGGTGGATTTTAAGGCTCAGTGCAAAGACGTAGCGCTGCCTTTCCCTGCCACCCTGCTCCCACCTTCATTATGGCAGAGTGCACTGCCAGGAGCAATTAAGCACAACGAGTTTTGTTCTCCCAAGGAGCAAGAGCTCTCTCATGGAGCAGTCGCTTCTCGCTGCTGTAACACGGCGTGGCTCAGGAATTTGCCGTGGCTTTTGGAGGGGTGTTGTCAGGCAGGGTAGGACCAACTGGCTTCATTAGAAAGGGGCAGAATGCAGAGCCAGGGAGGGGAATACAGGCTGGTTAAAGGAAGGAAGGATGGTGCCAATATGGAACCTCTCACCTGGCATGTGGAAGCCTGTGGCACAGATCTCTGCTTTGCCAGTGAGCCTCTGCCCACACACCAGCTCAAGCCGGGTACAGGGGACACTGTGCTGTCCCTTTTCCCCAGGGAGACCATCAGGGTGGAGGCACTGGCAATTATACACCCTCAGACAGTGTGAAAGAAGGAGACACAGGCACACATGCCCAAGATAGCCACTATTAACCTTACCTCATTTTATATATTTTTACAGCTGCTGCAGATGTCTCGGTATCTCCCTGGAGGGACGTTAGGTACTTACAGCCCTTTCAGCTCAGGCAGAGCTGCCTACAGGAGCTGATGGCTTTGGCCCTGGCTCCATGAGGCTCCCTCTTTGCAGGGAGGCTGGTTGAAGTCAGTTGAATCGTCCCTGCTCTGAAAGGGACTTTGCAAGAGTGCGGCTGGGCTTCGGCAGCTGGGTCAGTGCTAGCAGGCGCTCACCGAGATCTGATCGTAAGCTCAGGATGGAAATAAGACAGAGGATAAGAAAGGATGTGCTGGGAAGCCCTACAAGAGGAAATAAGGACATTATTATTGATTAATAAAGATAATAACAATAGTAGTTATCGACTCGATCGTGCAGCATCAGGCACACCAGCCATGTTGTGCTAATGCAGAAGGGAGAGGTGCAGAACCCCTGCACACCACTCACACAGCTCATTTGCTCTCGCCCAGCAAAGCCAGAGAGAGCACATTTGTAAAATGTAGCCTGAATATCATAAGCTACAGTGACCTGTAGGATTTTCACACTACAGTCAACTGGGGAGCTGTTGGCAGCAGTAATCCTGAAGTATTTTTCCATGGCATCAGCCCAGAGAGTGGTGGCTGGGAAATGTGCTGAATTTGGGGAGCTTTGGAGCTGCTTGGAAGTATATTGCAGGAGATGGAGAGCAATTGGTGTTTGGGTTTATGGTAGTGCTGGCTCCCAGTCCCAGGTTCTGCAGCAAAATGGTCTCCCCCTTTAAGCCATGCCTGGACTCACTGTAGCTCCCCGGGCTTGGGGCTGGCAGAGCCATCTGTGGAAATGCTGCACGATGGGATGTATCCATCCTGGCCCAGCTCAGCTCAGCCTTAGTGCCAAGGCAGGGGATGCTCTGCATGGAGCTAAACACTAAACATATTTGTTGTCCTCCAGTTACCTCTCCACCTGCCCCCTTTGCAAGGCAGGTAGCTTTTAACTGGGGAAAGAACTACCAGGACGCTGCTGCTGCTGCATCCCAAGTGAGAAGATGAGAGCTCAGGTGATCTTAACCCATGGTGCTGTGGGGTAGATGCAACCCTGACTTGGGTAAGAGGCTTATGTTATGGAGGGTATGTGCCACTCTGCCCAAGAACATTTGCTTTGTCCTCTCACCCCCTAAATCTGATTTAAGGTGCCTTTGCCTCTGATACCTCCAATTCCTTTAGTCTGTTTCCAGTCACCCCCCTGGCCACCCTGCTAGTGTGCAGATGTATGTGTGTGTAGTGGGGTGTTAAGCCCTTTAGAGCATGAAATGTGATAGCTGTCCCTGCACACAGTGAACTGGGGCTGCAAAGGGAGATGGAATTAATTGCACCAGCAGTAGCACTTGATTGGCAGTCAGCATCATGGCAGTGGGGAGGTGAGCCTGCAAAGGGGGAGCTTTATCAAAAACATGGGAATCAGCTTAATCAGGATGAGTTTTCTTCAGCTGGTAGCTGGACAGAAAACACATCTGTTGGCATTAGTGCCTGGAGGTATCCCCCAGGTTGGAAGAGCACAGTGGAGGACCATGGCAGCCACTCACATGTCGGCCCAGGCTCCCCAGGGGTGTGGAGAAGGGCTCATAGGACAGCAGTGGGGATGTGCTGCATGAGAAACCTGGTTTGATGTGATCATAGGAAAGCAGCCACAGACAAATCCCTGGGATGTGGACTCTAAGTGAGGGCTTGGGACTGATCTGAAATACCAGATTTAAAAGTGAATTTTGGAGCTAGCAATTTTCAGAGGTAGCTGTCCCTGGCAGCTAAGTCAGAGGATAAGGGACATTTAGCTGCTCATCCTGCATGAGATTCAGCCTGGCATTTCTGCTCCCCAAGCATGGAGCTACCATGAACCTGCTGTGCCATGGCAGTGTAAAGCACAGTGCCAGTCAAAGTTGGTTTTACTGAGTCATAGGCAACACTGACAGCTAATTTCCAACCCTGTAGCTCATCTTCATAACCCCAGACTCACTTTGTACAATTCAGAGTGTCCACTAGGGCCAGATCCTCAGTGACTCCAGCTTGGTGTCTTTCCCTCCTTGGTGCCATGGAGAGGTGTTATTGCAGGCATCAGAGATGTGAGCACTCAGGCTGATCAGTGCAAGGCTGACAGTCACCAAAATGACAAATTACCCCATGGCTCTGCCTTTTGTTGCAGGGCTATTGCTACCACGTCCGTGACACAGAGATGAATCACTGCCCAGCAGTAGTGCACAGCCTCCTCCGGAATGGCTGCTGGTTACTCATGCACAGCTGGAGTATGTGCTGGCCTCCTGCTCAGGAGGGTCATCTCCAGCTGCCTCTTCAAAATGCAGGGAGGGGGTGGTTTGCCCCATGCCATGGCTGACTGGGGCTGACACCCCACATGGGCAAAAAGAGGGGCAGCACATTGTCCCTGTCCCGCTATGGGGAGCACAGTTGTGCAGAGCCTTTTCTGAGCATTAGGAGGAAGCAGAATTTCCACCCTTGCACAGAGTCATTTGAGCTGATCTCAGTAGGAAGCAGGGCTGGGTAGCAGGGCCCTGTGTTCAGCTTGTAGCTGATTCCCTGTCTGACATGGAAAAATGAACTAGGGCTTGTCTGCACCGGAGAATTTCCCCCCTGCACTAATCTGGTCTGGCAGAGCAGGCAGAGAGAGGTGCCAAATTTTTTTTTCCCTTTTCCTTTTCATCCTCTTTTTAAATAGCAGTTCAGCTGATGGGCAAAACATGGTCTAGAGTAGCATTACAGGCAGCAGAAAATTAGTTCAGCTTTTACCCTCATTAGCTGATTGCCAGTAATTAACATTTTGTCATTAACTACAGATGTTTATGGCCTGGAAGAGAAGTTTGGGTGTCTCCATGTTAGCTCTCAGGAATGCACTGATTATCTCCATTTAATTGGCTGCTTGTGCCTCAGTTTCCTCATCTCCTAAGGGGAAAAAAGGTCATAATGACTCACCCCTATCCTCTGCTTTACATCCCAGCTTATAAGGGCTGTCAAAGGAAGATGTGTTGCCTTCAGATACTGGTCTTTTTAGGAAGTTCAGCTTCAGGAAGTGCAGTTTTTCACTCTTTCTAGCTTGCCAGCCCTTCCATTTAATGAGCCTCACTGTCCAATAGATCACAATCATCTTGGCATTGACTTTTCATTGTGTCCTGTAGCTTTATTCCAACTATTATCTTCAAATAAGCATGAATGCACACAAGCTCATTCATGCCTGTTTTTTGATGTCACCTGGTTACAGTAAGATGTCTTACAGAACCAGAGCTGGGAACCAGCTCGAACAACCCTGAAGACCCAGCTCCTGGTCTGAAATAGCAGGCAGAGCCCAGCACCTGGGTCTCAAACCCATTGGTAACTGGGGATGGATAGCACTCATTCATGGGATGCCTCTTTGACAGGCCCTTGTATGCCTCTGCATTTCAGAACAAAACCTTTCATAGCACTTGGTTTCTCATTAAAATAAATGTGTTTACGTAGCAACCACTTCAGGAGGAGTAGCCCCACAGTAGCAAATTCATGTGGGCATTTCAGAGGAACAATGTAATGGGAAATAAAGCCAGCTGGAGTTTAATCAGGAGAACCAAAAGAAACCTCTCTCCTCTCCCCACTGCTTGTGCCTGGGGCACTGAGTGGGGCCCAGCACTGACCTCATTGTGGCTCCCTTCCCTCCTGTTGCCACTGCAGCTGCCACGGCCCTGGGAAACATGAAAGGCAGCAGCACTCCGTACAAAAATGTTTTTCCAGGAGACTGCTTTAAGTGCCACTGAGTGAACAGGGAGAGGTAGGAAAAACTGGAAAATCATGCACAATACCCTGCCAGTTTCCCTCTGAGAGTCATTGCTGTTTATGTCCCCAGCATCCCCCTCTCCGTTCCTCCTGCTGTGCTGGGAGCCTCAGCGCTCTCTGCTTTGCAGCCCTTCCTCCTCCTCTGCCTACGTAGCCATCTACACCTTCTGATGCTCTTTCTGTGAGCAGGAGGTTGCAGAGCAGAGATTGACAGTGGAGTTCAAAGGCCCTGGGGATCAAGCAGTGACGCTTTCTCGCTGCCGCAGTGACTCCGAGTCTGTCTGGTGGTTCCACACACGGGGTTGTACACCAGTGCCTCTCCCAGACACTGCTGCGGTCCCTGCAGCTTGAGACAAAGGCTCTGGCTGTATCTGGAGTCAGTGCCAGTCTTTGACAGAAGGGAACATAGGTTTTCAGCAGAGCTGGAGGCAGCTGGGTGATTTCTGGTTCACACACCAGGCCCAGTGCTCAGCTGCTCTCTGCACAGGCGGGGAGTTTGCTTGTGCCAGCAAAATGCACATCGATGCAGCCTCACACACCGACCCCTCCCACGCAGCAGTGTTGGCTGCCAGTGCATTCCCAGCACTGGAGTTATATCCCAGCAGTGCCCTGGCCACGCTATTGCTGTTCATAGGTGTCAGCATCAGCACCAGCAGATTGGACAGTCCCCAGGCAGAGCTCAGCTAAGGACAGGACATTGCAGTATCAAGGCTGGCGTTGCTCCAGCTCAGAATGGGAGTATTGGTGAGGGAGTCCGTGGACAGGCTGTCACACTGAGGGAGGAGGCAGCAGAAGTGGGCTTTATGCAGCAATGTCCAGTGTTTATGTTCTCTTCCCTCACACCTATTTATTTTCCTCGCCTCCTCTATGGGTGTCACCTGCAGAGTCTTTGGCACTGCTTTTCTGTTGGGCATGCCCCAGCTTTGCATAGATTAAATGCAAGTGTGGCTGACAACCCCTGGAGTAGCACTAGGAAAGCAGGACAGCACAGAGCACACCATCCCAGGAGCAGTCAAGACAAGTGAATTATTGGGCATCTGGATAAATCCAAGGGGGAGTCCAGGGACTGGCCTCAAGCAGGGACAGTATGTGGCCAGGAGCCGTGTCACAGCCACACATAACACCAGGTCATTAGGAAGGAGCAGGACCCCCGAGGCTGCCCAGGCTGTGCAGAGCATGTTTGCACACAGCAGGAGCTCTGTGTCTTGGAGCACTCTGTCCTCTTGGCATCCCACCCAGGCTTAGGGCATGGGACAGTCACATCTGATCTTGTGCCAGAGCAGTGACCCTCCTGGCATGACTTCTGAGTCCCAGTGGCTGTTTTAGCTGTTGCTGGACCCATTGCTCAGCTCTCCAGCTCTGCCCTGAGAGTGCTGTCCTGCTGGGCTTGCTTTGTGCAAGGCAGGAATCCCCAGTCCTGGATTTCCCTCTGCTCTTGGCAGACAGGCTTTCCTCATATAGTAGAACCTCCAAACACCTACAAGGTTCCCTGTGGAGGGAAAATTCCCAGGCTGTCTTTTGGTGAAGTCTCTACCTTCTCTGCTCCTCAGTACATCACCCAGTCACACTGAGTGACATAGCTGCTTTGCAGGTAGAGAGGGAACTCCAGAGAAGCCTGGAAAATGTAGTCTTCTGTTTGTTAGATGTCTTCAGGATGGGAGGATCCTCCACCAACAGCCTTGGCAAACACTGTCTCCCATGCTGGCAGCTGGTCTTAGCTCTGTGGTTTGCAGGAGTAAAGATCTGGATCTTCAGGGAGGTCTTGAAGAAAAAGTGGATCAAGGCTGATGAAGACTGCTTTCCTCTGTGCCTTGCACTCAAACTCTGTAGTGCCTAACCATGTGAACTAAAGCAATTTCCAGGATACCAAGGCCTTTCTGACCCTGTCTTTGTGTCCTCTCCATTTTGCGTGGATACTCCAGAGTCTAATAAGGGATTCAGCTCAGTGCATTGATTTTCCTACTCTGACAGCTTTTAATAAGGTTTCTCTCTTCTATGCATTCCCTTATTTTCAAGACACATAAGCAGTTTTATCTTGGAACTCTCTTATCCATGCCGAGTTTGGCTGACAGTGGCCAAGGAGTAAAAAATTATTTATTGGGGGTGAACTATGCAGTCTTGCAAGTGTCATTCCCATCACAAACCATGCTAAAAAGGGAAAGGGCAAAACCTGGTGTGACTATGATGCAACACTATAGACATGGCCATGATGGCAGAAGTGAGGTAGCTCTGACTGCAGGAGAGAGGAAAGAAGTACACTCAGCAGTGCTGCTGAAGCAGTTGGATATATTTGACATGTGCTGGGATGATCCAAAAAACTGCAGTTGTGGACAAAGGTTGATACTTCAGGTGTGGCTGAGCATTGTCTGCCTCTGAGCTACATGCTTGTGTATTTCACAGATCTTGAGCTAGGGAACTGCACAGATTGTGGGGGTCCTTGAGAAGACTGGGGCAGGTACAAACTGGTGTGTGCACTTCTGCCAGCATTAGAGCAACAGCACGTTGAAGCCTCAGGGAAGGGCTTCAGGGCTGCACTGCCAAAGTGTCTCAAATGGTTTGGATGAGAAGGTCTCTGGCAATTGCTCAGTGTGCCAGTGAGAATGGAAAAAGCCCATGGGACAGGTCATCACCATGACTGCAGTAACTAGGACAGAAAGTCCTTGATTTTCTTGACAGTGCCCATTGGCCCTTTGGTCACCAGCTGGATGCCAATAAGACCTTTTTGCATGTGGATCTTCTTCTGTTATTCAGAGTGTAGGAGCTTGGCCAGAAAAACTGCATCCAGGTGGAGGATGGAGAGGCATCTGGGACTCATTGTGAGCCTGAGCAGTACAGAGATCCTCTTCATGTCCCAGCAAGCACAAAAACAGGGAGAAACGCGTTCCAAACTGGGAGCCAGATGTTCTAGCTGGGTTGAGATGCATTTGCAGCCTCTGAGAACATCCAGAGGAGTGATAGGGAATTCCTGTGCTCCAGAGATTTGGGGAGAAAACAGCAGAAAAGAGCAGGGGAGTGGACTGCAAGAGGAGTCAGGTTATTCTAGTCATGGAGCTGAGGTCATGGGTACCTTAGAACACTTGGAAATGGAAGTGGGAAAGGAGGAGTGTGTGCAAGTGATCAAGAGCCTGATTCACATTCTCCCATGAAGAATGTTTGTGACTGCTCAATGTACAACTCATGGCTGGAAGGTGACAGCTGTTAAACAGACATGCATAAGCCTTTAGGAAACAAAGGTAAATTCATGGATTTCTTTAAGCAGTTCTTTTATAAAACAGTGTTCCTGGTTTCTCTGTGGTGTGAAATTCTGTCAGGTTTCCCTCATTTCAGACCCAGTGACACCTGTAATTTCAAACATAACTAAGTTTTGTTTAAGACTTCAGGAGTTGAAGGACCTAGCACATCTCTCTGTAAGTTCTTTAATAGCTAATTGCTTTCACTGCTTCAAAAAAAATACACTTTATTTCTAGACTGTATCTGTTCACCTTCATCTTCCATCTACTGGATGTTATTCTGCCTGTCTGCTGGATTAAAAGCCCTCCACTGTTAAAAGCCTTCTCCCAGTGGTAGTACTTAACAGATTACAGTCACATCACGTCCTCACCTTCTCTTCATTAAGCTAAGCAGATTAAGCTTCTCTCTCTACTCACCAGAGAGACAGGTTTTCCCAAACACAGGCTCACAGTTCTGCTTTTCACCTCTGAAATTGTAGGAGGTTTGTGCAGAGTCAGGGTACGCTCCAGATGGTTCAGATGACCAGACTAACCTCAAGACATGAGGATAAGGTGTAGGCTGTATTTAAAGGGCTGAACTCACTCTGAGGTGCTGCTTTGCCAGACTCTGGTCCATGGAGATGAAGCACAGTACTGTTTAGTCTTGGAGACCTCTCCTCTCCACCATATCTTCTTCAGGATGTATTTACAGGAATTGGAGGTGAAAGAACACTTCTCAACTTCTTCAACTTAGAGCAGCTCCTCTCTGCATCTGGCAGTTCTTGGGTTAATCTTGCACTTAGAAGTTTACTGATTTGCAGAAATTTCCCATTTACTTCTTGTGTGCACTTCGTTAAGGATGGGCCCATATGTCCTGTCTGCTCATCTAGTATGAAGAGGATTGACACAAACGAATGGTGCCATCCACAGCCTGATCATATTTGGCATCCTCAAATTTGGCAGAGGCTGTGGAGCTAGCTTAAAAAAGAAGAAAGAAGAAAAAACTGTAAGATGCTGTCAACTCTGCTTTCCTAAACAGTTTATTAGAAAGTACGCTGTAAGAATCTGCTCAGCATTTTTGTGATTTGATCAAGAGTACCCAGGAGGGATGAGTGAAGCAATCTGAAAGGAATAAGAATTGATCCAAAGCTCAGCCTGAAACTTACTGGGAGTTTGTGAGTTTGAGCAGCTTCACCTAACTGTTCCCATTGCTGTTTTCATGATATCTTACCTTGCTAGCACTGGGACCTGGGTTCCACATAACAGAACTGCTCTAAAGCCAGGACATGTCGTGCCTGACCAGACTGGTCAAGTCTTGAAGAAGATCTCTGCCTCTGGATTTCTGGTCAAACCACACTCCTCAATCACAGGTTTCTCCCTCAGTGTAAATGCACAGTTTCTCATCTTGGCAGTCTGAGGACATTCTGTCACTGCTGTCACCCAGGAGCAGGGGATGGCATAGGACTCTGAGTTGGAGACTGAAAGATGTTCAGTCCTGTGTCTTTGCATGATGTTTTGTCATGTTGTCTGTGAAACATGAATTCCTTAGGAGCTGATCTGGCTTAATGTGCTCAGATTGTTTTGTGTCAGGTCCCCAAAGCCTTTCCTGGTCTCTTTTCTCTGGTTTGTGGAATAAGGAAGGAGATGTCCAGCTTTGCCAAGGACTGAGGAGTCCTCAAGACTCAGAAATCCTCAATGGGACACAAACATTTACTGTGCAACAAGACTAAGCAGAAAACAGCTCCAAGCTTTAGGAGGAGTAGAAAGGCAGTTATTGGAAATGACCCCAATGTCACCATAGTCTGCCTACTGCTTGGGGACCCTTCCAGTCCAGACCCAACAGACTGCCTGGACCAGTGGTACTGAGTTAAGGACCTCTGGTCCCCAGAGTGATGGAGAAGCTTGTGTTTATCTCAAGAAGCTTGCTTTCAGTCAGAATGGCACTGACTGTTGCCACTGGTGGGAGTGAAAGTTCTCATGATGCTTTTGGAAAGGGCATCCAGACAAGTCCTGGTGAAAAGACATCCAGACAAGTGTCTGGGCCACTCGCCAGACTGGGGAAATCACTGCTTCTGTCATCTGCCTAGGTCTCTCCTCAGAATTATGGAATTGTGGTTGGCCTGCCAACACCAGTGGCATTGATGGTAAATCACTACTTTTAGTGGCAGTTTGATGCCTCCCTGCTTTGGGCTCTAATCTCCCACATTTCCAGTAACCTATACAGACACCTCCTCTCCATGTGTCAAGTAGTGAGTTCTGCATTGAGCAGTACATTTGATGCCTTTATGTGGCACAAGACTTTCCAGAGCATCAGGACTTCTCCAGGGGAAGAATCTGCTTTCCCAGGATGGTGATATGGTGGTGGTTGGGCAGATGAAGCTTGGCAGATAAGGCAGATACATATTAATTGTGAAATTGTCCAAGTAATGGGGACTCAACTCCCTTTCTGTCCTTTGAAAGGTCTTAGGTAGCAGATACACTCAGTTGCAATGTTCCAAGTTGTCCTGGGTTGCATTGTATTCTATCACCATCTTCATGAGCTATTGAACCAGGTGGGGTGGTGTTCCTTGTCTCCTCCCTCTGGACTATCTTCTGTTAATGGGCTGGCTATTGAAGCCAGGTGGGGCAGGGTTCTTTATCTCTCCCATGACTCATCCTCCCTTTAGGGGATATCTTCTGTTAATGGGCCATCGAGTCTCACACATTATCCCATTGTGAGATGCTCCGCCCAGGGGGAGGGACCGAGCATTCCATCGTGGATATAAGCTGAACTTTCAAACACCACGGAGCCCTTGTCTTCGGGATTCCCAGAGAAGAGCTACTGCTGGATCTTCTGGTGGAGACCAGACCTTGTCTTCAGGATCACCACTTTCAACAAGACCACTTTCATCTGGACTGGTACCAACACCCTGACTGACAGGGTGCCAGGTTGTATTCTGACTCTGTCAGTGGTTCCTTTTTCATGCTATTTCATTTATTTATTTTCTTTTTCTATTAAATTGTATTTCTGACTTAGACTCTCTCAGTGGTTTGTTTTCAAACCTGCACACAAGTAAAAATAATTTATCCTTATGAGTGCTGAGAAGGAGTTTAAGGATACTCCTGTCTTTTTGGTTATAAATTGTGGCTAAATGCATTCACCAGTCAATCAAACAAAGGAAAAAAAATACAAAATTATGTGTAACTGAGGAAGTCCTGCATTCTTTTCAGCTTTTTTCATTTCTGAACACTTTCAGAATAAGCTCCAGAACTGCAGTCCCCACACTGCTAGCAGAGCCCAAGCCATGGCTACTGCATAGTAGGTTTTGCTTATCAGGGGCAGGAAAAGCCTGATGGAAGGACAGAGTGGCTTGGTGGGCTATTACTGGAATGCACTGCTGAAATCTGCTGATGACCTGAGGTTCAGGGGCATCATCTGTGGAGAGGAAAATGAGAACCTCAGCTTGGGGTTGCTCTGCATAATAGAAATTACATGAAATATATTTAGAGGTACAATTTGGACTTTCAGTGTTGCAGCTGGAAAGGGCCGTGCTAGAGCTGGCAGGCCAAGTGTTTCATGAAGAGACAGGAAAATCATGACCATGGCATTGGCAAGCTCTCCTGGGGAGGCCTGGGCAGAGAAGGATTTCTGGGATGGTCACAAGCATGAAGACCCATTGGATGAGAGGAAGACACCAGCCATGTGTCTGGTTTAAGAAAGCAAAGTCTGAAGGAGAGATGCTGGGCTATTCTAGCTCTGCTAGATGGGATATGGGAGACCAGAGCATGGAGGAGCAGTGTCCACTGGCAGTCAGCATGGTTCTCAAAGGAGAAAAATTCAGAAACAGCCTCTCAATAGGAATGACACGAAGAGAAAAACAACTTTTAAAAGCCTGTGGCCTTTACTTGGGATTGACGCTTGCCTTAGTCATGCAGCTTGATCTATCCAAGTTCAAAGTCTCCCCTATAAAAACAGTCAGCTCTTATGTAAAACAACCACCATTTTATATCCCAGAACCCTACTATTCTTCACACACCCAAAATTTATTTGCCAAAAGTAATAAATTAGGTGGCTATAGGTAAGAAGAAGGCACAAAACTTTAGCTGGCAGAAGAGGACTTGACATTCCAGCAGTAGGTATACAATTCTATATCTACAGATTGTTAATCCCAGCTGGATTTGTTTGTTTTAGTCATTTGAGACTCATTCACTAGCAAACTAAAAATAACTTTGAACTTATGACTATTTCATCATCTCTGGTTTCTTCTCCCTGCTCAAAAACTAGAACTATAAATCAGACAGTTCATCTTTCAGTCTACATCTAGTTGATGAAATGGGTCTTAATCAGAGTAAAGCCTCCTTTGAACTCGAATATTGAATTTGGTCAAGGTCTAGATCTCCACACACACTTCATCCCACCTAAGCAGCCAGTAGTCTGGAGGCAGAGAGAGCTTTGCTCTGGTCCAGCTCCTGCTGTCATAAGCCACAAGCACAGACATCCTGACCTCATCTTGGCTTTGTCTCCTCTCTCACGGCCTTGTGGTGAGATGAGAGAGAAGATGTCAGTCATTCAGGTCTGTATTTAAACTTCCACTCTCTGTCCAGCTGATGGCTGTGCAGCATGGCTGTGTGAGGACAAACCCAGCTGATCAGCAGGCAGCTGGGTTGGCACTGGCTGTCCCTCATTGCCTGTGGCCAGTGCGGGCTCCTCAGAGGCACAGACAGTCCCATCGTACCTGAGCCATCTGTACCAGGCACCACAAACTCTCCAGCACCAAAATTCCTCATGCTCTCTGCTAGGAAAAGGCTCTTCCAGGAAGTGCAGCTGGGAACCAGGCTCTCCTCCTGAGCCTGACCAAGGGACAGCACACTTTCCAGCTGGTGCTCAAAGGATTTAGAGAAACTGTATTTTTCTACTGAGAAATTGCAAGGTTCACTTTAAATGGATAGCTTCAGCTTTCCTGAAGTGTCATGAAAACATGGAAAGTAAAAGGTAAGACAGTCATTGGGGTGGGTGGTCCCTATGAAAAACAGTCCCCTGTTGCCCCACACTATTTGCCAGACCTCTCTACCTAGAAATGTCTACAGCCCCACAAATCAGGGTCTGAAAAAGGCAGCAGGATGAGTGTGGCAACATTTGTTGGTTCATCCCAGAGTGACTGCTCTGCATTTCTCCTTCACTCAGAAGAGGCTGCTGGCCTTCATCAGCCCCAAAGCAAATTTTATACACAATTATTCCTTCAGCCTTCACATATGGAAAGCCATTGTTAATTAATTCTTCAAATGCCCCTCACTCACTATTCTTGTGTGACATCCTTTCTCCTGGTCACACAAGAGACTGTGCTTAGAACTCCTAGCCCCTGCTGGGGCTCTCCAGCCAGCTCTTGCCCTGCTGGCACTGCCTTCCTGGGGAACAGCAGACCTCATGCACAAGCTGCTTTGGTCCACATCAAAAAACAGGTTCCAGCCTGCTTTGCATGGCCCCAGTGCAGGTAGAAAACCTCCCCCCAGTCTGAGTGAGCCCAGGAAAGGGCCTTTAGTTCTTGAGAGCCAAAAACATGGTGGGTTTGAACACACCCTCCCTGAGCAACCTGCCCCAAGACCGTGCTGTGAAGAAGCATAAATTACCCAGCCAGTAACGCTGCCTGTACAGAGAGCATTAAATGACTCACTGGGCTTTTCTGCCAATTTCTTAGGGGGTCTAAAATGTTTTTACTATTATTTAGCTTCCAAAAGTGTTTTTAATATCCTCTCATCTGCTTTTAATGGATTGCATTTAGTTTTCTTTTTTTTTTAACCCAATATTAGAGCATTTTCTGTTTTTAAACAGACTGTTCATTAGCTTTGTCAAAGTTTCTGGTATGTCTGGGGTTTCTTTTCCCTGTGTGTTAGGGAGAGCAGGATGTGAACAAGAATAGATGTCTTACATTTATTCACTGTGCCTGCCATGAAAACCATTCCTGTTTGAAATGAAGTCTTGTTATCTCAAACATGCCTCTTACGTCTGTGGTGGCAGCTGCCAGAGAAAATGCATTACTCTTCCAGCTTGTGCAGTGAGGTTGTGGCTCTGTGTGTGGGAAGGGAGGAATGTTTTTTCTGGAAGGACCCTTTACCCAAGTGCAGATGCCTTTCCATCACAAAACTTCTGCTCCTGGCATGAGGGACACCAGGAGAAGAGAAGATGGAGTTCGTTCCTCAGGAAAAAATGGGGAAGAGCAGTTGAGATGAATTATGTGAGCAAGTAGCATTTTTAGGCAGACTCTGCTGTAACTCAGCTCTGGCGAAGGCTAACGTGCTTTTCTGGTGGAGCAGAGGGCCTCTGAGAGGAGCAGCACAGCCTGCACTGCCCACCTACACAACAGCACATCAAGGTCTCAATCCCATCCTTCCCCAAAGTCTTCGCCAGCTCTGGAGATGGAGGCGTGTGTGGATGAGGCGGAGCCTCTCAGAGCAGCTCTCCCAGTTACATCATGGGAGAAAAACAAGGAATCCAGGCAGGACAGAGGGAAGAGGGAGGCAGGCAGACTGGGAGGGTGAGCCCAGAGGCAGGGGAGAGCAGAATGGCAGGATCCTGGGAGCAGAGGCAAAAAGACGGTTTGATGCTGTCATCAAAGCAGGAGAATCAGGGGAAGAGCATGGACATGCCAAGAACTGTGTGTGGCTGTGCTGGAATGTGTGGGTGTATTTGCTATCTGACAGAGACTGCACAGCATCTTCATCATCCCTATCTAATACATTGATTGTGATTAATGCCATTACAGAGCATATCTGATTAATTAACAATGGCTTCCCACTTGCAAGTGCTCCTCGCCCAGCGAGTGCCTCAGCTCTTACCTGGCAGATGCTGGCACTGGAATTGCTGGTCCCAACACTGCCAGTGGCCAGGCTGCAACCAAGAGGGCTGGAGGGGATGCACAAAAGCACCTGTTGGGGGCAAGCCAAGCTTTGTCACAGGGAGAGCAGGGTGGCTCGTGACAGCAGAAATTGTGCAAAGGGGAGGATGTTCATCTGCTCAGATGGAACAAGAGGCTTGGAGAAGTCAGAGTTGCCCATATGCAGGGCCTTGCAGCCCCAGTTGCCATCTCTCCTTGTGACATTTCTCTCCTGGATGGTTTGTGATAGCTGATAACCTGTTTCCATGGCAACCGGCCTCTGTTGTGACATGGGTCTTGAAACAAGCTGAGGCTGATGTTTTCAAAGTTCCTGCATGTCTCAAGCAGTCAGAGGGCTGCTGCCTTTGTGCCCTCTGCTCATCGCTGGCAGGCCTCCGGGGCTGGGAGGAGGAGGGTAAAGTTTCCCTCTAATGAAGGCAGTGGGTGCCTGGCTACATTTTTATGCATTAGTGAACCAGAGAGAAATTAAAGGATAGAGGCTCCACTAAAGGATTAGCAGATTTGGTTATTCAGCTATCTCTTTAAATTATTATCCCTAATTATAAGTATGATGAAAGTCCACTTGGCAAGGGATTAGAAAAGAGCCAGATGCAGCTCTTGGGGCTCTTGTGCTAAAGCCTGGCTCTGAGGAAGATCTCCATGTTGTGCTATTGTGTGCTCCACTCTGCTCTTTCTTGTCTAGTTGGAGAACAGCTCCCTTAAAGGGGAGCTGGAGCCCTGGTGCTCCCTTTGCTCCCCTCTGAACCCAGTGAGATGTCCCATGTGTAGGACAAGCCAAAGGCAACCGGGACCCCCAGCTCCTTTTTGGCTCTTTACCATCTCCATTTGCTTCCATTTCTGACTGCACATGGTTTGTCTGCCTTCCCACATCACAACATGATCACAGTCTCACCATTGCTTACAAAACCCTTTGGGGTCCATACATATGCTCCAGACAGAAAAGGTATTGGTATTTTAAATCCACAGAGTCTTTGCTGCATTCAGATCTTTTGCTTCTGTCACATTATTTTCACTTAAAGGGCTCCAAAGTGGTGTGCAAAGGCAAGGCTTGGGATCCTGCTGCTGGAACTCGTGGTGGGAGGGGAAGAAAGTCACTGCCACCAAAGGTGCAACAGCTTACACAGGGCCAGATTTTCAAAGTGCTCTTGAAAAGGCTGAGCTGAAGGACAGGGACTTCTTCCTAGGAAGAAAGCTGAAATTTGGGCAGGAACTAACCCATCTATGCCTGTAAAGGTCACACAGAGAGGCTTTAGGCTATCTTGGGAGTTATTTTGTGGGTGCTGAACCCCAGTTTTCCTGGCAAGCTAGCTTACTCTTTCCTGACAACCTTCAGGGTCTGGATTGAGAGTCTACCATGATGTAGAGCTGAGCATTTGGGACCAGAAAAGGGTCTAAGATCAAGGGGTTGAACTAATTAAGTTCAAATATCCTCTTGGGGAGTGGGAGAAGCAGCTGGCATCCATGAGCCTGGGTCATGCCAGGGTCTTGGAGGTACTAATCCCATGGGAAGAGCAGACATTGCCAGCAGCTGGGAGAGAGACCTTACAGCCTCATGTGAACCATGACTCAGGACAGCTCTTTGGGAGCCCCAAACCCAGCTGCAGCAGTCTGGGTTGTCTTGTAGCTCTGGTGTTGTGATACACATTTGATTGAATAATTTCTTTTTTGGGGGTTGGGTCTTTGGGGGTGGGGGTGAGTAAATTGCTGGCAAGAATTCAAAACATGGCAATTAATAGGCTTAAAGTGTCATGTTTTACAAGACTGTGTGCACAACTTACAATAATGGGAATTGTAATTATAACTTCTCCCAGCTGACAGGGAAGGCACAGCTTTGAGAGCTGGAGTGCCTTATCCAGCCCACCCCACAACATCTCTTTGGGATGAGGAAGAAATGAGCTACAGAGCTTGGGAATAGCATTTTAAGGAACAGTTGTTACATAGGCTCCTAGAGGAAACCTGAGTAGTTTCAGGTGGATATTGGAATCCACAACCAACGTGGGCATCATTGTCACTGTGAAGGTCACAGGGCTTCAAGTTATGTGCTGGTAATCACCCTGCTATTTACCCCCAGACTGTGGTACCTGTGGCTTTGCTGAGCTTCTTGCTGAGGACAGAGGAGAGGGAGGTCAGAGGGGAGGTTAAAAACTCAGTGGAGCCTCATGCTCTGCCACTTGGTGCACCTGGTGGAATAAGGTTGCATGACATGCAAGAAGCTCGGCAGAGGGTGGGCAGCAGTGTGGTGAATTCAAGGGCTCCCTGTGCAGGTCCAGTGCCCCAAACATCTGCCCACCTCTGCCACTGCCCTGTGCACAAGGCATGGTGACTCCATGGTCCATGTGTCACATCAGTTTGAGAGAATTTTATCTTTGTTGACTCTGAAATTCATGGCAAGGACAGCCAACACAAAGGCCTCACAGGAAAAACAAAAACATCACAGGTGAGCAGTTCATCATGGAGGGCTTTATTCCCTATTTTCAAGGAAAGTTGGAAGGCAAAGCTCCAGCTCTTGACATGCCCACCTTCCTGCTAGGCTGCTCTATAAAATCTCTGCCCACAGCCAAGACTGGTGTGTGCAGTTGCTGCTCCTGAACCATTCCAACCTGGACCTGTTATGTCGTGTTTATGAGGTGCTGGTGGAAGCCTGGTTCATAGCTCTCAGCTGAGGGGCTGGGACTGCACTTACTGAAAAGCAAATGTTGCCTTGGATGCCTTGGTCAGAGCATGATGTTAATAACACCAAAGTCGTGGATTTGATCCCTGTATGGGCCATTCAGTTAAGAGTTGGACTCGATGATCCTTGTGGGTCCCTTCCAACTCAGAATATTCTGTGATTCTGAGATCAGTTGTTACATTTCATGTGGCTTTTTTCAGCTTGATTTATACCCCTATCCAGTCCTATTCTGTGTCTGGGGGTTACTGCTGCAAATAATTAATAAATTAGTGGAAACCTGGGCTGGGATCCCTGCATTTAAGCAGAAATACACTCCCTTTTGGACTAATTTTCTGATGGCTGGAAAGGAACAGGACATCTCCAAACTTAAGCTGAAGAGTTTTTCACCATATTTCAGTAACAGCATTCAAAGTCACCCTCTTGCTGCTTTAAATGGTTCACAGCTTGCAGGGCCTTAAATGAGTTGTGTATTGTGAAGAGTAAATTACATCACAGTGTGTGCAGTTGGCTCCAGCTGAAACATGAGCCCTCCTTTTCCTGAGTCAGCGAGTTCTCCCAACTAACTTTAAGGGCATTAATGTTTAAATGTCATCTGCACAGAGGACCTGGGACCCTCTCTTTTGTGCTGAGGTCAGTCACTGCCTACAGAATGCCTGCAGAGCAATAAGGACTTTAGTTATTCACACTCTCTCCTTTTCCAGGGAGATTACTGCTTTGCTCACAGGAGTATGGTTGGGGGTTACAGGGGAATGCAAAGTGCCAGGAAGATGCAGTGTGTGATGGCTGGAGCTCTGTAGTGGGTCCTAAATCCACTCTTAAGTTCACATTTAGTCCCCTGAACCCTTCCCATGCCTCAGTTTCCCCACCAGTAAATTGGAGACAGTGGTCTCCCTACCTATGAGTCCTGAAAAAGAACTCATATGAGAGGGGTTATACTCTCAATGTGTTGCTAATAAATACTGCAGTACAAATCATTCGGTAGCCTTACATATAATTATATCCCCTCCTTAATTATTGAACAGCTGCTTTAATAAAACATGCAACAAATAATTCAAAATCTATTCAAATAAAAAGATGTGCAAAAAATTCTTCCTGTAAATATGTGCAAAAAATAATTCGCGTATTATTTAAAATCAGAGCAGTCCTTTGCTCTATCTATAGAGAATAATTGAATAGAAAAATATTGAAGTCAGTAAACAGCTAATTAATAATTCATGTAGTATTTACAGTCACAGTACACTATATTTTCCACCAAGTGCATGCTCTCTTTTTGCCAATCGACCAAAGAGATGCTGCAATCTAAGACACAGTGTCTGAGCACTTCTGTGAACTGTCTGATGACAGGAGGATGCTGCTGTGAGGGAATTGTCAAGTCCAGCTGACACTGGGGTCTATGAAAACCTGCCAAGATGGAAAGCCAGCCCCTGCCTAGAGATCTGCAACATTTCAGCTCCATACCCATCCAGTGACCTCATTTGCATGATCTACATCCTGGTCCTGTTATCACAGACTGAATCCAGTTTATGGCACACAAATAAATTGATTTTGTATTTTTTTTCTTGCTTCCAACTCTGCAATGGTCAGTTTTGGAGGTGATTGTCCTATGTTAATGTCAATTCTTCTATGGAATTGTCTGAAAATCTATTGACTGGCCCATACCAAAATCTGTGTGTTGCTCAGGAAAAATAAGATGTCTTCAGGTTTCTCTTTTTAAAAGGAAATGGTGGTAGAACCCAAATTTTGCCACAGATCTCCTGTGGGATTTTGGTGAATCACTCAGAGCCAACCTGAACTGTCAGTGTGCAAATTTGGGGGGAAAAGGAAAAATTTCGATTGGCTGCTTTCCTGAGCCCCCTGCCTGTTCTGTGGGAGCAGTGCTGAGGTGAGCACCTTCAGTACTCATATTCTGGGTGCTCAGGGCTTCACAGTGTGGAGTCAGCACTGCTGGGGATGCAGCTGCTCACTGCAGAAACATGAGATGGAGTTTCTGCAGCAGCTTCCTGGACCACCAGGTTGTGCCCCCCAAGACAGCCCCATCCAGCCCTGCTTCATCCTTGTCCCCAGCCATGACCAGGAGAAGGTGTCCTCACACTTCACACACACAGGGGTGCAGGAGGGGACACCTCAAGGGCAGCTGGGACCAGGCAGGGGGTGTCATGGGGTCACAGAATAGTTTGGATTGGAAGGGGCCTTTAAAGGTCAGCTAGTCCAACCCTACCACAATGAGCAAGGACATCTTCACCTACATCAGGTTGTTCAGCCTCATCTAGCCTGACCTTGAACATTTCCAGTGATGGAGCATCCACCACTTCTCTGGGCAACTTGTTCCAGTGTTTTCCCACCCTCACCATAAGAGCTTCTATCTTATATCTATTATAAATTGACCCTTCTTTAGTTTAAAATCATTACCCTTTGTCCTGTCACAATAGGCTGTGCTAAAAAGTCTCAATTTTTCTTAAAGGCTTCCTTCAAGTACTGGAAAGCTGCAGTCTGGCCTTTCTGGAGCCTTCTCTTCTCCAGGCTGAGCAACCCCAGCTCTCAGTCTGTCTTCATAGGAGTGGTGCTCCAGCCCTCTGATCATCCCCAGGGAACTCCTCTGGACTTGTTACACTACATCCATGTCCTTCCTGTGCTAGGGACCCCAGAGCTGGATGCAGTACTCCAGGTGGAATCTCACCTGCTTGCACCTGTCTGCATCTCCACAAGAGACTGAAGTCTGAGAGTCAGACTAATCTAATGAGGGCAAACCAGGGGAGGTTTTTCACATTAATTCAGCGGCTTTTGGGTTACTTCACATCAGCTCCAATTTTCCACTTCTTCTAATGGCACTGCTCAGGGCACATCTCTAGAGTTTAGTGCATTTAAAAGTGCTAACTAAATCTTTGGGGAGAGGGCCTTTTCAGAGGCTCTCTGAAAAGGTTTTTCTAAGATCTAGATTTATGTTTTGTCCCTTCCCTTTCTTCAGATCTGAAGCTTCAGTGCTGCCTTGACTTCTCTGGGAATTTATCCCCAGTGCGGTCAGGTTTTGCTTCCTTTCTGAAAAACCAGAGCTTTCACAATATCCAAGTGCTCAGGGGACTGGAATCAGGAAAAAATAGTGCCTTTTCCTTTCTAGCTCCCTGGTCTAAGTCCTGGTCAGTGAATGTCCATGTATGGTGGTGGAGAAGAGCTGAACTTTGTTTCTGGGCCACAGCCCCAAATGATGTGGTTTTGCAGGAGCAAGATGTTGAGATGTCCTCACAGCTGTGTGTTCATAGGGCTGGGATGGAGCCAGGGAGTTCTGGTTAAAGGGGAACAAGGGGTAGGTGGCTCTCCAGCTGAGCCATGCTCAAGGAAAGGCCAGGAACAAGGGAACTACTCTTCAACCAGGAGTTTGGAGTGATAAAGCTAAAAGGGTGGAGGTGTTGGTGCTGAGCAGGGAAGAAGGAGCCACATTGACACAACTCAGACATCAGCCCTCAGGGTTGCATCTGGATCCTCTGTGAGGGTGGGGACTTAGTCACTGGAGATCTTCATCAGGGGTTGTTTCTTCAGTCAGGATCCTCCCCTTTCCTCTCCCTTCCCTCCCAGGAGCCCCTGGCTGACAGCTCTCCAGCAGGGATCCGTGCAGTGCTGCCAGTCATTCATTATTGCCAGAGATGTTACGTGCTCACTGCAGCTGCTGATGGGGCTGCAAAGGAGCGGGGGGTGTCTGAGGGACAGGAGGTACATTTACTCCATCCATCATTTCCCTTCCTTGCTGGGGCTTGCATGACTTCATATCTGACACAAACAGGTGTATTATCTCCAGCTCTGTGACCAGATTTTAATGAGGCAATTCTTTTATTTCTGCTTTACATTTATTGAATGCCTGGATGCAGAGAGGAGACACTGCACAAGGATTAAACCATTATCAAACCTGCCAGCATTGGCAAACTGGAGCTGCCTCTGTGTTTCTTTTCCCAAATCTCTTACAGAGACTGACAGCTGTCTTGCCCCAACCCATGGCCACGAATTTCAGCAGGGGATGGTTTGGGTTGAAAGTTGCTCATGAGAACCAGATTCCTACCCTTGAGAGTTAAGACTGTAAGACCATGGAGCGTAACAGGCAGCCAAGGTTTCACAGATATTGTCTTGCCATCCCATCAGCTGAAGGGTCTGGGCTCAGGTTATGACTGGAGACTCCACCAGAGGATCTCACATGATGAGAGCTGGTGGGGCTGAGTGTAGAGCTGGGCCAGCACCCACTGATGCCAGCAGGAACTGGCCTCAGACTGCCTCAGGTGGAAGCAGGAACACGGGTTATCCTGCTGGTGCAGCATGGATGTGTCCTGTCCATCCTGGCCAAAACAGCTCTTTGATTCATCTCTGTTCATGCATTTTTCTTTGACATTCACATTAGGAAAAACAGAGGCAAGGGAGAGGATGGGATCCACATGGCAACACCTGCTATTTTCACTCCTCTGTGCTGTCCCACGTCTTTAATTCCATCATCTCTTAACTGCCTGCTCAGGTGAGGTCCTCAGCCATGGCCTTGCCTTGGTTGCAGGGCAGTGCCTGCAGGGAGGTGCTGCAGGGTTTGTTTCTCCTGGTACCACCAAGGTGGAACATTCCCTTTTTTCAAGGGGATGCTCTACTCCTGTACAGTTTTATGTACATCTTTATATTTATGTATTTATCTCTACTCCTTTATAATTTTTTTTAGAGATAGACTCCATTGCTACCATGAGTAAGGACCCTTTCTAGGTCTTTGGCATGTATTTATATATTTAGCATCTGCTTCATGCTAATGCTGCTGTTTTCTTTGCTCATGAGGACACTAAAAGAAGAGCTGAAGTGACATAGAAATTTTTCTTTTTTGTTCTCTAAAAAATATGAAGTGTGTTATTCACAGTAAAGATATATTTAAATCCACCAAAACAGAAAAGACTGTGTCCCTTCTACATACATATAATGCAATTCCAACTACAATTTAAAATTGAGGAGTTATCCCTATAAAAGCGAATTCTATTAGTGTAAACGAGACACCAACTGATCAAAAATATCTTTGCATTTATAAAAAATTTAAATTCCAGTCAGCGTGATTGTGCAGAAAAAGACTAAAAATACCACATCTCAGATTTTCTGAGGCATAGTTTCTCCCATTTGGATCAGAAATTTCCAGGTGTTCAAGGGAAGGTGAGCACCCTACACCCCAAATACCTTCATAAACATCCAGAAACCAAGCACTGTTCACATGGATCAATAACAGATATGGCCCAGCAAGGAAGTGTCAAGACTAATTAATTTATGGATGGTTAATGGTCCTCTCTTACCTGTCTTGTCCCTTAACCAGGAGCTCAGGGAGCCAAGCTCAGATGAGAGTCTGCACGAGAGCACTGCACAGTAGATGTGATAAATCCCACACTCTGTCTCTCAGTAAAACTGCTTCTCTTGCTGTCACTGCCTTTCTCAATGTTCCTCTTCATTTCAGCTTTTAAAAAAGGCTGATGTTGCTACTATCTATAGGTTATGCAAATGAGACATTTTTCCCCCAAAAATACAGCACCTTTTTCGGTGTGTTTCTAGAAAGCAAGAAGCTAAATAACCAGTTCACCTTGGCTCAGCAAGTGAATGGTAGTGGAGACTTTAGGGCAGAAAGCTATAAAATCCAGCATCAAGAACAAGGAACAGTTAACTGCTCATCACTTCTTCCAGTACAAGAGCCAAAGAGTTCCCAGTTACCAGATGGAAAAGCAGCACAGGGAAGCACAATGCATCAGCTGGGCAGTTCACTTCCTGGGATGTTGCAGGAGAAAAAAAAGAATAAAACACCTGTAGGAGGGATTAGCAGTTATTAAACTCAGTGGTCCAGAAGCAGCTTCTTTCAATGAGCTCTGGTCTGACCCTGTTCTTACAAAGGCTGTGGCTGTGAAACATTAACCCCAGCCACTGCTGCATCCCCAAGAGGAAAACTAATTAAAACACTTGTCCAGTGCAGGACAAACAGTGCCCAGGAGTGATGGGAGGAGGTTCAACAGATATTGGTGGCCTTAGAGGCAATATCATCTTCTGTCAGCAAAGGGGCCCAGCTGGACTCTGGGAAATGGGAAGCTGATCTGCTCCACAGCCTCAGGAAAACCATTTCCTTGGTATTGCTCCTGACTCTGCTCTGTCTCAGTAATATGACTGTCACCTCTGCAGGGCAGGCACAATCTTTTACTATTTTTCTGTTCCATTCTTAGGAGAAATCAGCCCATCTCTAAGGCAGTGCCTCTCATTGTGCTTGCAATAGAGACGCAAATGGGCAATAATTATGTCTATTCTGGAAAAAAAAATATAATCCATTCCACTGTGTATTTTACTCTGCATATTTGAAGCTGTTCCATTTACAGACACCCTCCATGTGTCACTCCACTTACAGACTCTGATGCAGATGGTCCAATTATTTATTAATCTGGTTTTAAAATATCCTCAGCATGTTTCAGCAGGAGACACTTTCTTCAAGGTCCCAATTTCAGCAGTCAAAAAGAGGTTTCCTGTTGAATTTGCTGGAGAGCAAGATTGAGTCTTCTTTTGTCCTCTCTGACCTTCCCTTTCACATACTACTAACATCTCGTAGACCTGGGAGAAGCAGTTACTCTTGTGGTGCATTCATATTTTTTAAATGTCTGAAATTGAAGGGATTATGTCTTAAATCTTTGTCTACATCCATCCCTAGAGTGCCTTCATACTCTCACAAGCCATGAACACATGGATAAGAAAAAGCATAAAAATTCATGTGAATTAAGTGTTCAGGAGCTGGGTAGGTTTTTTTTTTTTGTTTTGTTGTTATCCCTTCTGCCACATGTCCCAGAAGATTGAGAACATGTGGAATGTTGGCTGCAGGCCTGAATGAACTAGTTTTAGTGGCAGCCCCTTGGATTTTGCCCTCTCTCTTTATAATTGTGTTAAGATGACCAAGTTATTAATCCAGTCCAGACATCAGAGCTGAATGAGGCATCACCATGACTCAGGGTATTCCCTTCTGGGACACAGAAGATGTCTCACTGCAGAATAAGCCATCAAACTGGCCACCAGCCACATTCAGGGGCTACACTGCAACCCAAAGGCCAAATTCACCAAGCCATGGGGGATTTGAAACATTATCTGGGGGACTGTGCCCTTCCTCTGCAAAAACAGCAGAAGAAAGGTGCTAGGAAATGCATTCACCACCTCATTGCTTTCCTAGCACTATTATTTGAGTGCTGTTGCTCATGTGCTCAGGGGGGTGCTACACCAAAGGGGCCCAGAAAGTTTCAAGATCTCTGCCTGCAACTTCCCACTGGCTTCACAGGATGAGGTCTGAAAATAGCCATAGACTTCAAAAGATGACAAGCAGAAAGTAACACACCCCAGAGTTCCCTCTTGTGCATCCTGTGTACCTGGGGTCATGGTATGACACTGCCATTGGCACAGCCAGCCTGAGCACACCTGGGGGAAGGACTGCCTTGTACTGAATGGCACTGAGGGTGTTTTAGAGGTCTGAACCTCTGCTTCCAGCTCAGTGCTCTGCCCCACATGCAGAAACAGCTGGAGGCACAGAGGAACAGAGCAACAGATCTCCCCAGGACACCTTCTCATTTGACCTCATATCCTGACCTGCTTCTCAAAGGTATCCATCATTCAAATCACATCATTGCAAGATTAAGCTCCCCTTTGTTGCACCAAGTGAGTAAATTTAGAAGCAGTTAATCAGTATATTTGTCTTATAGCCATTAAATTATTATGCAGCAAACAAGGTTTCCCGGGAATAAAACTATTATTGTGGAAAATGAAAGGAGATGTTTGTTTAATTCCCTTTTGTAATGAATTGTTTGGACTATGCACCATTTGAACTGATGAGCAGGAAGCATAGGAATTCTGCCTTTAAAGAGAAGCAGAAATCTCCCCAGCTCTCCCCCATCCCAGCTCCATGCCTTAGAGCATCACTGTGTGCCTTGAGCCTTGGAAGGAAACATAGACAAGAGGGACACTGAGGGCTCTGCTTTGCTGAAGGAAATCTTCAGCTCATCTGGGCTTTTGCTGCTGTGCTCCTTCATGTTTTTCTTTCATATTTTTGGCTTTTTATAGCCAGGGGTTCCCATCATTTTAAAGACCCTTTGGCTTTAGGAGTAACTTGTGAGGCTTCCATCTCAAACAGGCTGGTCTCACAAGGCTCCAGCACACGCCTCTGGTACAAATAATATTCCTGCACTTGCTGCTGTAAAGTCCTGCACACATCAAAAGCAGATGATGGTTCCTTGTGTCTGATATCTCTACCCCTGGAAAAGAGAGAAGGTAACTGAACTCCTTGAGGAAGTCTGGAGTCTGTAACACAGACTTGGTGTTGTTGCTGAATATACAGTGATTTTGAGTGGCCAGAGTGCTTCTGGGCTGAAAAAGACAAATGTGATCCTGCAACACATGGAAAACAGGCTCTCCCTGCTGTTCTCTGCATATTGATACCTGTGTCTGGCTGCAGGCAAGGCTGGGCCAGGACAGCACAGGGAGCACACCGTGCTTGGAGAGCTCTTTCAATCCAGCAACAATGCAGAAACAGCCTACACACAAACCCAAAGTGGCCTCCTGAGCAGGAGCTTGGGAGCCCAGGGAAGAAGAAACTGCTGACCCAATTTGTCCCTATAAATACAGGAGAGAAGTAACTCTGGGTAGGGAAAAAAAACTGTTCAAGCCCCTCAAATTATTCTGCAACAGGAATATTTAATATAGATAGAGCTTGAATGAATTTAGGGTGAAGCTCACAGGTTTCCAGCTGACCAAGTAGGGAGCTGGAGGAGCATTCCAGAAGGAGCTGGCTCATTAAACTGAACTGATATTACAACGAAACAGAGCACGTTTGAGAGCAAATTTATGACATGCAATAACAGGAGGCTGGAGCTGGTGGCTGAAGTGATCTCTTCAATCTTACATCTTTGTGCTCAAAGCAGGCTCCAATTTCAGAACACAAAGGCATTCACTTCAGTTAGCAAGGGCAGACATGTGGCTGGCTGCCACCACCAGGGCCTCTCCCCACAGCCCAGAGCTGCTCGCCGTGGTCTGCTGTACCTAAGGAGGTACTGTCAAGCTGCTGGGCAAGGCAACAAAATCTCAGCACCAAAACTCCTGCCTCTGAAGTCAAACCCAACTGGGCTCTCTTTCTGGAAGAGCCTCCTTTGAATACATTCAAGCTTTTCTTCCTCTGACTGCAAGGATGAAGGTGTGTTACCCGTAATACCCACAGGAACAGTAGAAGCTCGTGGTTGGTGACACATGGAGGCTGGGCCAGAGTCAGTGTGAGGGGAAACCCTTCCCAGCCCAGAAGAGCATCATCCTGGCTGAGGTGGACCCTTGCCACATGGGGGATTTTGGTTCACTTTCTCCCATTGCTTCTCTTTGAACTTTGCCAAATAATCACTCTCCCTCCTTGACCTTGCAGCTTCCATCAGGCCACACACACAGCAGGGCTACCTGTGCTTCTCCAGCCTTTTCTGCTGTTTCTAGCATGGGTATTCCCCTGTGCTAAATCCCCTCTGGGTGTTGCAAACCTAAATCAGGACAAGCAGCTCTGAAACCAGCCACAGTCACAGAAAGCAACCAGCTCCAAACTCATACACACATGAGGGAACAAATAAACCTCAAATCAGTAAACAGCTTATCACTCATTTAACATTATCACTCAGAGCTCCCAGTTTGCTAATACACCTGGGTGATCTTTTTACAATTACTGGAGTATTACAGAGGAGCATCCTTCAAAATAATTCCAGGTAGAGAGAGCTTGCCTGGCACAGAGCTCTGAGTATCTCCCAAGTGAAATAAGTACTGTTTCCACCTAAATAGGATCTAATGAGCCATTCAGTAGAATAGAGGGGGAAAAAAAGTGTTTGCCCTGAGGAAAAGCATCCCAAAGAACTCAACAGCATCTCCAGCCTGCTGCTGGCAGTGCTTGTCTCTCAGAAAATACAAGCTACAATAGTTTTCTTGAAGTATAAATGAAAACACAGAATTGCAAGAAGGAAATGAACATCTTTAAGATATGGGTTTCATAATTGTTCCCAAGAGTCTCAGTCTTCAGTTTCAGAATACCTTATCCTGTCACAGTTGCAAAAATTATTGTTAAAGACATATTACAGTGGATGGATTGTTGCTCCCTGCATTTACAGGGAGCCCAAGACAACAGGTCAGAGGTGAGTGATGCCTGATCACAGGTTCACAGCAACACAAGGAGCAGTTACAGCACTCCCAAGAAGCACTTCACAACTCACAAACCCACAGAATTGCAGAAAAATCACAGAAATAAGTAAATTCCTACCTGAAAGGCTGCTGGGTTGCAGTGGCATGTTTCTGTGACCCTGGGGATAGGGCAGGGAGGTGTAGGTGCAGTTCCATAGTCCACAGCAAGGTTTGCAGAGAGCTTTCAGCAGCTGACCTGATACAAGAGAAAAATTGGCCTGACCCACAGGAAAAATAAAAACCAAAATAACAAAAAACTATGTGAGCAGACCCATTATTCCAGTCCTTCAACATGAAAGAAACAGTGGTTCATGGACAGAAAAATGATTTTTAGCCCCAAGACCATATCAAACTCTCGAGGTTCAAGAAAAGAAAAAAAAAAGCCAGAACCAGATCAGATCTCTGGTGGAAAGCATTCCTTCCCTGTTGGCTGAGGGTCTGTATTCAGGTTTGTGGTAGAGGAAACGAGTCTGGAGCATAAAACACAGCAAGGGTGAGGTATGTTAGACATAATCTACAATCTTTACCTCTACAGCAGTCTCATTTTCTACTCCAGCACTGTCCAGAGCTGAAAGTCTTCTCTAGAGACTGGAGTACTGTGAGGGGCTTCTGAACCACAGATGCTTAAAGACAAAGTGTGTTTAGCATCAGGTTAAAAAGGTCCTGCCAGCTTCCTACTCACATTCAGCCATTAATCTGCTCTTGAGAAATTCTGTACCAGAGAAACAGCCAGAGTAAATAAAGGTGGATGCAGGAGGAATCCCAGTCAGCTCAGTTCAGAGCTCATGCTTCCATTTGTACCTGGCTGCACGGAGGATGAAGGGGTTCCCTGGGGCTACCTAGCCTGGGTCAGGGCAAATTCCTTGATGAGAGGTGGGTTTATGTGTTTTCTGGTCACCACAGGCTGCCAGAGGATTTTTTTGTTCAATGTTTTCTCCTTTTTCTTTCTTCTACATGACAATAGCTGTGTTTTTGTATTAAAACTAGATTGCATTTTATTATCAAACACTTCCAATCCATGCCTGGGAATAAGATCACAAAGCACATGCAGGCACTGCCTGTCCACAGAGACAAGGAGAGGACACAGGAAAGGAGAGGCTGAGAAAAATCAGTGGTACTGCCTCCCATGAGGCAGTTCAGCTATGGAGATTCCCCTTTTGGGGACCCTGGAATTGCTCTTGGCCACTAGCCCAAGAAGAGACCCAACTGCCTTATCCAAACCCTAAAACAGCCTGACTTTCCACTCTTAGAAGGTGTGCACATGATACTCAGGTGTGTTTGATAATGGCCTCAGGACTGTGGAAATGAGCCCAATGGCTTTCCAGAGGGGTCTTCAATAATCAATGTAAAGAGAAGGTTTGGGCAGAAGTTCTGGGTCAGTCTTGGCAAGGTGGAATGCTGCAGCAGCTGCAGGTGGGCTGTGGGGATGCTGTGTTGGTGTTTGCAGGAGAGGTCTGAGCTGGGGAAACCCTGGGGTCTCCCTGGTCTGTATTTTTGGAAGTTAGGCACCTGGAAATATTTTGTCCTTTAGACAGGATGCTTTCAGGGTTATATTAATACTTAAAGACTGTAGTAGGACTGCTTCATGTTCTAGGGCACTTTAGGATCCTCCCTCTGCTGCCTGGTGGGGACTGGGAAGCTTTTCTCTGTGTGACAGTCTCCATAAGTGACTCCCAATGTGTAAAAAGCCTGATTACACCCACACCAATGATGAATAATGGCATTTCCCTTGTAGGCCCTCACTCCCTGTGTCTGTCCCGAGGTATTGTCCCATCACCTTTCACAGCTGTAATACATGATCTTCCTCCCAAGACAACACTGCAGGTGGACATGACATGAGATAAGCAGCTGTCTGTTGCCATCTCCTCCTGGCAGTCTGGAATGAAAAAGAAGAAACTCATGTGTGTAGAGGGGTGATGTAAACGGCAGACAGGGAGGAAAGGGAGGGTTATGGTAGAGTGAGGCAGATTTGAGTGACTGCCTGTGCATATCTGAGTTTGCTTCATAGTTAATGCAGGGAATACACTGGGTTTGCTTCTGGAAAACAATGTGCAGAGGCAGGGACAGTGCAATGCCCGGGGCAGCCCTGCTCTGAGGGGCTTGTGCCTGGGGCCATGAGCAGATAATCAGCCCTGAGATCCCTGTGCCCAAAATCCCGGGGCCCGAAGCAGAGCAGCCGAGCCCCGCCCGGGTTAAGGCAGGGCTGGATGTGCCGGCAGTCTCAGAGGCAGCGGGACTTCAACGCGCTCGGTCCTGGCAGCGGTTCGTCCGTGCCTCGCAGGGAAAAGCAAACACCGAATCTCCGCAGGCTCCACCTGGCTCTTTGTGCCCGGCCGGCCGCTGTCGGCTGCCGGCAGCACGGGCCGGGCTCTGCGCTGCTGCCAGGCCGCGTTCCGAGCTCCCACACGGCTTTCACCGCATTACACGAGCTGACCGCGTCCCTGCGCCTTCCCTCTCCTGTGCTCCAGCCCAGACACGGCCTTGCCTTCACGTGCCCAAGCTACCTGCAGGCTCTGCAAATAAAACCCTTCCTGTGGTGACAAACATGCCCGTATTCTTGGCTCGCCTTGGGGAAACTCTCATCCAGCTTATGGCCCTGTTTCCTTGAAACCTAATCAGGTAAAGAGGGAGGCAAGCTGCCTTCTGTAAGGATGGGCAATTCTAATAGCTGCAGGCTTGGATTGTTACTTTTTTCCTATTAGGCAATGAATTTAACGGGAAAACGAACTGATCAGGAGGGACCTGGACACCCTGCCTTCAGTTTGTAATACAGCCAGCCCTAAAACACGTGGCAGTGCAGCAGAGCACGTTTCAAGGCCTGCCCCCTGTGTGCTTGTGTTCCTCAGCACTGTTACCAGGCAGACTTTCATCTCTGTTATTTCCAAAGAAATAAAGAGAAGGAATTAAATTAAAAATTCAAAACCCGTTGCTCTCCTCCTAGCAGCAGGAGGGCAGAATAGCTGGAGATCCTGAACACTGAAGCCCAGGATGCAGGTCCCACCCAGAGATCTTGTTTAGCTTCCCTGGCAGCTACCAGAGCCCAGGAATGTGGCCAAGCACAAGGAAAGGGTCCGGAGGACACAGAGTGTTTTCACCCTTCAGCCCTGGGGCTGTCAGAAGTCCTTCAGTTTTTTTGGGATGATTGCTGTACCCTTGCCGGGAGGCACCACTGCTTTCATTTCATACTCGCTGCCCCTCAAAAGGAAAACCTCAAAGTGTATTTACTACCTGTGGAAATGTGTGGATACAAGAGATGGAGGCAGACATGGCCTGGGCAAGAGCTTTGGATGCAGGTGTTGTATCTCTGCCAGGGCACCTCCACCGTGCTCTGCCACCCCTGCAGCGAGAGACCACTGAGCACTGGCCCTTCAAAGGTTTGCATGGTAGCTGGAGGTACTCGTTTTGGAAACAAAAAATCATCTGCAGCTGCCCATTCACTTCACCCAGGGCGCAGAAGTCAGACTGAGAATTTGTGTGTAAACATATTGAAGAGGAGAAGGCCCCTTACCAGGAGGCTGTGCAGTAGTAAGGCAATTTCTTTTTCTTCAAAGGTTCAGTTTGCTATCACAGAACACTGGCAGGGCCTCTGAAAAACAGCTTCTACTTAAGCCCCTCTGCAGGTGCCCAGGGCTGCTGCAGGGATGGGACCTGCCTCCAGGGCAGACCTGGCTGCCCCAGTGCTTTAGGCTGGACATGCTCCAACTGCCAGAGCAACAAAGACACCCCAGTGAAGATCAGTGTCCACACAGACAGGTGGCCAGCCATGATTATTAATTTCCTCTTCAACAGCCTTGTTTTTTCAACATCTTCACACACCCTGGACACATGCAGATAAATGAAATCTATGGTTGCCCCTGGGTGATGGTTAAGAGTCTGGAACACAGAGCAAGGATCACAACATGGAGACTTCCCCAAACCCAGCAGCAGGACATCAGCAGGGCTGTGGGAGGGAGAGCTGGGGCCAGGGCTCTCTCTGCCCATGCCAACCCCAGACAGCTGTGCTGCCATCACACTGCAGCCCATGAGGAGCATCCATGGCTGCTGCAGGTATTTCCCATTCCTGGAGCATCGCTGTGGAGGGCGATAGCTGGGTAATGAGTTTCTTTAGTCTTGCTCGAATGCTCTCGGCTCTGCAGACACAACTTCTCAGTGTTTGACACCAAAGAGCAGATGAGTAGCTGATTACACACTACCCTGCCCTGAACACAAATAATTGACAGTTAGTGGGACTTCTTCCAGGTGATACATGTGTGGATAGTGATCATTTCTGTGCTTATCTCTCTACCAACCCCAATTCTGCAAAGGCAAGGAAAAAAAACCCTAGGAGCTTTTAAAAACCCCTTAAAATCTTTCTGGCATAACAAAGCCCAGGAGCGTTGTACTAAAAGAACTCAGCTCTTGGGACTTGCAGCCCTGTCCCCTTTGTACTCATGACATCCAGGGCAAAGCAGTGAGAACAGCTTCCCTCTTTCCTCTTCTCTCTCCAGTAGCCGTCTTCCATCTCAGCTGCATGAACAATACTGAAGGAGTGCTGAGTCTTGCCAGAATGCAGCAGGTCACTGTCAGGGAAGTGGGCTGGGCATTTTGAGATTGTTCCTGGCTTGGTGCACCAGAAAGTGGAGTGGAGCAGCTGAGCAGATGTAAAGGACAGTCCCATCCTAAAAGCTGAGTGCAGGTTGGAAGGACAATAAAATCTCCACCACTGGAACTCAGGAACAGATATTTGACCCTTACTGTGTGGAGACACAACTTGCTGAGAGAACTGTAAGCTGTTACAGAGGAGATGTGTTGTTTGGAGAAAGGCAGCTTAACCTGTAGGTAAAGGAGGGTGCTGGGAGGCCACAGCCCAGTCTGACTGGATGTGGTTCACTGAGCTAAACTAATCCAGGTGTGGTGGGAGGAATCTTGCTTGGCACAAACAGGTTCTACATCTCATGCAGCAAATACCATGGGGAAAGAGCAGGAGAACCAATTTGACAAAGCACAATAAAGACCAATAACAGAGAGGTAATAATTCATATTTCAGTAGGGCATCTTTCATGCTGAGGGATACAAATGATTTGGCCACTGTTTGAAATTCAGCCACCTCTGGAGTGGAGCATGGCTGTGCATAGCATCTGACATTGCCTCAGTGTTGATGTATTTGTTAGTATGTAAATTGCCAATCAGTATATCTTCAAAAGGTTATTGCAGAGTCAGATGATAAGTCAGCCCTATGTACTGCCTAATATCTGTGAACTGATAGTGCTGGAACCTCAGAGCCCTGGCACTGTTTATATATGCAGATCTGTATATGTGTATTTCACTTTTACACACACAGTAAACCTGGTCTTCAGCTTGTGCAAAAGACTGATAAAAAAAGAGAAAATGGCCTCTATAGCCCACTTGACTAATGTTAGAGCTATTCTTACATTTATTTCTACCTTCTCTCCTTTCTGTTTCATACTCTTATGCCTGTGAAAGGGAAAGCTGGATTCCCCAGCTGAAGTAGGAAAACACAAGAAGGTTTTCCAGGAGGTGTATGCAGGCAAAGACTGAAACACATAGATTATGCAGCTTCATATACAGGAGCCTTTTGCCAGGGCAGCACTGAAAAAATCATAATTAATGTTGTGCAGTTTCCCCAGGGGACAGTGCAGCCAGTGCCTCTGGCACCTCTGGTACCTCTGGTACCTCTGGCTCTTTCCTGTTGGGCTGCTCTTGACTGGGACACTGTCACACACTAGGCTGAAGGATTTGGGGGTTAAGCTGCCTGTTCTCTTTTCCCACGGTGTATTTTTGCTGCACTCCAGCTGAGTGGGCCTGTGGGTTTATGAGCTCTGAACCAGGCTCCTGCAGGGGCAGGGAGGATGGTTCTGAGAGTCAGCAAGAGCGTGCTCCCCCACCTCCTAATCCCAGCCTTTCCCCAGGGGACTTCACCTACTTTCCCAGGATGCCTTGAAAATAGAAAGCAAATGAAAGGGCAGTGTGCCCACTCTTGCCATGACCAAATGGTGTGAGACCCCCTGCTTTTAAGCTCCCCCTTAGCCCATTACTTACTCCATGGAAGTACTCCATGGCTGCTCCATGCTGTCACTTGCTCTTCCATCTGACTCACAGCCCTCTGAGTCCCCCAGGGTGACCCTGAGCTGCCACCCTGCAGACATCCCACCACCACAGCCCCATGAATACTTCCCTGGATCCCAGTGGAAAGGTGCTGCTGACAGCTTTGCCTGTTGTGGTCCTGAGGGGTATCCATCATCATGGCACAAGTGCATCCTGCAGGCAGCTGCTCTGCTGCTGCTGGCAGACACCTGCAGAAGAAACACTTTATATTTTTGACTGGTTTTTAGCTCACTGCCAGTAAAGGCAGTTCAGCTTCACTCTGTAGCTGCATCATTTCCAAAGGAGTTGCTTCTGCCTCCAGTGCACACTTGTGCCAGAAAGCATTTTGACTTTCTGCCAAACATTTAAGTGACCTTATGGCAGGATTGGAAGGCAAGGCTCTGGAGCTCCACCACCCTGCTGACCCTGTGGGCCTCTATTCTCCCCTCTGCTGCCTCCTTCATGTATTTTTGTTCAGCATCTCTGCTTGCAGGGTTGTCTGAGACATTAAAAAGAAATGCCTTCACCACTAAGACAATAAGGAACTTGATCTCACATAAATTGGGATGTTCTGAGAACCACTTTAATTTCTGCTAATCAGCAGATGAAAAATGAATTACTTCAGATGTCATGTCCTATTGCACGAGTCTTGTAACGTTTGGAAAAGCCATAACAGCGTTACCCAGTAATTGAAGGGCTCTACATGAGTGAACTTTGTAATTGCATATTCTTCTCCTTGAGTTTGGGAGGCAGAAAGGAAAAGCAGATCAGCCTATGTCTTAATGAAACAGCTCGGTCCCGCAGCACTAGTGAAGCCAAAAGTAAACAAACCACGCTCATTATTTTACATCACAGCTCCCCAGTCTCTGCAGCAGCCGTGTGTCTGCTGTCTCCCACCTCTCTTCTGCTTTCAGCCCCCTGCCAGGCTGTCCTCAGCCTTCCCCCCAGGTGCACCCAAGGCCAGCAGCCCACACTGAGCTCTACCTCACGCCACAGGAGACGCAAACAGCTTTGGAGACAGACGTAGCTCTGGAGGGTTTCCATCTCTGAGCTGCCAGTCTTGGCCATCCCAAATGGAGCAGGAAAAGCTCCTGCTTAACCATTCCCATCCAGACCTGCTGGGACAGTCCCTCCTGTCATGTACTCATCTCCACTCCCAGCTGGGAAACACCGCCTTTGGGTAGTGGAGATTTGCTCTGTGCTTCTGTTTGCACCTTACTATTGGCTTCCACTTATTGAACATGCACATGGCCCTCCCAGTTCCCCACCATGCTGCCCTCAGTCCTGACTGGGGGTCACTTGAGGGTATTATGGCTCAGATCCTGGCTGCCATCGTTTTCTGCTCCCCTCCACTGATGAGCTGCTGGTACCAGGGCGAAGCAGCTCCTAAGCAGTTACTGCACTTTTGGAAGGAGCATCTCACTGCTGTAAGGCTGCCAGTAGCACCTGGCCATTTTTGAAGAACCCAGGAAGATTAGGCAAATACTGCAGAGTAAAGATTTTCTCAGCTCTAAAGTTGAAGGGTTTTTCAGATTTCTCTGGAAAAAAAAAAAAAAAAGACAAAAAGCCTATTGGTGTATTTGTTTCACTGTCTTTAAAAGTGGGGTCTATTGTCTGGAGAGTCATCCATTTCTGTGGATTTTCCATGGCTGCTCCTCAGCAGCTGATGGCATAATGTTTCCTGAAATGGCCATTAGCTGAATATCTTTATGAACAGCTTCCCAGGGAAGTAGCTGCAAAGTTCAATTTGCTGAATTATGAGCACATCTCGGATAAGAATTGCATTGTATGGTACTTGCATTCTGAAAGCATTAACTTTATACTTTGAACTTTGAGATAATAAGGAATAATTGCTATCTCTTTTTTCCCCTGAAAAAAGAAGTATATTTAGAAAAATTTTATTTAGCTGAGGCTTTCTCTAGTGAAAAATCCATTTGTACCAGAAAAAAAAGAGAAAACTTCTTTAATTGGTTGAAAATTTATTACAAGAAGCCATAACTTAAAGGTTCTTGATTTGTGCTGAAGAGTTGTTCGACTTCGTGGTGTCGCATCAGATTTATCCCAGCATTGCATCCTAGGGAGCAAAATTGAGTTCAGTCTTGTATCTCACACAGAATAAATCTAAGTATTGTCTGAAACACTTTAAATTTAATTAAGAAGAACCAGAGTGAAACAACAGTGGATTTCTTTTTCAGAAGTAAGTAGAGTGTTGTGGCTCATGAAAGGGTTGGGGTCTGCAGTAAGTCTCCTGGAGCTTAAAGCCCTCAGTACTCTGGGTGAAAGCCCAGGAGCTACAGAATGTGACATTTCTTCTCTGGGGTGCTGAAATGGCTCCACTCTGTATTCAGGACAAGTGTGGAGCTGAACTCTCTGCAACATGCAGGTGCTCAGGGGTGTTCAGGTACCTGGATTTCACATGTGCAGCACTGTGATTTCTGTGCACCCAAGGCTCTTCACTTAATCGGTGCTATTATCACACCTGATGAGGCACAGCAGGTGATATTTGAGACACTTGCCTTTTGAGTCCTTCTACCAGGCAACATTTAGTAAGAATTACTTAAATCAGCTAATCAAAAACATGTTCAATGACATTAGGATGAAGTAGGCTGTAGAACACATAAGTCAAGTATTTTTTCTTGTGAAAATCCCTCTGTAGAGAGAAAAGCAAATAAATACCATATATTGTAATCTCTGTGCTCTTTGGGCTACTGATAATTAATTCCTGATTCCTTATTCCATATTTCAGGTAAGGTTTGACTTTGTTATAATGGAACAGTTTTTCAGGATCAGTCTCAGCTCCTTCATCATGGGTTTGCTGGTGGCAACAACAACATGGCAGGAGTGCTTGCAGGTCCCTGTGTTTGCTGAGGAACTGATTTGCTCTGAGGACTGACTGGTGCTGATTTGCTCTCATTTGCTTATTTGCTCTGAGGAAAACAGATCAGGATTCCTGTTTAGAGGAATCTCCTCTGCCTGTCTGTTGGCGAAACCTGCACATAGAGATGGAGTTCAGCATCTTTCCTCTCAGTTAAGGGAACTCTTAGGGACTGTCCCTCCCTCTCAGTTCTCCTGCAGCAGTTGACTCAGGTGAGAACCAATCCTCAGCATCCCTTTCCATGCTGTATCCCTTCCCTGGCCAAGTGACTTAAATCGAATGGCTCTCTGCCCTTCACCTTTCACTGGCCTGAAACCAGGTGTTAAAGTACTCCATAGCTCATTGCACGTAAGATGCCCTATGATTCTCTGTTTCTCACAAAAATTAATTTATTCTGCTCTTTTGAAGTAAATTAAGTGTTAAGCCATGAGGCACCCATCCCTTCCTGAGCTAACTCTCTTTGGCCTTTACCAGTGGTAGCAGAGAAGCACCCAGAGCTGTTGGATAGTATCAGGCTGTGGGCAAACACATGACCAAGTTACTGTAAGATAAATACTGAAACAGCCCTAGCCTAGATTAAGTCCTTTTTTTCCTTTTTTATAGTGAAAAGGGATTGGGTCATGTCCAAATATTTTATATTAAACTCTGCAACTTCCCTGTTTTCTCTTCTGTTACCAAGGCAAATGCGCCCCAGCTCCCTGACAGTTCACATTAAGCTCAGTGGAGCTGTGCTCAATCACCTTCCCCTGGAAATCAGTGGAGGAGTGAGGGCAGAGCCACCACTCGGCTGCTCCCAGGATGAGTCACCACAGCAAAGGCTCTGTCTGAGGGAGCCAGAGCCGCCTCTCTAATGCGCTGGGCTTTCTGCACCCAGGACTTCTCAAACCTCTTCCTCCTTCTTTCTTTTCTTCATGAGATTTTATTCTTTGCCTTCATTTCTCTCTCCCACCCTCCTGCCCTGCAGAATTCCTTAAGGTTTTAGCAATTAAGGGAGGAAAAGAAGGCATCTCTTTCCTGCTCCCTGGCAGAGCTGTGAGATGATCTGTGTGCAGAGGAGCCCATCCCTGCTCCTGCCTGGCTGAGTCTGTGGCACCATTGCTCACCGTGTGGGAAAGGTGGAGTATGGCACCTGTCCTTGTTAGCAGGCAGTGGGGATCCCCTGGGGGCACACAGACAGTGCCTTGAGGGGTCTTGCTTTGGAACACCCCGCTCAGAGGTGGCAGAGTAGGAGCAGGGCAGTTTGGCACAGAGGGCAGCCAGTGTGATTGGTGCAGCTCAGGGCCCTCTTGGACTTCCCTGTTCTCTGCTGACCAGGGCACAGTCTTGAGATGGGTCCAGTCAGATGCCTCTCCCCACATCCCTGCACTGTTGGGTGAGAGAGTACAGGGATTTGACCCACTGTCTGCCTCCAGCACAGCTGAGACTCTTGAGTCATCTGCTTCAACCAAAAAAACATGTTTTGACTTAAAACATGGGCAAGCTTTGTTCCTACCCTGATGAGCAGCCAGATGAGGTGATGGTCCCTCAGCTCTGCAGTGACAGAAGAGTCCCCCAGGGGAATGGTAATGCTCAGAAAATGGAAAGTCTCCCTTCCCACTTCTCCATCCCACTCCCAAATTCTGAGCTGACACCTCTGTCATTGTCTGTCTCAGCAGTGGTGACAGGCACAAAACACTGCAGACAGCAAAGAGCAGAGAACACTTTAAATGTCCCTGGTCCGTGGTAAAGCCAGAGGCCGTGGGCATGAGCTGCTCAGCTGGGAAGTCACGTCTCTTGTGGTGGTGGTGGGGTGAGTTTTCCAGCAGAAGGAGGATGTGAAGCAGGTCCCACCCTGCCCTGCTTGCAGCTGTGGCTGCACCCTTTCATGTTTCCATCAGAGAGGTGCAGAAGAAGCCTGAGCAGCGTGGCAGCCCCAGCGCTCGTGGCAGGTGCCGCAGCAGCAGCGTCCGTGGGCGGAAAGGCAGTTTGGGGGGTGTTTGGAGCATCGGGAGCTCTGCACACAGGGTGGCTCTGCAGGCAGAAACTGTGGAGCAAATGTTGGGGTTCAGCTCAGGACCTTGTGAGACACATCCCTCTCCCGGCCAGCGCCCACATCGCCAGAATACTCCCGGCAGTCCTGGAGGGGTGTGTGATGGTTTTGCTGGGTGCACTGAGGCTCAGATCCCTGTCTGCTCACACCCAGCCTCTAGGCAGAGATGCATGGGGCTTGCTGCTGGATTTCTCATCGCCCTGTGAGATAAGTGCCCTATTCACTGGGCTGCCAGGACAGCTAATACCCGTTGAAAATTGCACAAAACCAGAGAAAGCAGAGCTGTGCTTTGCCCCACCATACCCATCTCAGAGCCCCCAGCCTGACATGCCCAGCTGTGGCTGCTCCTTCGTACTGCTGAGAGGTTGAGGAATCCTAGAGAGGGGCCCACACCTCTACACAGCTGAGCCCTGCAGAGACGTGATCCTGACCCAGGGAGCTGCCAGGCCAAGAGCACACACCAGAGGCTTCAGCCAGGCAGCCACAGCTGAGCAACAGAAACAATTGTCCAGAGCTGGATATTTCTCCTTTTTGGGGCAGCATTTGGTCTTGCTGTTAGGATGGGGGTACTCATAGCACCTCAGGGCACACAGATCTTGCACGTCACGGGCAGTGCTGTCCCTGCATGCCTCAGAGATATCAGGTCTTGCAGGGGAGCTGTGGGATGAGCCAGTTCTGGTCACAGACATGGCAGTCTGGATGATTTCTTTTTCTAATCACTTGCATAGATTTTCCCATAGGCTCTCCAGATTTTAGAGAGGTGCCCAGTTGAGGTATTCCTCCATCTGGGTCAAGAAAAGTCTCTCAGCAGATTTCTGACAAGATGGAGATAGGGATCAGCACCCAGCTCTAGGGAAATGCCATCTCACCAGAGCCCCATACATAACCATGTCCTGAACTGTCCTAACACCACAGGAGACCTCAGTTCACTCCTCTCTGGGTCCACACTCTGTGTCAATATCCCCCAGTGCTGAAGAATGTCATGCAATATAATACACATATATATACACACACACACATAGATACCTGTTCCATGTCCCTTGTTGCCTGTTGCTGGCTGGCACAGTGCTTGCATGCATGAGAAAGCATTTGAGATGCTGGTAATAACATGTGTTTAGTTCTAAAGGATAGAAGGGCAGCTCTTCTAAGGGTGTGAAGACAGAGTGGTCATTAGTACGTTTATTGAAGTTTACCAGTTCTCTAACAATGGGCTTCTCTTTGCCATTGGACTTAATTTGTCAGTAATTATGTTCCTAATATAGAAATAATTTGGCATTTATTTGCTGTAATAAAGCTTCCCATTGCATTTAAACTCAGTGTGAAGATTTAAGTATATTTAGGAGGCACAGCTGAAGACCTGAAATTAAATGACCCTGGCTTCCTTTTGCAAACAAGACAAACTCAGATAAATGCTAGCAGTCAGATGTGTGCATGCAGATCTGTGAGCAGCAGCAGCTGTGTGCACAGCCCCAGAGAGAGGTGGCAGCCCTTGTGATGGGATAACTCCTTCAGCATCTTATCATTGACCTGCTCTAGCCCAAGGCACTGCTCCTGGGACTGATGCTTATGCTACTTTGCATACCTGAGCAGGGAAAATGCACAGATGAAGAAAAACTGCAGGTTTTAAGATCACCATCAGCTATCTTGGTTTTCTGTACAGCTTGCACTGGCCTTCCAAATATTTGCTTTAATGGTTGTGGTGGCAGGATGTTGGTAACATGGCTCTTTTTAGCTGAACTGGTGCTCAGGAGCAGCCCAGGCCCCAGACATAGGTCAGCACAGCTGACCAACCCAGAAGACCAACCACATCCTGGCCCAGTGACACCTCATCCCCAGCCCTGCCCTGTTTAAAGGAGACTGGGTGGGCAAATTTGCTGTACTGAATTTGCAGTTGAAAGAAGCGGCCTGGGAAACACATCCCATGTCTGCCTGCTGGTGGGTGAGCAGCTGCAGCTGTGGTAGCAGTGTGTGGATGGGCTCTCAGCACTGATAAATGACAGATAAAAGCCAGGCAAAACACTGCCACCAACACTCAACAGGGGTGACGCTGCTCCTGACGTGGTTATTTTCTCCCTGGATATACCAAGCACCACAAGCACGCACTGGCAATAATATTTTTTCCATCCTTCCTCAGCACTCCTCCCAGTAGGCTTTAAATAGCAGGGGCCAGATAATCATTAACCACTTTGATGTACTGCAGTGGGTACAGATTGGGGATCCAGAGGGAGAGGGCAGAGCTGGAGCAAACCTGCACTGCTGGTGCATCTCCAGCAGTATTGTCCTCCTCAGGGCAAAGCCAGTTCAGCCTGGCCTTGCCCTTGCTGCTCCTCGAGACAAGCTCCCATCACAGTGAGAAACAGGGAAGAATATTACATATAATTGCTTAGTACATTACTCTTTCCAGAAGTAGGGAAGAGTATTTCATGCATATGTTGAAATGGTTGTGGCTGAGCCAGAGCACCCTTCCCTTTTTGTTAACTCTGGTTTTTTTCTAATTTACACTNAAAAAAAAAAAAAAAGGCAGGTGCCCTGAGTCCAAAGCACACTTGAATGTTTCAGAACAAGATGGTAGTGAGCAAGCTGAGGAGGAAGCTTGCAGCTGGGGACCATTTCTCCACTAGTTACTGACAAAGGAAAAATGCTGCTTAAGCTCATCCCAGTGATGGGATATAACTCTACAATGGGAAGTTGCAAAAATAAGTGTTGTGAAGTAGGGAAATAGACCCTTTAAAGGGTTTTTGGAGAACAGTCCTCAAAGGGAATTGGTGGGAATGCTCATGTTTGAGCCCTGGAGAATATGTTGTGCAGACCCATCTTCTACAAACCTGCAAAAATGGGCATTAGGGCTTTAATTTCCATCTCTGATTGTTGTGATCTGTGTCTCATTTTAGGTTTGCTTTTGTATTCTGTATTATGTAGTTTTTAGCAGCAGAGGACTCTGTAGGGCAAAACCTTCCTGTGTATCACAGCCAATGGTCTGTTCCTGAGCTCTCTGTATGGCCAGCAATGAGACTCCTTCTCCTTTGCTGTACAAAGGATTTATTCCTTTAATATACCCCTGGTGTTTGTTTTTCTGCTGGTACAGGAGTGCATGTGAGTGTGTGTGCATGTGGCAGTGTTTTACAAATGCCTGCTGTGGACAGAATTGGGCTTCACAGTATGCAAAAATAGCTGTGTGCCACATACAAGGATGTAATATTTCAGTCGGCTGGAGAAAATGTGATAAATTGAGTTTTTGCTAGATTTGCTAAAATCAAGTTACTGGGGGATTAATCTCCACAGCTGAATCCTGAGGTTGTAGGAGCTGGCAGGACTGTCTGTGTTTGAGCATCCCAGTTAGAGAGGGAGACTGGGTCCCCATGCTGCTGTAGGACATCCACGAACATCTCTTGGCTCTGAAGAGAGAAGCTCGGATTTCATGGACTAATTTATTACAGAGCCCCAGAAGCCAACGTGAGTCCAGGCTGTAGCTACAGCTTTTCCCCTCTGCCTTTGCCTGGAGGTTGTTGCTCTTAGTTCCTGCTCCCTTCTGCTCCATTCCTGATCCCTCATCATCGATGCCTCCAGCTGCTCGTTAGACAAAGCCTGGGTCCTGCACTCACCATTCTGAGCCCTGCAAGAGGCCCTGGTGTGCAGTGAGGCAGAAAGGCAGGGATGCTGCAGAGCTGGGAGGTTTCTGTGTGACCTCCTTAGTGCTGAGGAGTGAAGCTGTTGAGAAAATAGCACCAGGGACTGAGCTGAGAAGGGCAGATCAGAGGCACAGAGCAGTGGTCCTTGTACCAGGCTGGCCCTTGGTGTGGGAGAGGTTTGGTGAGCAGGGAAGCAGAGGAGCTGTGCCAAACTCTGGTCCCTCCCCTTTTGCATCCTGTCTGGCAGTACCTGCTCTTCTGGGCTGCTTGTCACACTGGTGATGTCCCATCCCAGTCTCAGCAAAGGGCACAAACATGCATAGCCAAACCTCAAACTGGACCTCACAGGGGGAGTTTGAATGCCAAATGTCAGTGCTCATTCCTACATGCACCTTTCTTCCATCTAATCCTTCCCTGATTCCCTCCTTGGGGTTTGCCATGTCACCCCTTTCCAGGTGGAAAATGTTCATGGAGCCTACAACTCTCCTTGCTCCTCCTCTCCCTTTGTATCCCCTCCAATATGTAAGGAAAACCAGTAGCAAGCAGAGCCAAGGCTGGATTTGTAACATAAACAGTTATTTACAGTTTTGCTAAAATTTCATGAAAGATGACATTTTTAGGTCACCTAGCTGAAACAAATGAAACGATTAACATATTCACATTAGGTTTTGTAAAAAGAAGCATCACTCTTGCCCTGAGCTCCTCAGGTCCTGAGACCTGAGGTAGTGACCTCGAAGCTGAGACAGTTCCCACCAGGGTTAGCAAGAGCAGGATGTGGTTCATAACCTGAAGCAGTTGGGATGGATGTCTTTTACCATATCCAGCCGTGTCCAATGGCAGGATCTGTTATCCTGGTGCTCCATCAGGCTGGTGATGAGGCAAATATCTTCTCCCCAAAGCTGAAAGTATGATCCAACCTTCCCTGTCCCATAGATATTCTTATTCTGCCTTTAAAAGCTTTTTAGTCTTAGAGCACAGCTAAATACACTATTGGAATCTATACTGTGGCTTTCAAACACTAAACAGGGAGGAGTAAAATGTAATGGCTCTCTCCTAACCTGAATAAGCGGTGGCAAACAACTGTAAAGAGCTCCTATACTTGTGTGCAGAGGGGAATTTAGTCCCATGGTAAACAGGATGATAGCAGATGGATCAGAGAAATATGGGGTTTTCATGGACACCCTGTTAAAAGCTACACCAGAAGCAAGGGAGCGAGCCAGGAGGTTCAGTGTTTCAGCCAGGGCACAATTTGTTCTCCATCTTGCTTCTAGGGTGCAAATAGCCAGCCCTGTAGTTCAGCAGTATGACTCTCTGGGGGAATGGACAGTGTGGGGGAGAAGTTTGAGGACCTTTTACCTGCCTGAGCTTGAGGAAGCTACCCTGGTCTGAGCAGGACCTCAGTCTGCAGCAGAGGAGACCCACCACCTATCCCCACCTCTAAAATAAGTAGCAGAGAGATGGAAACCTGAGCAATGAACCAGTGGCATCTGGTTGCCAACAGAGGTGTGTGGTTGGGGTCAGTGTGGGTCCTCTGGAGTCTGGTAAGAGTTGTGCTCATCTAGCTTTTCCTTCAGTGGTGACGAGGCATGTAAGACCCCTGACAGCCTCAGTTCCTATCAGCCAAGCATTGTTAGAGGGAAAAGGGATGGAAGCAGCACATTGCCTGAGCCAAACCAGGTAAAAAGGAAGAAAGTTCAAATGGGTGGATGAGGGAGCTTCTGCCACGCTGTGCCACGTGTGCCATGCCTGGGAGGGAGGGAAGCCTCGCTGATGCTGTCTGTCTCTTTCAGGGGGAGTTGCTGAGCCCGTGTCGATGCGATGGATCTGTGAAGTGCACGCACCAGCCATGTCTGATCAAATGGATTAGCGAGAGAGGCTGCTGGAGCTGTGAGCTGTGTTACTACAAGTATCACGTCATTGCCATAAGCACAAAGAACCCTCTGCAGGTAAAGGTACTAGAGACATTTCAAAGTCTATTTATTCTTGTTTCAATTTTTGTTTCTGGGAGCAAGTGGATTTTACCTGTGTAGGTTTTCCTTCCCTGTGCACAGGGATTCATATGTCTGAGATACTTAGAAAGGGTTGCCAGGGGCTGGTCCAAAGAGGCCCCATGTTCTGCTCGGTGGTTTTTGGGGGCATCCCTCAGGAGTCTGCTCTTTCTGTTCTATCCTATATTCACTTGCCTCCTGTTGAAAATTCCACAATAGTGCTGTAACACCTCACAGCCATTCAAATGTGTTCATCCACTGGAGACCACAGGTGTGCCTCTGTCTCCAGAGGCAGGCAGGGACAGAGCCATTGTGGGATTTGCTGCAACTGAGCACACAGTCTGTGACTGAGCAGTTGAGACTCCATGTGTGTATAGCTGTGCTGTTAATCCTGATCTCCTCCTGCTGAGACTCTGCTGCGTTGGCGTGAGGGATGGAGGAGGCAGATGGAGCTCTCCTCTCTCATCTTGCCACCTTTTTCACTTTACTGCTCTTCCACAATCATGACATGGCACAAGAGGTGTTGACTCTGATACTCTGGTCTCTCCAAGCTTGATTCTTGATGGACTTTTGCACAAAACAGGTAAAGCACATCTTGATATAAGTGTCTGTGAAGGTCATCCAAGGACCCACATTCTTTCTTATCTGAAAAGCATTGTAGTTGAGTAAGTCCCAGTACAGACTGGAGATTTAAAATCAGGATTCAGAATGGGGAAACCTGTGTGACTATTAAAAATGGGATAAATTATCCTTAATAGCTATTGATTTATTGCAGGGGCAATGCCTGAGGATGCATTAATTGCTGCATGCCTTTGCTGAGCACCGTTAGTGCCTCGGCCATAAGGAAGCACATTCCATCCAGGCACTACTGCTTAATCAGCATCATCTGGGCTGGAGAGGCATTGCAGTGGTTTAGAGACCAGGGCCATGTCAGTAGGGATTTCAGTCTGTCCAGTCCCTGGCCCTCTGTGGGTCACTCTCTACCAGGAGGCAAAGACAGTGCTGGTGATGGTGCCCAGCTGTACAGGGGAATGGGGGAATGCAAGTTCCTGCTCTCTCCCTCAAGCTGCAGTCTCTGTGTGGTGTTTTCTAGGCCTGAGGTCAGTAACCACATTGAGGAAAAAGGGACAGCCCATTAGGACTCCAGATTTAAATGAAGTAGTGAAATTAGGGGGACATCATGAGGAAACTTTGCTGAGGGGAAGGAAAAACCTGCCTGTTCTCTGAGAGTCTCAACAGCTTCTGATTCAATTTTCCATGAGCCATGGGCTGGACACATCAGTGGTTTCATCCCAAGCCTCTGACCCAGAATATTTTAATTTCTTGGCTCTAGTAACTCAGAGCAGATTGAAACACAGGAGGGGAGATGTGGACAAAGCAGCTTTTGTTTATTTCTGGAAAGCTGCTCCACGAGTGCCCTAATGCTTCCTGTGTCTCAGATTGGGGATGCAATGCTGAGCAGCATTGAAGGTTTGTGAGTACAAATTCGTGAGCATTTGTGTCTCCAGAACCACCTTTAATGAATGATTTTTAAATGCTCTGCACTTTCAGGTGGCTCAGGGCAAAGGGTCAATGACTTTCTTCCTGTTCCTCACTCAGCTAAAATTTGTTGGAGCTGTACATGGACAAGCTCCCACCTCACACACACACATTTCAGAGCCTGTGCAAAGTTTCTCTCTCTCTGGCTTCCCCTGTCGGAAAGTGCCCTGCTCTGCTGGCCTTTGCCATGAACACAAAACCTGAGTGGCAGAAACAGCTGAGTTAGAGAGCTCAGCTCCAGGAGCAGAGGTCCCAGAGGACTGTGCAGATCTGGGGCTTGGAGCCTTCACATTGCTGGCTTAGACCTCACAGCACTTCTCACAGAAGCACTGGGAAATTTGGAGGATGGGAAGAAGCAACTGGAGTGAAAAGCCACTTGGCCTGGAATAAATGCAGTGTGTAGAGTTACAGCTGCATGCCTGGGTGCCCTGTCTGGTGCCAGCACAAAGGCACTGCTGGGAAGCAGATGCTACACTGGCATTAATTTGCAAAATCCTGTGGGAAGTGGCTGATGCACCAGGCCAAGGCTTCCTACCAGGACTAAGGGCCCCCTGTAACCCATCTGAATGCCTAATTCCTCAGTGGCTCTCAGTGTCTGGTGAGATGCTGGGAAAAGGAGGCAGAGAGGACACAGGAGTTATGATGCCCCAACACTGTATCCCATAACAAGTCACAGCATGTGCAAGGTGGGAGGAGCATCCTTTCTGCTTGGTCTTCACCCCACATGTGGATAGCACAGGCCAGCTGGACATACAGGCATATCTCAAAGTCCCTGACCTTTTTTCTCAGGGTCTGCTAGAACTTGGGTCCAGCTTTATTCTTACAAGAAATCTCTGAATTTCTCAAGCACAGTTTTTGGAGAGCAAATGCTGTAGGAAGTCAAGGTCATCTGTTTCTTCCAGATCAGCCATAATACAGGCAAGGACCACACAAGCCTTATGTTCTTGTCAAATGAAACCTGTTTGGGTGATGCTCTGAGCCTGGCTAGATTCTAACCAGCAGCATGGCCTACCTCTCTCCTGTGTCCTCTCTTCTGATAGACTGCTGGGCAGCCAAATCCAGGCAGCTGGCAGACCCTGGGCTCCCTGAAGCATGTCCAATTGGTCTGAGCAGAGCAGCACATCCAACTCCCACATGTTCCCTGGGATCTGCATGTTGCTCTGCCCATTTTGACATCTGCTGCACATTTTTTGGAGTGCTTAGAAGCACAGCATGGGCCAGATGTGTCTGGAGATTCATGGTGTGGGCAGAGAAGTTACAGCCGGGTTCATGCATAATTAACACAGGCTCCTTCCAGCCTCCAGGCTATTATGATGTTTCATACCAGAGAGAGACCTTTAGTCTGCTATTTTGGCAGAATTAATCTCTATAAATTAACTCACTGCACTCCCCACTCCCTGGATTGCAGGCATTTAAGAGCAAAGGTCTTAAAGCAGCGACACTGCTAACCTGCTGAGGCTGGGGGATTGAAGTTGTTGGACAACATAGCAGGTGTCCTGCCAAGCAGCAGTCAGGCAGCAAGTGAGCAAAAATATTCCATCAGCTGCGAGCAACCAGGAAATCCAGAGCTTTTATCCGTCCATCCATCCATCCATCCATCCATCCATCCATCCATCCATCCATCCATCCATCCATCCATCCATCCATCCATCCATCCATCCATCCATCCATCCATCCATCCATCCATTTTCCTGCTCTCCAGTTTGCCAGTCACCAAGACAGGAGTCGTGGGCTTGGAGGGTTTAAATGCCTCCCTCCATGGCAATACTTGTTTAAAGTCCATGATTTTTAAAAATTAAGGGGTTTAGAAGCACAGAAGTACTGCCTGCACCCTGGTGCTGACACATAGTGGAGTAGGTATCTGCCTTGATGGGCCTCTGAGTGTATTTAATCTATATAGCTCCTTTGTAGTCACTCCTGAGCCACATCCACTCTGATGCTCTGATTTGAGCAAAGAGAGAATCTGTTTGAACCAACCTTCCCAACAACTGTCTGCAGTCCTGACGAGTTCAACTCTGATTTACTGTTATCTCTGACTCTTCCTGCATTGTGGGCTGTTTCAACTCCAAAGATCCCCAGTTACCCAGTGCTGGGGTTGGGATCTGGTCTCTGTTCTCCTCTGTCTCCATTTTGTCCATGGTGATGATCTTACAGGCTCTTACATGGCCTCTTCATCAGGACCCTCACATCTGCAAGAATGGCTGAGCTCACAGGGTATTTGAACTTCAGCCTGAGATCCTGAGCTAAAGAGCTCAGGGCAAGTTTACTGATGTCTCCTGGTTGTTCCAGCCTGCTGAATCAGTTGTGTATGAGTATGGGCCTTGCTGGTCCCTGCTGAGCTTCAGCTGCAGCCTGCAAGCAGTGGGTGCAGTCACTGCAAGAGAGACTTCAGGGCCTGTGCATTATAATGGGAATTTCCCAGGATACTGGTGCTGTAGCCTGAGTCTCACCAGATGCTCTGGCACATGGAGGAGGGGGGTTTTCATCATTGTACATTTCCATTACATGGCCCTACTGGGCCCTCCCTCCTCCTTGCTGCTTTTCTAGTACCTGAATAAGCCACAGCATCTGTAAGTGTACAGCAGGGAAGCTATGCCACAGCAGTGGCTTAATTTTGCTTGGTGAATTAATGAAAAAACCCCCCATCCTCCAGAAGATAATTGAGGAGGATGGCCAGGGTCTTGGGACAGCAGCAAGGGGAGAGCCACACCTAAGCAGTGCTGCAAATGATCCTCTCCAACCTTCTAGGAAAAACCTCCTCTTGTTTGTGACCCTGGGTCTGAGAATTAAATTGCTGACTAGCACAGCTCAGGATGTTAATGATGTGTATTAAGGGGACGTGTCAGATACAGCAATAAAAATAAACTGAACTGCCTGAGGCAGGCATGGAGGAGCTCTCAGGGGAGTGTAGGAAGGCTTTTCCAGCAAACGAGATTTCTTTGCAAGCTGCTGCAGTAAGACATAGACATCTTCTGCAAGCAATACGTGCCTTGGATATGCTCAGGCTGGTGCTTGGGAACCTTTGTAGACTGCAGGTGCCAAAGAAAGGGAAATACAGACAGGCTTCAAATGCTATAGTAATGACATTATTCATCTGTGTTACATTAGCAGGTTTTCACTTACAAGCCTCTAAGCAGAGGCACTGAAGCAAACAGGGAAGCAGGTTTGTCTCAAGTACAACTTGCAGGTTATTAAACAGTGCAAGAGAATGAGTGACATGGCTCAAAGGCACCAGTACCAGCTTGGACCCTGACTAAAGTCATCACAAATGTCAGACCTGAGCTCCTAAGAAACCCTCTCCGAGGCATCTGGGTTGCAGAGCTTTGTGATTTGGGCGAAGTGGGGAAATCTGGGGAGCTGGGTCTGAGAGAGAGTGGTGTTTTGCACTTTTACAGATGTGGGTGGTGTCCCAAAGCACTTGGCCAATGGGGTGGTAGCAGAGGACAGACAGACAGCTCCAGACAGCTTCTCCAGAATGGTGTGAAGGATTGGAGCACTTTTACAATGTGGGTGGCAGACCATCAAAGAGAGAGCTTGGGCATGCTCTGAAGCCATTGTGAGTCTGGTGCTCACAAAGCTGATCCTGTTATCCTGTAGGAGCCTTTAAAGCTTTTTGGTACCACCAAGTCCTTAGTTCTGCCCTGTTCTTCACTGGCAGAGCATCTGTAGAGCTTTCTACTTGCCTAAAGGTCACATCCCTGACTGACAACCTGGGTGACCTGAGCTGTTAAAGGTGCACTTCAGTGCAGCTCAGTGGCTTACCAGGAGCTTGAGCCATTTTCAGCTGAGGGAAGAAGGGCTCAGCTTTAGGTCTCTCCCCACAAGGTGGGATTGCTTGGCACTGTGATCTTGCTAGATCTTGAACATTTGAGCTGCAGATTTGGAGGGAGAGGGCTGTGTCTGCTGCCAGGGATTCAGACAAAGAGCTTTGGGTGTTTCAGATGTGCTAATGAAGGGACTCTGGAGTTGCTGAGACATCTCTTTGCAGCTCTAGTGGTGACCCAAGGATGATAGGGTCATCTGCCAAATTCCTGGTCTGCTGGCCATAATGAGGGTGGGGAGGGGTTAGGGGAAAGGATGATTTTCTAGGGGCTGTTAAGAAATCTGAAATACACAGTGCTGTGATTGAGGTGAGCTCCTAAGGCTACCAGTGCAGGCACTGATCAATGCAGCTGAAATTCGTCAGCCCATTCCACCTCTGAACAGTTCTTGGACCTTTCTGCCTGAGCACTCATGGGGGTAACAGGCTCTGTCTTCTGTCTCACCACTTTTTTCCTCTCTGTGCAAACCTCATATGCTCAGACGTGTAGCAAAGTGGAATTAAAAGATGAGAAATAATGACTCTAGTTATTAGTGGCTCAGGCTAGATGTGGGATGCTAAATTGCAGTTCTCAGGGTTGCCAGAGAGAAAATACAACATTTATTACTTCCTTTTTATTTTTTCCTGGAAAATACTAAATTCTTCTGCAAGCTGGCTGTTTTCCCCAATGCTCAGCTTTGACCCATTTACCTCCTTGCCAGAAGGTAATCACACCCCAGTGCCACCTTCTGAGCAGAGTCAGGACTGCTGCTCTGTGTGTCACTGTCACTTAGTGCCAGATGCAGGGGGAGAGCCTCCTACCCCCTGGCACAGCTGCCAGACTCCAGGCTCTTCATTATCACCACACTGAGCCTCCCAGCAGCTGCTGCCAGCTGAGCAGTGTCAGCCACTGTCCTTGCCAGTGTCTCAGCCTCTCTGTTGCCAGCCAGGAGGAGCAGGGTTTGAGGTTTGCACTCAGGTGTAACTCTTCTGTTCTCTGAGCCCCATCCCCTTTGACAGTGTATTCAGTGCTACACCTAAGCCTCCCTTCCTCTGCAAAGCCGTGGTGTTGCCTTTGTGTGTACACGGCTTCTAGTTGGAGAAAACAGTTCCTTCTTCTCTTCCTGTCTCTAAATGCTACCTTGGAAGGACCTGTTGGTACCAGAGGCCTTGCAGTGTGCCAGACAGATGGTGAGGAGCCAGTCCATTAGCTCCTCCAGAGAGAGAAATGATGCAGAATGATTTGGCTGGCACAGGCGCGCGCGGGTCGGTGTGAGGGGCTGCAGGGAAGCCTTCGCCCGCAGCCGGGCTGTGCACCCGGCTCCCGGCTCTGCCATCCCCTCCGAGTCACCACAGCCACTGGAACGGGAGATGAGGTCTGGGACAGCTGCAGGGGCAAAACCACAACTCCACCCACACAGCCAAGCTCCTTCCCCACCACACGAATTTAGTCCTGGAGCTCTGGGATAATGGCATTGCTTTTAAATTTGTCCTGCATTGGCTTCTGGTGCTGTTGGGAGCAAAGCTGAAAAGCTGATGGGAGAATGGCAGAGCTGCTTATCCCACCGTTGGAATCCAGATCTGGGGGTGCTGGGTGCTGGGTGGCCTTTGCTCTGCTCTGTGTCAGCAGAAGAGCTGCACTATTGTGCCTCTCCTGTGGACTCCAGCACCCCTGCAGCATTGGGATTTCCAGGCTGTTCAGTGACCTTCTCAGTGGCACAGAGGGACCAGATGTGTGGCTGGATTTGGTGGAGGCATGGAGCAGGTCAGGCTGTGGCAGAGTGGGAATGGGCTGTTGAAAAGATTTCTGAGTGTCCCCAGTGCTCAGAGCTTGCCTTTGGCTGGGTCAGCTGCTGGGGCAGATGGCAGGAAGGGGACTGGAGTAGCTGAGCCCACGGAGGAGGCTGGGTTTGGCTGAGCCCAGTCCTGCTTCAGTGAAGAGCAAGCTCTCTCTCTGCTCAGCAGCTCTGTGGCCATTTCTGTGCCCAACTACCAAATAAACTGGTACCACCCACCTCACTGATAGACAATTTGAGGGCTGTCTGCCCTTGCAGGATGTAAGCCAAGGAGCAAGGCTGGCAGAGGCAGAGCAATCTCAGCTGCAACCCACAGACCTCAGCCTCCAGCTGAAGCTCTTGTCTCTTCCTCTCCAAATGCAGCCCTTTACAGGGGAGTGTATTTGGTTCAGGGGTTTGGTCACTGGACTGGTAGCAGTGCCATGCATGCCTGTACCAGCACAAGTTACCTCTTGTCCTTCTTGCCCTTCAAAGTTCAAAAGTCCTTGCAGAAAACATTGCTAACTTCTTGCTGGCCTGGGCATTAAAGAAGTACTCAGTACTTGAACTCCCTTTTTGCACTGTAGAAGGATGGGACAAGGCTTGCTGGGTGATCCTGCTGTCCTAGGATATGTTTGACAAACATGCAGGGCACTGAAGTCTCACAAGACTGTCACTTCACAGGGAAACTGAATTTGGACTGAATCTAGGCTAAAGACTTTCAATTCCTCTGAATCCTCTGTACCTGCAGGAGGTTGAAGTCCATCTTTGTTTATCCTCCTGCCAGTCCCACTGTGATTTCAAGGGCATGTATCTCACAGCTAGAGGTGGCCTATATACTTGGATGCCAGGAGAGAGTGTCTCTCCTCAGCCTGTTTACTCGCCTCATTTTTGATTTGCAGGAGATGCTATGGACCACGTCCCCAAGTCTTGTTAAAGACACCAATTTCTGCTCTTGGTTTTATAGGGCAGTTTTCTCAGCAGTGTAAATCTGAGTGGGGAGGTTTTATGCTGGATGACAGAGAGGAGTCTGGGCTTAGGATATTTATAATGTTGCTTATACAAAGCTGTTTGACAAAGTGAATGGATTTGGGGGAGTTATTTCTATTTTCTTCTTTTTCTGAGGAAGAAGCATTGACGTTTACCTTGGAACACAGCCTGAATATGTCATCAGCTAAAGGCAGGGTGTCCTGACCACAACAACTTGTGTTGTTTGTAGCAAGTTCTGTGGGTTGTGCATTGCCACTGTGAGATCCTACCTAGGGCTGTGATCATGTCAGATCTCACAGTGGCACAGAGCCAGCTCATGTGAGGCCTTCAAAAGAAAACTTGGTTCTTTGAGATACTTATGGTACTGGGATGCCCTGGCTGAGGATGTAGCCTGGCCTCTGCTTGAGGAAGCAACTGAACTTTCTGGTTTGTGATGGCCCTCACAGATCTACTGTCACAGGGATGTTATTTTTGGTGTCTTGCCCTCATCCACCCTGCCTCACTCAGGTCGCTGTGCTTTCCTGGTGAGTTGCAGGGTTCCTTTCCATTGCCTCTTCAGCGGTGCTGTCAAGAAGCCCAAAGCCATGTGCTGTTGAACAGCTGCCATGCTCCATCCCAGATGGGGACAGGGTAGAAGCACCTATGCCATAGGTGCTCTTTGAGATCTCCAAAGCCACCACAATGGTGTAAAACAGTGATGTGCTCCAAGTGACTAACCTCTTCTCTTTTGTCCTTCCTCCCTCCCTCTTGTCCCCTCCCTGTACAGTGGCAGGCCATCTCTCTGACAGTCATTGAGAAGGTTCAGATAGCAGCGGCCATCCTGGGTTCCCTCTTCCTCATTGCCAGTATCTCGTGGCTCATCTGGTCGACCTTCAGTCCCTCAGCCAAGTGGCAGCGCCAGGACCTGCTCTTCCAGATCTGCTATGGAATGTATGGCTTCATGGACATTGTCTGTATAGGTGGGTGATCCTGTCCCCCGGCGTGGCCACGGCCGCCCGCTCACGCACCTCTGCAGAGGAGGGGGAGATGGCGTGGAGAGCCAGCCCAGACTGGTTTGGATTGAGTGTCCACAGCTTTTCCTCCTCTTTGCTTTTATGGCCCATTTTTCACTGTTCTCTCAGCTCATCTGGGTGGCCCCGGAGTGTTTCTTTGGCTGGGGTGGCAGAGGGACCTGCAGAAACACCAGAGAGAAAACAATGGCTCTTCAGAGCAAGAAGTGGGTGGGGAGGTCTGGGGTGGGGGGCTGGGGAGTGTAAGCTTTAGAGAAACTCCTTTCCTCCAGAATAGCTAATTTAGAGACTGCCCCATGGTGGGCACGGCAGGCTCTCTCCACACACAGCTTCTTGCCTCTCCAGCCCAGTCTCTCTGCCAGGCAGGAGTGGCTTCCCCTTCCTTGGCACACCTTGGAGCTGCAAGTACAACCAACCAGATCACAGGCCAGCCTGGGGTCCTTGTCAGGTTGCTGGTACAGAACAGCTTTGAGGATGCAGCTACCTCATTCACTGCACAATCCCCAAGAGCACAGCAGCTGCTGGCAGCCTGACCCCAGCAGAGGTTCCCTGGGAGCTCAGGCTGTGGGACCAGTGCAGGTCTGCAGGATGGAGGGACACAGCTGCCAATACCTGCAGCAGCTGCTGAAACACTCTGGTGAACACTGGCCACCTCCAAACGTGCCCCTGAGCAGTGTCCACCCCAGCACAGCCCACAGGATAACTTGTCAGTTCAAGTGACCCTGACAGGAGCAAAAAGGGAATCAGAGAGCTCTTCATGTCTGGGTCCTTCCATCACTGGTACAAAGTTAGACAAAGCCCCCCAAAACTCAGCGGGAAAAGGAAGCCCTCTTGACTTGGTGGATATGTTGTGTGTGGATAGAGCCATTCCAGAGGGAAGAACAGCCCCTGTTTCAGCCCTCTGGAGAAGCAGGACAGAGCATCAACTGGTGAAATTTGGGTGCAGAAGTAAAAAATAGACCCAGTGGCAGGGATAGAATTCTGGACTGCACACCCTGGTATCCAGGTTCAAATGGCTCTTGGCCTCAGCAGCCTTCCAGCAGAGGACTTGGCCTGCCAAGACCGAGGACAGTTCCTCCCACTGTGGCCACCACTGTGCTAGCAATGAGATGTCAGCTTGGCCTGAAGAGATTGTCCTGCTCCTCCATGAGATGCTGGTGGAGCTACCACATCTCCCCAGGAACAAAGGGTGGCAAAGGGGGTTAAAGAGACATAGGCAGCACCCATATGTTGGCACAATAGGCACAACAGGCGATGTCCTCTTCTCTTGCTGGTGGAATTGAAAGTGGAAAATAAAATTTCCCTTGCATGTGTGGTGTGCACATGTGTTGCCTTGTTGGCAGGGGACAGAAGTGGAGAGCTCTGGCCTGGGTGGACATCAGTAACATGATTAACTGGCTTTGATAAGGCTTCAAGAGCTGTAGGGAACTGATTAGCTCATCTCTCATCTGTCAATAGGAGCTAAATCTTCCCACATAGCAGAGAACAAACCATGCCAACCTTGAATTGAAGGGGAGCTGGGCACACAGATTCAAATCTTAGGGTTTTTTTTTNNNNTTTTTTTTTTTTTGTTAATTTTTCTAAGGATCTGGCCTCTGTTTCTCTTTTTAACCTTCTCTTAGGGAAAGATAAGTTTATTTGCATCTCCACTGAGGTCACCATTGAGCATAATGCCCTAATCTGGGAGCTTTGATTTTTTTTTCCAGCCAAAGAACAAGCAGACATCCTATACCCAGGAACATTTCAGAGTCGTGATTTGGGGCATCCCCTTGTCTCATGTTCCTCCCTGCACAGCTGGCAGTCCTTGGGTGCCAGGCATGCTGGCTTTCCCACAAACTCAAGAGCCAGTGGGAAGCATTACAGATGCAGTGAGTTAACATGTCTGTACGTGGGTTCTCTTGCCCAGCACTCAGCAGCTACCCAGAGCTGGCTCCCCTTGGGCTGTGTGCAGCACGTCTGCCTGTGCTGCCAGGCAGCCCACCCGTGCTCAGCCGGGAGAGGGGATGTTCTGGAGCACGTGAGCTCTGTCTCCATTCCTGTGGAAAAGCCCACATGTGCGTGCTGCCAGCCCTCTGCCCCTGCCACCCTGCGGTGTAAAACTTGCTTGCATAGTGCATTTTTGTTCTTTGCAGTCCCAGCTGCTGCTGCTGCTGCTGCTTCCAGCTCAGCAGTGGAGAGGAAATGAGCTCTGAGCACTACTAGCTGAGACTGTGTGTTCACTCTCCTCCTCCTCCTCCTCCTCTGCCCAGTTTGCACTCCCTGACAAATGAGATCTTCAGCAGGAGCTGTGACTCCCTGGCTGTGGTGTGGTCAGCTCTCGTTTCTGAATGACTTCTCCTCAGCACTAGCCAAAAGGCTGGTCTGTCCCACTGAGAGGCAAGGCTGGGTCAGGCCAGGGCAAGGGACTGATCAAAGGGAATGCTTTCCTATGAACACAAGCTGAGAGTGTTGGGGTTGTTCAGTCTGGAGAAGAGCAGGGTCTGGGGATACAGCTTTCCAGTATGGAAAGGGGCCTATGAGGAAGCTGGAGAGGGACTTAGGGCAAGGGCATGTAGTGATGGGACACGGATCATGGCTTTCATTTGAAAGAGTAGCAAGAAATACTTTACTGTGAGAGTGGTGGGGCACTGGAGCAGGTTGCCCAGAGAAGTTGTGGGTGCCCCATCCCTGGAAGTGTTTGAGGCCACACTGGATGGGGCTCTGAGCAGCCTGGTGTAGTGGGAGGTGTCCCTGCCCAAGGCAGGCAGGTTGGAACGAGATGAGCTTCAAGGACCCTTCCAACCCAACCTGTTTTATGAACACTGCAGCTGAGATGAATTCTTCATTGATTATTACTTTGTGCAGCTGTGATGGATGCAGCAATGTCTCCCTAGAAGGCTCACAGTGAGTTCCTCACTGTGGAACAGCTTTTCTCCCTGTCTTCGTCCTTCTTCCAAACCTTGCTGCCTCATGTGGGGTGTTTTGAGCACAAATGGTCAAAGGCAACTCTGGAGATTGAAAGTTCTGCTCCTGATGCCAGCATGGCCCAAAGCCTCTTGTTATTTGTCCTTGGGTTTTAGTTCCACATCTACAAGTTCAGGATAAAATCTCTCATGGATAATTACAGTGGTAATGGATCTTGAAATACCGGAGTGTTGTCTGTGCAATTCAACGTCTCCTCCTCTGCAGCAGAGCCCTTTTCCTCTTTTGTTACCTAGCCTGTGGGTGGGTAGGGAAGATTTAGGAACTAAGAAATGCTCAGTCATGTGGAAAGGTGCACTCAGTTCTACCACACTTGTTTTTTCCAGCTAATGTAAGAGCTGTCTGTACATTTTTTTTTAAGAGGCTAGGCAGCCTTAGCTAGCAAAATGTGATACCTTAGACCCTACAGTAATTATATGAATTCCAGTTGTTTCTTCCTCCAGCTTGACCCCCAAGTTTTTCTTTCACTAGCAGAGGTTTGAAAGACAAGGTACTTACTGAAGAGCAGATGTGCTGAAACAGAGCTCCTCTGTAGTTCCTGCCAGTCTGCACTTCAGCTGTACTTGGATGTCTCACACCCATTGGGTAGCCAGTGACTCGTGTCCAGGAGTCCAGTTTTTACACCCTGTCACTGGAGGTGCTCAGCAGGACACTTCCTCTGGCACGGTGGAGTCCCAAAGCTGGAGAAGTCACCAACTCTGCAGAGGTCTGACTAACATCAGACAGGAAAGACACACCTAGTCAGCAACTGCCCAGCTGTTTTGTGTGATTGCCTCTCTGCCAAGTCAGCAAGGGATTTAGGTAGCAATTTGCCAAGACAGAGATATATGTGTCAATTTGTGTGGGCAATCCCATGGCAAAATGGATCTTTCCAACGTGGAGTCAAAGGTGAGGGCATGAGTGCTTCCTTGCACATACAGCTCCCTCAGCAGAGATCATTTGGTTGTTGTTGTCCTCATTTGTTCTAAAATTATGAGATCATCTCCAAACTGAACTCTCAAAATGTGTCTGTTTACTCAGAGACTATTGATCCATGGAACAAAATCCAGGGGTCTGGATTTGACCCTCAGTCACTAACCTTCAGTAATATACTAATTTTCTTTGGACTTTTCTAGATCCTAGCATGCCCCACAAAAACAGTTGGAAGGGACAGACACCATTTGCTGTCTCTTCACCCATGATGAAAACAAAAACCACAACCAAAGTAAAACCAATCTGCTCCTCATGACCAGCAGGACAGATGGTATGGCCCCAAGCACCAGAAGCTACGTCCATCTGGGCAAGATGTGCAAGATGGCCTTTCAACATTGTTCTCCCCCTTGCTCTCAGACATCTAACAGGAGGGCAGGAAGCACTGGAAAAGATTGCTTGGGATTTGTGGGAACCTCCAGTACTGGATTTTTTTAAGAACCTGTTAGAAAACATATGTCAAGAACAGGTTGCAGAGAGATGATCCCAGTTTGTGAAGGAGGAACAGATTAAATGCTTCTTGATATCCAGCCAGCCTCGATGTCTTTGATTCTGATCTCTCTTTCATCTCTGCTATCTCTGGTCATGTCTGTAGAACAGATATGAGAGTTGGATTAAACTAGAAACTGGTGATGGTGCCAGCATAGGTATTGCTCTGCTATGAAGTCATCTACAGCACAGCCATCTGAGATCACGAACCAGGAAGGGAATGAGAAGTGAGATGGGGACTGTTCATTTGATTAACTGCTCTCTCCATGGTCCACAAGAGGTAAATCCAGGAAGCTGGCATAGCGAGAGATTAGCAGAAATGCAGTTATCGAAATGCACAGATAAATGGAATAAGCCTTCACAGGCCTCAGTTACTGAGTAGAGAGAGTAGCAGCTTAGAGCTGGGCTGTAAGTCCTGAGAGATACCTGCCTGTTAATTAAATGACAGTCCTCAGAGGGGAAGGGAGGGGTTTGCCTCTGTCTCTGTCAAGGTGCAATTAGGGGAAGTCGACATTTGTAGAATAAGGTGTCATTTGGGGTCAGGAGGACGGGAAAGCATCTCCTGTTAAACAAGGAGGAACTCTGCCAGCTAATGAGAGCATGTCACAGAATAGGCTCAGGCATCCCCAGATGGGCTCTGGGGGAGAAGTGTGTCCCAGGAGGGCCATTAGCAGGCTGAGAGTGCAGGGCTGTGCCAGGATCACTTGTGTGTGCTGGCCTGCTTGGGATCACATGGGGCATCCCCGAGGTTGGCATGCTGGGAGGTTGTTCCCAGCAATGCAGAAGTGATCTCATCTGCCTCTCCTTGGACCACTGACTGATGGACACTCCTGCTTTGTCCATGCCCAAATCTCTGCTCCCCGGCTCACCCTCTCTCGGTGCTGACAGCAGTGCACTTCTGCAAGCACTCAGTCCTCGTGCTCTTTGAAGCTTTTCCTGCTCTTTCCCAGGCTGGTCCCTGATGGTATTTGCCTTCAAAACTGCACTGCAGCTCAGCAGCACAAGACAGGCAGAGCAGGACCATTCATCCAGCCGACGATTCTTGTTGGCACACCATGGCAATCCATTACAGATCAGGAAATGTCTGCCTGCTGTTTTTAATCCCAGCTGCCAGGAAGAATAATCAAAAGCATCCAGTACGTCTGACAGCATCTCGGCACATCCATAGGTAATAACATAAGAAATCAATAGCCAATTAAAACTGATCCACAGCATTTGATCTTTCATAGTGCAGTGGGAACAGTAATTAATGGAGCTTCCTTGAAACAGTGACAATTCAAGCTTCCTGCCAAGACTAATGGGGGTTTGTTTTAAATGAGCTTTGCTTCCTAGAGGAAATGCTGGGCTGAGGTAGCCTCGGGGTGTTATCTAGCCAGGTCACTTGGGCCCTCAGCATTCAAAGGATTTAGGAGTCAAAGTCACAAGAAAATAAAAAGAACCTGAGAGATGAGGTATCTTCAGGGTCTTGGTCTTCATCTGTATTGATCCAATTCTCCAGAGGAAAGCAGATGTTTTCATTCAGGTCTACACAGTTGCCGAAGGTACAAAGCAGGAAGAATCGCTGCCACAGTAGGGAATCAGTTCTGAAGAAGCACCAAACCCTCATGTTGGCTTGATGGCACCCTAAAGGCAGAGCACCAGACAGAGAAGTTCAGCAAATGTCTTTGGAGGAGAGACCTGACAGCAGCCCATACAGCAAATGTGTGTGGCTTTGGCATACCTGGAAGAGATCTGTGAGAATATACAGAAGTCTTCTGTGCCTTTCAGCTTGATGCACTGCTTGCCATGCTCTTCATGCACTTCTTACCCAATTTGCATGTAAACTGGAGCTATCAGGACCTAATTGAAGTGGCCAGATCCAGATCCTGCCTTCAGAGCAGGCAGTTGGGAGCTAGGCAGCAAAGTCACCTTTTCTTCACCATGAACCCTGGTTTGGACACATTCAGCCACAGTGGGCATGCTTTAAAACCCACTGAGCAAATCATTGATTTATCAGCAGTACAGAGGCTGTGTAGACAGGAACAGTCCCCAGAGGGCATGTTATGGGGCTCTGGATGCAGCTCTGCAGGGTCCCTCCTGGGGAGCAATCATTGTGGGCACTGTAGCTGTGCCAGCACCAGGAGAAGCAGCGCTGCAAAGCTGATCTGACCACCAGCTCCTTGGCTGGTATCCAGGAACAGCGGATGCTCGGCCAAATCGAGACAAGCTCCCCTGTGCCCCTGGAAGATGGGACCTATTTTTATCTACTGTTGCATTGATTGTTCCATGAGAGAGCAGGGGGCAGCCAGCACGTGTGCGCTGTGTGCTCCAGCAGCGGGCAGGGCTGCGGGCCCCGTGAGCCCGAGGACTGAGCGCGGCCGCGCCCGCAGAGCCCGCGTGTCGCCGCTGAGCAGGGACACAGCTTCCAGCCCGGCTCTGGGCACTCTGCCTCTCTGCAGGGAGGGAGCCTGGCTTCCCACACCATCGAGCAGCGTCTGGGCTCTCACACCTGTGTGTTCAGTCCTTCCCCACATCCGTCTCCAGCAGGGCCCACTTTGCAAGAGGGCTCCAGAGATGTGTTTTGTCGTGAATAACTGTGTGGTGCTCTCTGCTCCAGTGGATCGATGTGTTTAGCATTTAATGAGGGCCACATAATTAACATTTTTTTGAGGGAAAAAAGAAATTCTTTTGCCTCGTGAACTGCATCTTGTTCTTTCAAGAACATTACAATCAGAATGGTGCTTCCCTGTCACTGAATTCCTTGCCAAAATCAAGTCCTTGTGTGCCTGGGTTAAGTTTCCATACGTGGGCAGAGACAGGAGCACTCACCTGCCTGTCACAACCTCTACACTGTGGCAGGAAACTCCCTTGTAGGCAGCTGGTAGGATCTCCCATGCCAGCTGCACAAATTGTGCCATCTAGTAAGGGAAGAAAAAAGTCTTCAGCTCTGTGCCAGGCTGTGTTTTTCCAACTGCCTTCTGTCCCGTCGCTCCTCCTACTGAGCCTGCATCCCACAGACACATTACTCCTGGAGGTGGGAAGCTGTGGGCCCTGGCAGGCTGTTGTGCCTGTAGCAAGAGAATTCAACTCCATGGTCAAAGATGAGACCACAGGGGAGTCACACACCCCACACACCCCTTCATGCATAAATGCATACTGCATGGCCGATTTTGGTGTGTCCCCAGCTCAGTGGGGAGCCAGAAGCAGAGGTAAGAAGAGATTAATATGAAGCCACATTAATCAAGCTCTGAGATCACCTCTTAGAGACGGATTGATGATGGCTACCTACCAGCAGAGCCATCTTTCAACCCAGATACAGCAGGCTGTAATGAGGAATACTGCAAGCAGGCCCATGGGCTAAGCTGCTAGACCTAACTCTTCCCGAAGGTTACTCCCTGAAGCAGTGCTTTTCTTCCTGCACAGAGACCCACAAATGACAGCCACAGCTTGAGCCCCTCTGGATCCACTGTATCCATACTGTGCCAGCTGAGACAATTCACTCTGCTCAGCCACGGCCATCAAGGACCTTTTCATGTTCTCCAAGGCTCTTTTCCAGACCTTTGCAGCAGGCTTAGCCACTCTCAGCTCCTTTCACTGCTCTCATACCTGTAAGCTCAGCACTGGCAGATCCCATAGGTGCAGGTAAACCCTTACCTGCCCCTCAGCTTCTGTCAGCATTCACTCATCTGGATATTGCAGCCTTAAAGGTTTCAGCTCTGTTGGAAGACCCTTGTGTATGCAGAGAAGCAAGGAGCATGTTTTGCCTTCCTAGACATCCTCGCTATAACAGTCAGAAATAACAGACCCTTGTCCTCTTGGCTTCTACCACCTTTGTTAATTTTGAATAGTACCTCTGTGGGAGAGGTGAAGACTTTTGTAGGGGAGAAGGTGGGGTGAGACCTGTGGGGACATGACCAGGGAGCAGAGAGAGGCTGCAGCACCCAACGTGAAAGGTTTCTGGAAATCTCACAGAAAATCTGGGTTTGCAATGAAATTTTTGGTTTTTGTCATGGCTCTGGAGAACAAAGCAGCACAGGACAGGCTGCACCACGGTGTGCCCCAGGGGCACATTCATCCCAACAAAAGGCTGGCCAAATTGCACCAAGAACACCTTCTGCCTCACATCCTTGGGATGCCTTGCTGCATGTTGCAGGGGAAAGATGCCCACATCTCACTCCAGTGAGGCAGTAGAAGCAATGACAGTGCACGTGCCAACAGCATGGTGTGACATCAGGGGCACTCTCAGGTCCATTAATTTAGCCCATGTGCACTGCATTACCCTGGGGGATGGCAAGGGTGATCTGTTCTCACCTCTGGGTCTCTCCTATTTGGTTCCTGTTTCTCTTAGTGGAAGAGCACTTAGGTGACTGGTGTATTCTGGAGGAATTGAGCTCAGACAGGACCTGCATCCCTTAGAAAATGAAAAAATTGTGAAACTATTCTCATTTTTCCTTACAGAATTTCATTTGCTAATAAAAGCAGAGAGGGAGGCACTAGTTCTACCTTCAATAAGCAAATGTCATGTTTTGATCATTCTTGAACAAAGCATTTTGATTTAACATTTAAAGATGACTGCTCATGCTGAGTATTTCAAATTCAGTGTCAGAATTTGGAATACAACATTTTTTAAAAAATCAATTCCAAATGAAACATTTTAACCTGTCTGCAAATACACGTGTGTTCTTCCATTCTGGGGAACAATGTGGCTTCTTCAGGTCTCACTCCAAGCAAGTGTGAAGGCATATTCCTGAGTCCTGCACAGCACAGTGCTGTTATCCAGCTTTCCTTTTAAAGGAGTGTCAGAGTAACATTAGCCAAGGCATAGGAAGGTTCAGAACCCAGACCTGGAGGAATGATTTCCATCATGCAGACATAATGAAGCAGAAGCCACATGCTTTTTCTCTCCTCACCATGAGTATTCAACTCCATGGACTTCTGTAGGGAATGTCTGGAAATCTGAAGGTAGAAAAGACCCATAAAATCACCTAGATACCAAGGTGTGAATTTGGCCAGTGCTCTGTTCAACCTAGCTTGAAATTATTATTTACTCCTTTCTTTTAAAAACCTTGCAGTATCTGTCCTGCACACAGGGAGTGTCTTTCACCTCTTGAACAAAGCCTTTTCAAGATGTGGGATCTTGCTGTTACATCCATCTTAAATTTGGAGAAAAAAAGGTTCCAAGAGGATCTACCCAGTCCTAGCTACAAAGCAAGGAGGAGAATCTTTAAGAGAGCAAGAGTGTGTATGAGTACTGCCTCCAAGCCCTATCCCTCCTGTCCTGGCACAGTTATGGGTAGACACAAGTGGAAATGGTGCTGGAGAGGCACAATTCAGAAGCAAGGGGTTGTTCTGTTGGTGGAGCTCCCATCTCCATTTATTTACTTGCTTTTTCCAAGAAGAGTCTCATTTATTGCTGCCTGCATAACTACAGACTGCCCTTTAATCCTCTGCTTTACCGTGCACTGTGAATTAAATACCACAGGAGTACAAGAGCCCTTTAGGGCACAACATCCATTTTGCTGTAGCTGTCCACAGCCAGCTGAGTTTATAGGAGTATTTCAGTTTATGCTTTACCTATTGCCTGAGCAAGGAGTTCTTTGGGTTTCATTTTACCTATTTTCACTGTTATTTCTTGTTTTGATTTAGGGTGGTTTTATCATGTTGTGAAGCTATGGGTAAAAAAGTACTGATCTGGGAAGTGCAGGAGGAGGAAGCTGTGGTGGTTGGTAGCTTGTTTGGTTGGTTTAAGTACTGTGGCATCTCCAGGGCCATCTCCAGTGCTGCTGTGTGCAACTGCAGGGGTCAGCCCAGCTCCTCTGTCACATCTCTGCAGGACAGCTGGTGTTATTTTCCCACTGCAGACAAACCATGTGGGAGTGCTGAACTAAATGAAATTTCATTTCCATTGGACACCTCTTGTCAGCTCCTTAATTTTGCCAGTGTTTCCTCATTTTGGATCTTACCAGCTCAGCCCTACAGGGTCCAGCCCATGTGTTGTGGAGAACGTGGCTGAGCAGGGCTGCCCTGGGATGGAGGCAGCACCTCTCAGAGAAGATGCATTACTCTGCAGCCATAAAAGCTCCCCAAATGCTCCTACAACACTCTACCCCCACCTCCCATGGGCTCCACAAGCCCCATGACAGGCAGTCCTACCTGTCAACTCAATTCATCCTGCTGGACAAAGCCTTCCTCCTCCCACAGCTACAAATGCCATGTGTGGAGTGGATGGCTCCTGCTTCCAAGAGGAACCCCTGGCATCCTGTGCACACAGGAATCGCTGCTGCATGCTTGTATCACGTGAACTCGTGACATGCTGCAGTGTCACAACCTGCAAACTGTTTCTTGCCATGCAGCTCAGCCTCATCCTGCAAAGTCACAGTGCTGCCCGGGGGAGGGACGCTGCCAGCTGCCACACCAGGCACTCCCAGCAGTAATAAAAGAGCTGCCTCTTCTCCCCAGCCCCTCACACTCTGCCCCAGGACCACTCACCTGGTGGAGCAGCAGCAGTGGGGACTCTCTGACTCCCATGTCCCAGCTGGCAGGGCTCTTGCTGGCTCTGGGATGGTCGTTAATGGCTGCAGGGAGCTTGGGATGCAGCAGCATCACCTTTCCAGATGGGACCTGCTGCTCCCGTGGCTCTGCAGATGCAGTGGAGGAAGCAGGGAAGGAGAAGGGCTTTCACTGCACTTGTGTGGGGTCCTGGCCCAGCAGGGGCTGAGGAAGCTTTGAGGCACAGCTGCCTTTGAACAAGGGGACACAAGCTGTAATGAACACAGGGCTTTCTGGTTAGTCAGCAATTGAAGGTTATGGGCCAGCCTGGTTTTGCTCTAATGACCCAAAACAGAAGAGTCCAAACCTCCATAAAATACTTCCTCAAGACTGGGAACAGCTTCTCTGTGTACACTGGTGGGAGCTCTTCCCTGGCCATGGAGGTCTCAGTGACTGAGGGGCTCAGTTTCAGTTTTGCTGGAGTCATGGCCCTGTGGTCTGGGAGATCCAAGCATGGCATCCCACAGCTTTCCCAGCTGAGTGGCAATGAAACCTCCCTACAGTGAATGCACTTAGCAGGAGGAGTGTTTTGTCTTCCCCAGATCCATGGGTTCCATGATGGCCATGCCCAGTGATCAACAGCACTCAGCAGAGTCCAGCCGTGCAGACATCCCAGTTCTGCTGAGCCAAAACACAGTTCAGATTCACACATAATCAGTTCTGCAGACAATAAAAAAACTGTGCATTGGGAATGATTGATAAGAAAATGCCTGATTATAATCAGCTAATTATTTTTTCCATATGTTAAGCATTCGCTCGAGCTCTAATCATTATGAATACATTTTCAATTTATACTTTATCTCATTCAGTGCTGGCAACTGCTAAGTTTGCACCCCCTCCTAGTACAGTTCCAGCATTATTCAGAGCAGACCTTTGCTAGATGTCTTGTGGGCTAGAGAAATCCTGATCACTGGTCCAGTGTCTTGCAGCTTCCAGAAATGTCTAAAAGACAGCACCAGATGTTCCAGGTTAATGATTATGAACTACTCCTGTATACAGGGTAGACTGTTCAGCTCTTGAAACATTCTGGGGACAAAAATCATGTTTTGGAGAGTGGAGATGACAGTTATGAAGGGATCTATACTTCCTATTCGATTTCCCCAGAAAGCAAGGACTCCCTGAAAATGAATGTATCAGTAGTTTGTATGGGAAGCGACAGTTTAATGAAAGCATTCCGGAGCTGAAGAAAAGTGAAATGTGAGGATAATGGACTCCAGAAAAGCAGCAGCAGCAGCCCCAGGGGAGCAGAGCAGCGAGTGTCTCTTGGGAAGGGAATCTGAAGGATAAAAGAGCTGTGAACAGCACACAGCTGCCAAAAGGGATGATACTAAAGGCACCACAGCAAACTGTGCCTGTGCAGGAGAAAGCTCAGAAGCGTGGGAAGAGAGCGCTGAGGCTGCACCAGGAACTCTTTGAGGACCCAAAATCAGAAGCTGCAATCACACAAAAGACAGAAAGAATAACCTTCAACTAATGAAAACTCTCTAGAAATCACACAAGCATGGGGAGCTGTCAGAGTTGAGCCCCAAGATGACCATCCAGAGATTCAAAAGGCAAAAAGAAATGGGTCCATAAGCATACGTGAAGAACAAGGCAAGTCTAAGAGCTCAAATGGTATTTGATTCACAAAGGGCCAAGTAGTTAAATGTTGGCTTTGTTTCAGTCCTCAAAACTTAACTAAAACAATTTTAATGAGAAGAAAGGAGCCCAGGGCAGAATCAGAAAAGAACAGCCTCAAAAACATTCAAATGAGTTAGCTCTGTCCTTGTCAGCATGTCCTAATGAACTTCAGAGGAAGCTGCAGGAACAGTGGCTGACCCATGAGCATTTCATCATCAAGAACTTGGGGAGGATGCAGGAGGTACCAGGCAGCTGGGAAAATGCAAGCAGAGTACCTAGCTTTAAATATAATCTCTATCAGATAATGAAGGTAGGCACTGAGGATCAAGGAAATGAAGGGCAAATCAGCTTGACTGATTCATAGAAAGATATTGAATATATTTTAGCTAACCAGTTGGTGAGCACAGGAGTATAACCAAATGTAATTTGGAAGGGTAATTGTACTGGTGGCTAAGGAAGAAGCCATTAGTTTGATATGCTGTGACTTGGGCAATGCTCTTGGTGCTTTGCCTTTGGATTCTCCTACCAGAGAAGCATGCTGTAGATTAAATAACTATAATGCAGGTGTACAGCCAGTGGAGAAACTGCTTCCTCAGTAGTTGTCAGTGGTGTGCTGCAAACTGGAAACACATTTCAAGTAGAGAGTCTTTTGGACTCTGCTCTCTTCAATATTTTTATTAATGACTTAGATAATTAAATAGGATGTGCTGTTATAAAATTCACAGATGACACCAAGCTTGGAAAGGCTGCAAGCACTTTGGAGGATCAGATCAGCATTTGAAATTTGAAATTATCTTGGCAAATTGGAGGAAACAACAATATGTAATTGAATAAAGAGAATTGCAAAGCATTACCCTTAGGAATGAGAAATCAGAATCCCAAACACGAGCTGGACCAGGCAGTCACACTGCTGAAGACAGCAGTTCTGTGCCATGTCAGTTTATTTCATCAGGGAATCGAAAGGCAGGTGGGGTGGTACAGTGCTGATTCTGCACCTCTCTGGTCTGGGAACTGCACCCTGCTGGGGAGTTCACTTGCAGAAAAAGGAGGATGAAATGAAGAGGTTCTGGAGATGATGAACAGCATTGAGGAGAAGAAGGACATTACCTCATTCCCAGCCGGGTCAGCTCCGAGGGTCACAACTCTCCTCCAAGTGCAGAGTCCCATTGATACCATGACAGTTTTTTCAGTTATGAAACTACCTCTCCCTGCTCCTCAGTTCATCCTCTTCCCCATTTCCTGAAGAGCACAGCTCTGCAGCCTTGAGTATCAGCCACAGGAGTATCCAAGTATGCCAGGCTGTTCAGGGAACTTGTCATATTAAGATGGAACTGACCTGGGCACACTGGTGAGGGATGACAGATACTGGGTACCATTTCCAAGCCTGTATTTCCTGGAACAGATCCTTTTGGCTCTCTTTTCCTGATTTATTATCAGCCACTTTCTGCTCTTAGGTCAAGATAAAAGGCAACTAAGGATGGAGCAAATAGGATAAGATTAAGGCAAAAAGATAAGTGAGGGCTGAGCTGGTGGAACTTTGGAAACAAAAGTGGAGAAATTCGAGATTGTCACAAAAGATTAAAGAACTCTCAGAAAGAGAGGGAAGGGTTTGTGTATGCAATGATGTCAATAGAGAGAAAGCCTGGCAAATAAAGTGTTATCTCCCAGAAAGCTTGGTTTACCTTGGCCTGAGTCACCACTGCTGTGGAGGCAAACATTAAGCTTTGATCACAGCTGCCATAATCTTCCCCTGACACCCAATAATGAAAGCAACAGAAACAGGCTGAAACATGGCAGCTGTCTGGCTGAGATGAAATTGCATTTGTAAAGGAAGGCAAAGTCCTGCTGAAGGTGGAAACAAGGGGTGACAGCACAGGGCATTTTTGAGAAGGTAACTGGCTGGAATGGACTGTGATTTTTTCCTCCTGTAGATGAGTGTCAGTGCAGGGATGATGTGTCACCTCCTGTCAGCAGAAGCCCTGTTTTGGTGGTTTTCTTTACTGGCAAACAGGTGAAACAGTTCCTACCCCAAGAATTTACCTGTTTCTTTCAAGAAAATGCATGGCAAGTGTTGGAATAAGAGGAAGGTTAATTAGAGGCTGAAAGTTCTGGGGGAAATATCACTTGGTGGCAGAGGCTGACCATGTTCAGGAGTTCACTGCATGTCATTTCTGGGAAACTGCTGCTCCAAAGCTACTTTAAATTGGAGGCTCACACCCCTCTGGGTTAATCTCACAGGATGGAGGTCCAGAAACTGATCCCCACTTCCCGATCCAGAGACACGAACACAATTCCCTTGTTACATCTGCCAGTATTCTTCCAACAGCCCTTCTGGCCCTTGGGCTGAGGACCTTTCTCTTCATCAGTTTTCTTACAAGCCCACTGATCCAATGCACCTCTGTGTCATCTAATCCCAAGAGATTTCAGCTTTCAACAATTTTCAGATCAAGGAATTTCATCCAGTAGTGGTCCAGCCAGATCTCTACATGAGGAAATGGAGATGAGAGCAGCACATCATCATTGCCCACATTCTGTGGGAGTTTCATTTCACCAGCACCACAAACTAGGGATTTCATGAAGCAGGCAACAGTCTGGACTAACAAGTTTTGTGTACAACTCACGGAAATTTTCCTTCTGAAGAGGATGGCTTTCACAGAGAACAGATGAGAACAGATTTTGTGAAGCAGAAGAGGGCTAGATAAAATGGGGAGGAGTGCAAAAGGACCAGGACACTCCCAGAATCCACCTGAAACTCTCATACAGAAATTTCTGCGTTGAGAACTGCACAAAGAAAGAAGTTCACACCAGCCTGCAATCTTACACACTCACACAGAGGATTTGGCTTATGGAATAATTGTTTCTAAATGGACACCTCAAGTTAAATACAGTCCTTCCTGAAGGATTTCCCACTGAATTCTGGCCATTAAATGGAAAATTTCAAGAATGATTCTTGAGGGAGAGGTGTTTTTGTTAAGGGATGCACAGAGCTGACTGCAGGAATTCCAATCCTAATTTATCTGAGGCAGACAAAATTTGTTTCAATGAGATCATTAAGCATCCTGCAGCTTGATATTAACTGATAGACTCTCGCTCGCTCTTGGCACTTCTTCTTGTAAATGAATCACTGTTACTTCCGCTTCCATGCCCACCCCTCCACTTGGTTCCTTCTTAATTTTACAGCTTCCTGAGCCTGACACTGGGAAATCGATAAGTAATTTAGAGCCCAGTAAATACAGATGAAAACAAGTTATTTCGTACTTTTATAAATATTTGGAAACCAAAACTATCTAAGAAAACAGCTGTTCAGTTGACTCAGCAACCCATCCATCAGCATCACACAGTTAATTGCATAAGATCATAAACATTTATAATTAGAAGGCAAACAAACAAGAATTTTATAAACAGCCCTCTTGAATCAGGCTGCACATTAAATATTTGTGATAAGGTAATTAAGAATAGATTTACAATCCTGGCTCGGTGTTTAATACTTTGTAGAATGGATTTGATTCTATGGAGAATGTTCTACAGCCAAAGAGAAAACATTTGATTTTAGCTCTTTTATCCCAGGCTTAAAGTGGTCTCTGAGAAACACTGAGAAACATTGATCAGAGTGGAATTTCATTCATTACAGATCAGACAGCTCATTTAAATACATGTCTAATATCCCTTGTCATGGGCTGATCTACTTCAGGCATGCTTCAAAGCTCTGTCTCCTTGGCTGGATCTGCATATAGGCTTTTCCCAAATCCTGCTTTTTATGGTTGATGCTTTGATCAGACCACGTCAGAATTCTCAACCATGTTTCAAAACAGGGAGGAAACCCCACATTTTTCTATTATGACATCTTGAGGTTTGGTTGTGAAAAGCCAGCAGCACTGCAGGGTTACAGCTGTGCAGTCTCAGTGGCCTGTGGGAACCAGAGGGTAGAGCTCTCTTGTACTGTAGTGCCCTACACCATTCCCTGTCCCAAAATAGTGAGAGCTGCATACAACTATCCAATGGAGTTACTTGTGCAGCCAGTGAGCAGGCTCAGCACCCCATTTCAATCAATGTGAGAGTCCCCCTGAAGCTGACCTGGGATCAGGTCAGCAGGGCTCCTGGTCATGCTTAGAACCAGGGGGGCTGGAAACTCAGTCTGTACTGAAGCAGTGATTTAAACTCTCTGACGTCAGATGCTGATCCTAAGAAACCAAGTGGCTGCATCCCACCAGTGAGTAATGGGGAGATCGGCCCTTAAGGGTAAGATGACCTTCAGATATTTTGGGGTCTGCTGTGGCACAGGTTTACTCCAGTAATTATCTGCCATCAGAAACTAGAACTATCTGGAAAAGGTAGGTGGTGGGTGAAGCTGTAGCATTTGATTAATCAGGAATATGTAAACCACTTTATTCTGTGGTGCCCATCATCTCTCTACTTGTTGTTGGCCAAGTCAGCCCCTTTGTTTAGGCATGGGTTTGATTCTTGTGAGTCTTGTTCTTGTATTTTTATGCTTGCATCAGGAAAGCAAGAGAGCTGTTCTTCTTAGAAATGTTTTTGATAACCTTGAACATACCCAGAATGGTGAAGCCATCATCAGTAAGGACAATGAAGCCATCCATGTGCTAACTCACCCAGTCCTGCCTGCTGCTCTGGCTTCAGTTACATGGGACACAAAGGCACTTTCCTAAGAGACAGATGGCTGCAAAGCAAGGACACTCAGATTCCCCTCGTTCCACATAAATCCTGTTCTCTAGCAAAGCTTGTGAGATACATTAGTTTGCCAGCTAAGCCAGTCTACAGGAGGTGTTGCAGCTTCCTCCAGCCTCAGTGGAAAAGAAGACCTGTGTTGCAGACACTGCTAGACCTAGTGCTTCCAAAGGGTCTAGCCAGAGCCTGGCAACTTCAATAATAATACCAGACCTTAGTACTCAAGTACTGTCATCATCCAAGCAACTAAAATGATTTAATTCCTTAGTCCTCATGCAAGGGTGGGGAGGGTGATGGAGACAGCTGGGAGATGAGGTAACTGCTGGGTTATGGAGGGGCCTGAGCTGCTCCTTCTCTTATGAGCACAGAGACCATTGGCAGTGTGGTGTCCTACAGCCCAGACATGTGGGTGGGCAGCAGGGCAGGGGCACAGGCATGCCCTGCACACACCAGGAGCTCCTCTGCCCTTTCTGTCAAACGTGCTGAGCTCCCCTTGGAAGGAGGCAGTGACATTCAGTGAGGTACCTGCTCCGCAGAGGAGCAAAACTTAGCCATGGAAAACCCATCACTTAGGGTATAGTGATGTGTTATCCTCTTTTTCTGCTGTCTCTGGCCTTCACATGTGTCTGCTGTGCTGTTGTGTGTGTGGGGAGAGACACAGGCTGTGCACACACGGCGCTGGTGCAGCAGCCATCACTGCCACGTCAGCTCCAGCTACACCCCCTCCCAACACAGCCTGAGCTGGGTGAATCATGCCTATGCAGCATGCAAAATTAGCCCAGCGAGAGAGAAACCTTGGGCATTTGTTGGTAAACAGATACTCTTTTGCTGTAAGAGCTTAACTCACTGTGCTCCTTTTACAATCTGTTTATCAATGGCTGAGGTAAAACCGTAATCGCTTTAATTCAGGGGAAAAGGGATCCAGCAGAGGAGGAGCACCGGTGATCTCTGCCTGACGGTAATCAAAATACAGGATTTATCACTGAAAAAGCACTGAGCTTAACTGGGGGAAGATGCTGGGGTAGGTTTATGGTTCTTTCTAAAGTTTTGTTTGTGTTTTATGTTTATTTCTTTCCCCCTTCCCTCCAGGTCTAATAATACACGAAGGGCCCTCGGTTTACCGGATTTTTAAACGGTGGCAGGCGGTCAATCAGCAGTGGAAAGTGCTGAACTATGACAAAACAAAGGACATGGAGGAGCAAAAAACAGGGACCAGGACAAATCAGCGCCCCTCCTCCCAAACCACCCACTCGTCCTCCACTGGTGGTGCAGCCACTAACTCCGCGCCAGCCGACAGCGGGGCACGGGCTGCGGGCCATGCCACAGGCACCCTCTCTGACCACCACTGTGCTTATACCATCCTGCATATACTCAGCCACCTGAGGCCTCACGAACAGAGGAGTCAGTCTAGTAGTAACAGAGAGCTCGTCATGAGGGTCACGACGGTCTGAGCCGAGGAATTCAGGAGGCCTTAACACGAAGCGGAGGAGACAAAGAACTGATAAAGCAGAGGAGCATGGTGTGCCTTTTTCTTTCTCTTTCCTTTTCTTTTTTTCTTTTTTTTTTTTTCTTCTCTCCTTTTCTTTTTTCAGTAACTGCACAAGATATAAGAGGCGGCACCTGGCCAGCTGAGGAAAAAAAGCAGGTGGAGGGAGAGCTGCACACTCATGCTAAAGAGGTTAATGTTTTCCAGCCTGTTTAAAAAAAAAAAAAAGAAAAAAAAAAAATAAAGAAAAAATAAATAACAACACAAATCACAAAAAAACCAACAAAACAAGTGCAATACAGACTACAAACTGAGTAGGCAGAGTTCTGGGGAAGCAGAGGAACAGACGGTTTAGCATGTCTTACAAATCCTATTACCTGGAATAGGTAATGCTCTGTGCACACCCCCCGTACACACACGCACGCGCACACAAACACACACACGGCGTGAGATTTATAAAAACGTGGAAGGGAACGAAATACTTGGAGTGTTTTTATTTTCCAGACTCCAATTAACCAGGGCTATGAGTTGTTTTGTTTCATGAGTCACTGGAGCCTTGTTTGATTTACCATGGGGTACCTTGAAGTGAAATGGCTGGGGATTTTTCAGTATTGATTTACAGAGGAGAGATTGAATAATCTCACTAAGAAAATCGTAACGAAATCCAGGCATACCCAAATTTCACCAAGAAGCCTGCTTTTTTCATAATGTTCCTGACAAGGGGTTTGTGAGGGTAGAACTGGGAGGGGGGAGGGCGCTCCATGACCTTTATTTGACGTATAGGCATTTTTGGCAAATTTTGTACAAACGTTCCGCAGGTGTTTCAAGCACAAGTACTGGTGTGATTCATGCCTTCATAACCCCAAATCCAGCATCCAAACCTTGCCACCCACACACATCATTTTCCATGCAGACATTCCAGGTTAATTTCCTTCCATTTTACTCTAATCACAAGAAGCTGACCCATCTTTGGTGGGTTTCTGCTCCTTTGCTGATTCAGACACTCGTGCATTAGAGATGTACTTTTTTTTTTTTGGTGTCTGTATCCCTGCTGCTCAATTTGCAACAGTCTCACTCAGTCTTGTAGGCTGATCCTTTCACATCCAGTCTGTTAGTTTATTACAGAGTCTATTCCATTCAATCATCCAAAAGAGAGCTAGTCTGAAGAGGGAGCACAGTTGCTGACTGACTGTGTAGCACTTCTAATAAGTCTCCTTCTCTGGGATATATCCTCGAAGGTATCGGTTGCTCTTCAGGAACATTCTCTTTCAATGCACAATGGCTGAATCATTTGTGGATATTAAAGGGACACTGTCAAGTACTTTTTAAATAGTTTTTAGGGTTTGGGCTTTTTTTACTCTCCATTGTTTGTAATATTCTCTTACAAGCTTGAAAATAAAATTTCTTTCCCTACCGATTTTGTCCTTTTCCATTTGGGCATGTATGGTTCTCTCCACTCACCCCATTCCTTTCACCATCCCTGTCCTTCTCCTCCCCACCTTTCTTCTGCAACAGGAGAAAATCCATATTTCTGATTTCCTGCTGACTGTCCTCATTCTGTGGAGGGTATGTCCCAACTCTACAGGGCTGAGTTATTTTGCAGCTGCCACAGACGAAGCATAAGAGCAGGAACCCTGAAAATACAGAAATTAGCTAATTGGGGAGCAAAAGCTCAGCTGTCCCAAACCAATGAGCCCATAGTGATCAACCCTGAACCCAGTTCCCCCCAAAATCAAGATAATGCCTTCACCCAAACTGCATCCATTTAGCAGCAGTGCAAAGCAACGTTGCACGATGGCTGAATGCAGCTGCCCTCCATCATCACAGCAGCACCTCTCGCACCTTCTGTGGAGACAGGGCAAGCGTGGGCTGCCAGCTCCTTTGGCAGCCAGGCTGTCACACCTCAGGTGCTTCTGGACTGGAGAAGGTGTCAAACTTCAGCCTCTGTGTTTGAACACGGCAGCCATTCTGCAACGTTGAAGATGGAAGTCAGCAGCTTAAGACGTTTTTCACCTCGATTACTTGACAGTGTCCCTTTAAATATCAGAATGCAACAGAACAGGTACTTCTCTGGCAGAGAATGTGGGAGGTGGAACACTGTCCGAGAGAGCCAGCTTACTGAGGACCAGTGTGAAACAGCATGGTTTCTGAGGCCACTGAACCTTTATCTGACAAGGTTTACTATCTACCAAAGTGTGCTTTTGGCAGAGGGGAGAAAAGAGATGGTGGTGGGCAGAGGGAGAGGGAAGGGGCAGTTCCAATCATCTCTGAAAGTAGCTATCCCCCAGAAGGAAGGTGTTGCAATGAATGATCTCTGGAAGAACTACTTCAGTAGACAGAGACCTGGCCAAAGCAAGCAAACACAGCAGCCTCTCACCTCTATGCCTGTTCTGGAAGCTGTCCTCATTCCAAGAGATGAGTAATTATAGTGGTTTTGGGAAGGGGGAAGCATACACAGATGAAGGGACAGCTGTCACCCATGGTGTCGTTTCCCTCCCTGCCCTCCACTCATTTAATATGGAGAAGTCAAATTCCTTTAATTTGGCTAACACACAGAATTTTATGAGGTCAGAAGCACAACTTGCTGTGAAAGAGTGGTGTACTCTGAGCACACAGGACTCTGCATACTCTCACTCCAGCTCTGCCACTGACTCTGTAGCCTTGGGCTGTTTGGCTCAGTCTCCCCTCCACGCAAAGGGGGAATAACAATACGTACCTACCTCACAGGGGTGTTGTGAGAATCCACGTTGGTAAAGCCTGCTGAAGTGCTAAGTCTACCACCGGTAGTCACGAGGTGTGTGGTGGGGGTGAGCAGCGCTGCCCTTTTGCTGGTTACAGTCTGAATCACAGCGGGAGTCCCTTCTCCTGCTGGAGACCCTCCCTGATCTGGCGCGGAGGCTGTCGTCCGAGTGCCCTCTCCTCCATTGCATGACATTTTAAGCGGCTGTGAGGTGCAGGGTAGTGACAGACATGAAGTCCTACTTGACCAGGGATTTGCTACAACGTTTTCTATATCTGTGGGGTTTGTTGGTTTGTTTTTTCCATATATTGTGCTTAGAAATAAACTTTCCACTTAGGGCTGGCGGTTTGGGGTCTATTCTGTTGCATGGCAATGTATACAAGTCTTATTGTCTGTCTTACTGTGCAAATGATCCCGCAGCCCAGTTTCAGAGATGGGCATGGTCTGAGCCTTTTCACAGCGGCAAAAGACTCAAAAGCCTGTCTAGACTGTTTAATATTTAAACAACACTATGAACTTGTCAATTGTATGTGTTCTGTGCAATACGAAGCATGTCATTAGCTGGCTTGATGGGCAGAGGGGCTAAAGGAAGGTCAAAACTTGTTCAAAGAGCTTCATACACGTGCCAGCATGGAGCCGAAGGGCTGCCACCAGCAAAGCAAACTCGGGGAAGCCATTGGAAACTGTTTTCAGAACAGTTTACTCCAAAACAAGGTACTTCTGAGTTTACGAACTTCTAGGCTGCCAGCCTGAGAGAACAAGTGCAAATTTAGTGTGGGGGTTGGGGTTTTGAATTCCCTTTTTCTTTCCTCCCCAAAGTTTTGATGGCAGAAATACTGATGAGGATCTCTTCCATAGCACAGTTCTCTCATCTCCCACAATCTCCTTGTGCCGTCCCCTTTGTGCTACTATGCAGGACTTTCAAAGGTGCAAATGGAGACAGTACGCTCCCGAGACATGAAAAATGAGTTGTGTATTTGGTGATTCTAGCAGATAGAAGAGATGGGGCAGAACTATGCTACAGAGGCATCTCTTCTTCCCCGTGTCTTTCTTCTAGTCTTGTCTGCTGGGTCCCTGAAGAGACGTTCCCTGTACTGTGTTACAAAGCTGTCAGATCACCTTCCACTGACAAACAAAGCTTGCAGAGTTTGGCAGCTGTTTCTCCCCATGGAGAAAATTCTGGGTCCTATCACTGTGGAGACCCCTCAGTTCTTGGGCTTTGTGGTCCTCCAGCATTGCTTGGGGGTGGTCAGTGTGGAGGACTGTGTTCAGCCGTCATCAGAAATCGTGTGTGTATGGTTCTGCTCAATCTTGTGATTTCTGCCAGTCCCCTGATTTTCTGTCAGTTTTGACAGGTCTTTCTGGTAATGCTTTTCTGGTTATGCTCTTCAGAGGTGTTTTGCTCTGTGTCAGTTGCCAATGCTGTTCTTGCCTACCGAAACATCAGTGCTGGCCTCCAGCTTCCACAGCTCTTCCACTCTTGCCATCTTGGTAAACACTCACTGCCAAGTTCAAACCCTCTTCCTCTGTGCCTGCAAGGGGTCAAGCACATGCACTAACCCAAGGGTCATCAGAGAACACAGGGACCCTTAAGAGTCTGTATCAACAAGTCAAACTCTATAACCATCAGTCTTTGATATATATTTACTTTGCCAGTCTCAGTGCCTACTGTTAATTGGTTGCTACAAACAAACCACTAATGCTGGCAAAACCCATATACCCAGATAACACTTTATTTCCAATTTAAAATGTAAGAAACTATGGGCTGCTTTTCAAACAAATCTGGTATGTTCCCTGTTGTGGTTTCCCAAGCAAGGTGGTGAAGAGGTCCTTGTCTTACCTTACCATGACGGGATGGGCAACCCAAGGAAAGAGGAAGTCAGCAGCTTAGATTTGAGTCACGAGAAGTGTTGGCTGTCCTGTTTTCACTCAGGGAGACAGGAAAATACTACTCATACTGCTCATGCCTGCCAGATCCCTGGCCCTTCTCAAAGCCCTCGATCTGGCAGCAGTAAAACACTAGAGCCAGTGGCTGTAGCTGGAGGACCATTTTGAAGACTTTCCAGTTCTGAAGACCATCCTGTGTCCACATGTGGTGGTCAGTCATTCAAGCATCCTCTCTTCATTTTCCTTGAGAGAAAAGGATCCTCTTGACTAAGCAAAGCACTGCTGCTCTTCAGTGTAGGATGAGGCTGCACCATTAGCACTTCCAAGCTGTGGTTCATCCACCAGGATCCCTGCCCATCTCCTCGTGAGAATGCATCAGCAGGAGAATTGCTCCTTCCTCTTACTCTTTATGTTGGTCAGGCACTTGGAGGAGAACAGTCAGCAGTGCAACTGACTTAGTGACAACTGGCTGAGTATCCTGATCTCCTCTCCACCCTCACCTCTCCTGTGACTGCTCCTTCTCATTCCTGAGGCAACAGCTGCCTCATCCCCTCTGCCATCCCTAGACTCTGGCCCTGAAGATCTCATGAGCAGACACATAATTCCTCCCAGAGTACTTTTTAAGTCTTCTACATCCTTCATTTTTCCAGACAGGCAAATTCATTCCCTTGATAAACAATGACATTCAAATCCTGAGAGGACAAGCAAGTGTAGGAGCCTATTGCATTGACCTTCACCATTTCTTACATGTTGAAGGAAATATGGTGAAAACACCAATTGGTTTCCTCCATTTGGCAGCAATGGACCAGTGGCTCTAGGAATATTTCCCTCAATAATGCAAGCCTGACATGCAGCAGTTGCTGCAGGCTTTGATCCCACATCTGTCATGTTGGGTGCAAGGAGAGCAGAATCTGAGGTTTCTGTGCTGTTTACACAAACATCAAAAACTATCTTAGTTCATTATTCAAATTACCTCCAGGTCAGTGGGTGAATTTCTCCTTTGATGAAAGAAAGATATTTTCTCTTCCAGAATTGGAATTGCAAGATAAAATATATGTAAACATATACATATATATTTATAAATGTTATCCTGAAAAACATAATGAAGAGAAAAAAACCTAAATAAACCTAAAAGAATACTTGATTTTTGAATAAGTCTTGACAGGAACTAGGGAGTTGCTGTGTGGAAAATGCAACATAGGGTTTGGCTCCAGGCAAAGAGAAGACAAAAGAGGGAAATGCTTTTATGCTACTTTGGCCTATCTTTGGTTCATGCTCATTATTGTATAGCATTTAATTAAGATAGAAATATGTGGAAAAGAGACGCTCAGCTCCAGCAGCAGGAAATAGACTAGAGACCCCTCAAACTTACCTGAGCCATACTCAAACAAGCACAATGATGCAAAAGCACAAACACCTGCCATCATAACTGCTTGGAAAGAGGTGGATTTCTGCATGGGACAAGAACTCAGACAGAAATTCTTTTCCAAGCCACATTGTCAGTATTTTCCCCATATTTCTTATTTAGAAAAGGAAAAAAGAAGAGAAAACTTAAAAGGAGGGTTCTGATACCCATGTCTTAAAGAAGTAAGTGACAGTAGAGAAGAGGTCCTAAGGGAAGATGCTCCTTTATATGTTATGCATCAAGATGTGCTTTGCCAAACAGAATTAGGACATCACATTCAGTTCCCTGATTGCTCAGAGAAAGCCTCAGTGACCGAGTCTGCTCAAGGAGACTTCCCAGAGTGTAGCCTTCTCCAGAGGACCAGAGCTCCCATCTGGATGGGATAGCTGGCATCAGGCTGTTTGCCTCCAGCTGCACTCCTCTGTGACAGGATCACCACATCTTGTTAGCAAGTCACTGTTGGGCAACTTTGATCAGCTGATACAGGTTATGATATTAATAATCACAAAAATTGCACATGCCCATCGTGCCCCTGCAAGTGACCTGTCTCATCCTTTCACAGCTCAAGTTGGTGAGAGCTACTCTGCTCTTTGGCCTTCATCACAGGAGAGCCTTCCTTCAAAATCCAGCCTGCCACACTTCTCTGGGAGTTTTTCTACTACACTTTATAGAGGTTCTTTTTCCTATAAGGATGAACAGACTTCTAACTAATGATCTAACACCTGATCTTATTTTCCAGCTAGAGAGACAAAAATTAATGTTCTCTGACCAGCTAATCTCAGTACCTTTGTTCTTATGAGATAATTTCCCCTCCCCTTTCACTCACTACTCCATAATCTTCACTTTCTTTTGGAAAGGGGCGATTCATTGCTACCAAATGGTAGAACTCTCTGAGATGGGAGTCTGGACAGCCCTTCTACTCCTTGCTAACAGGCACACAAACCTTCCTCCCATCCCTCTAGACTGATGTGGCCAGCAGAACCCTTTTTCATGGAGTTTCGCTTCTTGATCCAGAAGAGCAACCGCTTTCAAGCATCTCCTTCACTGCTATCAAGCTGTGGGATAATGGCATGGGGAATCTTTTTGTTTCTTAGCCTCAGGGTAACTACAGTGGATGATGTACCTGAGCCAAAAACACAGTGAGGACAAAGCACTTAGATTTTAGGTGGTGGTAAACCTGGGAGAGGTTTGCTGTGATGACAGGAGAACAAGAATCTTTGTCAGCTTTGTACAGTAGCAAATCAAAATGGCCTTGTTCCCTTGTGGTTTTAGCTCATATACATCAGCTCTCCATTATAAACAAACCCTTTTGCAGGCAATGCAGGCCAGGCCTGGGGAGGAAATCTTCCTCATTCCAGAAGCACAACCAGCCCATAGCTATGCATCAACCCCTTCAGGACTTTTGCCCCTGAGAGAGGCTGAGTGCGAGAATGGAGGTAGCTAGTAGGGATGGCAAGAACACTTCCCTGGACCTTCATCCCTGGTGGGCAGATTTTGCATCTCTACATGTGAGTCCCCTTTGAAATCACTCCTAAGGCCTCCTTCACTACTACAGGGTCTGCCCAGGAGAGGAAGCAGTGTTTCTGCATGGATCCCCCAGGTTTGTTGCTGGGATTCTTATTCAGGCCTGCAAGAAATCACAATGTGTCTGAGGGCTGAGACGAGTCAGTGGTGTGTCCATGCAGAAATACTCTCTGAGACTACTACAGAGGTGTCTGTGGGGTTGGGAGGGAGGGGGCAGGAAGCACGGGGAAGGGAAGGAATGTAAGGAAAGATCAGCCACAAGGGAGGGGTTGACTAAGAGGAATGACCATGTCAACTGTGTTACTGTCCCGTCATTCTCCTGAACCCAGAATGGAAACTTCCAAGTGCTCTTCATGAGCTTAAGTTTATTAGAAAACTATTCCTGGGTGTTCAAGATTGTTTTCTAATGAAAATATACATAATAAAAAAAGAAAATTAACGACTCTTGGTAATCTTTTCCTTTCCTCTCTTTGCTTGTAACACATTGTGAAATTCACCTCCTTTCTCATTTGTTTGCTACAATAAAAACTCTTTCTTTCTGGTCACAACACACACAGGGCCTTGCACAGTAAACTTTCCTCTCTTTACACATCAGAGGCCAAGACTTCACATAAGGAGATAAAAACAAAATGCCAGGTCTCAGCATACACAGCACAATGTGTTAGCACTTTGTCTTATCATTTGTTAATGGCATTAAACAGCTAAAATCGTTTACCAAACATCACTATAAGGTTCCTGTCTATGTCTTCCCCATGTTCAAGACAGAGGCTTGAGGCAACCATGGTAAGTACATGCAGCTGTTTCCAGAGTACCCACCCTTCCCAGGGACTGTACAGAACTGCCCTCAACAGAGAACATCTCCTGTCCAAGCAGTGCTGGAGTCAACCTCTGCTCCAGGGCTGGATCCTCTGCAGATTGCTGTGGAAACACCGAGACACAGGGAATGCTCAGAGCAAGCATGCACAGGGAAAGGGAGCACAGTGGAAGCAATCACCAGTGATGTGGTTGGAAGGGGATGGTAAAGAGCTAGGCTGGATCCACCATTCCTCTCCTGCTGCACATGGCAGCCAAGCTGTACCCCAGGATATCTTCTGAGGCTGCCCCTTGTGTCTGAGGTGCCTGCTGAGTGCCAGGTGCAGCACTTGCAATGCTGATGTGCCCAGAAGCCCAGTGCCATCAGCCACACAGCCTTCCTGTCTCAGGAGGAAAGCCAGGGCAGTGCTTCACCAGAAGATGGTCACAAGAAGGTCTGGAAACTCTACATGTGCTGAAAGATCACAGAACTTTCCCATGCTTGCACATGTGAGGATATTTCTCTGGAGAGTTAGGCAGTCTGTTCCTTATCCTTCCCCTGGAAGNAAATGCAGAGAGAGACAGAGAGGGAGAAAGGAACAAATGGAGAAAAGGAAATAGGCAAGACAAGAATGTGCCTGTAAAAAAACAGCTGTGCTAATCAGAAATGAAGCACAAAAAAGAAGGACTATGGCAGTGGGAGCAGGGATAGGGCTGGTAGAGAGAAGGAAGATACATGAAGAGTCTGGTGGCAGCTATTAATTACTGCAGTGATAATACTGGTGCTTTGGAATAAAGAGGACAAGACAGGCCCTAGAGGATCCTCTGGGAAATTAAGAAGCCACGAAACATGGGCAAACTGGACTTCAAGGAGCCCTCTCCAACCAGCTTTTCTGTCCAGTCCAGTACCAAAACTGGTTCTCTCACAGTCTGCAGCCTGACAAACAAACTCCTTGCTAGATCATATCCTGATTAGCAAAAACCTGCATCACCCAGGCTAGAAAAACACAAATTACTGCACACATCATCTTACCTCTAACCCAGTTATTCTTAATAAAATGTATTATTCCTAATTCAAGGTGGCCTCCAAGGGCTAGTTTTATTCAGTGCACACAACTCCATTGCTAAAAGCCATCATGTACCCTGCACATGCTCAGACCAAAAGTAATTTCCTACAGCAGCCAACCACGGCTCTGCTGAGTTGTAGCAGCTGTAACACACTGTGGTCTTTGCCAGCTCCGTGGATTTCAAGAGAACAGGGATACTGAAACACTGGGCTGCTCCACAGAGATGTAAGGTAGGCTGTAAAACTAGGAGGTTTGAGTGATATTGCAGCTTGGATTCCTTCACACACGGACAGGAGTGTTGCCAAAATGTTGGGATCTGAGCTCAAGCTGCAAAATTCACAGCAGAATTGCAAAAATCACAGGCTTGAGAGTAAAAAGCCTTTGAGCCAAGGTGGTGGCAGGAAGATGTTTTAACCCCTGGAAGCACGAAAGTATTTTGGTTTAGAAATGGGAGGGAATTTCAAAACCTAAACTAAAATGAATGTGGGTATAATCCAAATGGGAATATATTTACCTGAATCTTAAAGAGAAAATAATCTGGTTTGAGAATTTCAAGCAGCAAGTCAGTGCCTCCCATCCAGAGGTTACTGGCCACTTCTAGAGGTGAAATAACAGCTGTCCTTTCAATGGCCAGAGGATGCCAATCTCTGAAGAAGATGGCAAACAACTGTCTGCAATTACAGTGGTAAAATTCCCAATGTAATGTACATCTATCAGACAACAAGTTTATTAATTTTTAATGAGATCTCTTAAGGGGCTGACATAAACCTGCCTGAAATCAGCAAGATCTTTCCTCAGGCTTGAGTGGGCATGTAAGATCAGGGCTGTGCCCTTGGGGCATTTTGTTCTCCCAGCTCCTCAGTGCATTTCTGGTTTCAGAATCCTTAAGCAAGATCACAGGAGAGCAGTCAGTGGACCAGCTCTGTGAGGTCGACTGAGCCTGCCTTGCTGCAAGATTTGTAAAAATTACATTTTTACCATAAAGTCCCCAAGCCATCCTGTCGTCGTCCCCCCCCATGTCTCCCACTGAATTATTTCAATTTCAAAGCATCATGTTTGCAAAAAACCTCATGTGAGTCTCCACACCTCCATCCAGTCATGCCTACAGATGTAAATATGTGTGAGTGGCACTGCTCAGGCACACACCAGGGCAGTGCAGGGCCACCCGAGGTGACTCCTGGCAGGCACTGTCTTACTGCCCCATGAACTGGCATCAGCCAAGGGGGAAACACAGGTAGGGACCTGCACCTGCAGGGGAAAAGAGCCTGTTCACAGGCAGGTATGGTAGATCAGCTGATATATTCTGAGTTCTTACCAGGGCCAGTTACATTTGTAAACAAGACCTCACATCCTCAAAAAGAGCCAAAAGTAGCCCCATGCATCCAGGCAAGACACAGTCACAGAGCTGCACACCTTACAGAGAATAATTAAAGTATCCCACTGACTCTCATTTCAGGTTTAGCTGGGAGAAACAAGCACTGATTACTTAATGTAAACAGTGCCCTTGTTATTTAATTCATTAAACAACAGACATCCATAAACTCACTTATTTTATGTACTATTTTTTTAATGCCCAAGCCTTCACTGATTTGTGAATGCTGTGAAATTTATTGCACCACTAAAGCCTTATCAAACTTTGGAGCAGTCTCAGGTCAGAGCATGATGGATCATTGTCAAAGCTATAACTGGTGTACAGGGAGGCAAAATCATTTCACTGGAGTGCAATTTGCACATACAATCCATGGGTTTGTCTTTTCCATTCAGATGAGGTTTCTTGGTGCCAGATCTGGAGCTGTCTCTGCTCACAGCCCATGGAGTGACCCTTGAAGCTCTCTCTGTCTTCAATCTCCAGTAAACCACCTCTGTGAGCTGAGCAATCCTTATTAAGGCCATCTATTTCCACCTGCATACATATTTAATTGCACATATTTATAGGAGTCATCTACAGCTGCAGCTCACCCGAATTTATACATCTAAAGGCCACTTGTCAAATTCTAAGCTGCTTTAGTAATCATCAGAGAAAAATAGGTGCCTCCTAGGAATTATTCATCCCAATTGTATTCAGCACCAAACTGCCTACACAGTTGTCTAGTATGATTTGAGATGCTTGATTGGCCTCCACTGTCCCAATTTTAAATTGACACCTCTCTGTAAAGTTAGGAAAAAAGCACCCACCCCTCTTTTGCATGTACCAGGTATCCAGCAGTTGCATTAGTCATCTTTCCCCTGACTTTATTAATCAGAGGGAGCAAGTTAGGCTGCCCAGGCTCAATACAAGATGTGGTCCCCAAAGCAGTGGTTTCTTCACTTATCTGACTGAAAAAGGGAGAAGGAACCTATGGGCACTGTGAGGTTCTCCTACTGTCCCCAGTCAGGATGAGACTTCAACTACCAAACTCTCAGTCCTGCAGTTAATTGTGCTTAGAGTGTACAGCTCATTACATCTGTTGCCTGAAACCTGCCTCCTGTTCTCAACTGCAGTTATGAATTTGCAAAAAGCATAAAGTAAAATAGTGCTCAACTTTCCCTAAAAGTAAAAAAAAAAAAAAAAGTGTCAAAATTTTCCCAAAAAAAAAAAAAAAAAAAAAAAAAAAAAAAAAACAAAACCAAAAACACTTTCTAGGCCAATTTAGGGCCTCAAATTACTGTTACGTCCTGAAAACTTGGGCCTAAATTTCTAAACTCTCAGGAGAAACCCAGGATTTGTAAACAGCAAATTCTTCAAGGCTGTGGATGAAGCCTGGCAAAAAGTTGCTCTCTAAGCAGCAAGGCAGCTACTTGTATGCCTGTCACCATTTGTGACTCTCATCATTACAGCACATCTTATAACAGAAGCATCTTTCAGAGCTTTGGGGAAGAGTTTGTTTTCTTGTCTAAAGCCTGCAAAAAATCCTGAGAAAACACAAGGGGAAAGGTAAAAAGAGGCTGAGTACCAGACAAAATGGAGCAAGTAAAGCCACCACAGCCAACAAGCTGGCCTGATGGAAAGGACAGCTTCATGCTAAAGGACAGCCTCAGGATTAGAAATCATGCCTGAAAATGTTTAACTAAGGCATTTGCCTGACAGCTAAAACAAACAAGAAGAGGCACATGGAGGTGTGTTGAGGCTTTAAAATACTATTTACGAGCTGAAGGAGATCAGAGGCTCAAAAAGCCAAAGCTGCTGGTGCCCATTAAATTTTCCAAAGTAAATCTGTGAAAGAGAATCACTCATGATCTCACACAAGGAACTGATGTTTTCAGGGAGACCTCTGCACCCTGGAGACATTCCTTGGGCTGCCTTTCCCAGCCACCCAAACAGCAATGCTCCTCTCCCATCACCTGACCTGCAGCCTGTCTCAGCCTCCCATTCTGGAAGGCCAAGGTGTGCTGTTCTCCAGCAGGGCAGGAGCAGATGTCACTGGCCTCCCATCCCCACCAGAGAGTGGGCCATGGGCTGAGCTCACAAGCACAGGCACTGGTGGGATCAGCCCTGACCTGCCTATGCACATCAAAGGCTACAGCAACCTGTTCCTTGCCATGGACTTGGTTTGGACACATCATTAGTGTCCACACACTAAAACTACAGCCCAGGAGGCATTTGAAACATTCACAGAACACTCTCAGCATTCTGCTTCTGAACACGTGTAAAAAAATGTCCCATTACTTTACCTCTCCAGAAAAAAAAAATAAAAATCCACTGTTCCCTTTGGTATCTGTCTCCACACTTCTTCCACACTTTCCTCTGCCCTGTGCTGGTGCTGGTGGTAATTGCTGCTGTTACTGAGATGCACGAGATTATGCAACTGTCAAGCATTTTGATTTAATCAGCTAGGGGAAAAAACCTGCTCCAAATTCTATTAATAACTACCAGCCAGCTCCCTCCTTCCCTGCCTCCCTCCCCAAATTCCCATGGAAGGAGGATCACAGACAGATCCCTGCAAGCACAATCTAGCAGCCTGACTGGATCAATAACATCCATGGTGCCAGGAATCTGCAATGGATTCTGGGTAATTAATCTGCCAGGGAAAGACAACCTTAATTAAGAACAGCCAAGCTGTTCTTTTCCCAAACCTTTTGCTTAATAAAGTCACAGTATTGGTTTGGCTGAGGATTTGGGTCTAAATTTTAATGGGTTTTTTGTTCCTAACAAATGTTTTGAAAGCAGTCATGCAGGCAGCAGTAAAGTCATCACACAACAGTCAGAGATACAAACTCGTTACCTTGCCTTCTTGACACCACATCAAAGGTGAATGATCACATTATTCAGGATGCCTCAGTGCTGAGAGAAGCACTGGCTTCACAGCTGGGATGGACAGGGCCATGGAGAGGCTGTCTCCATCCTCATGTAAGTTGAGATAAAGCTGTGACCTTCCCTCCACTTCTTAGGAAGAGCAACCAGGACAAAAAGTTTCCCCAGCAGGCCAAAGTCTCTGCTTTTTCACATCCCCTTCAGGCAATCTGGGAAACACCATTTCAGCCCCATCAGGCTGCAAGCAGCCATTTGGATATGGGCATTGAACAGGTCAATCCAAAGGTCCTGAAGCAGATGCTGCCACAGGACAGTCAGAAATTCTCCCAGGCATCTCGTGATCATTTAGGAGTACTTGTTATATTTCAGATACACAGAATTTAAGTTCTCTTTTCTTTTGCTTCAAACTCTTCATTTCATGCATGATAAGTATATCTATGGCAACACTTATTCCAGTGTGCCCAGGACCTTTTTCTGGTGCCAATGTCAATTGGTACAGACTCAGCCAAGTCCAAACCCTTATTCGTCAGGGCAAAAAAGGGCAAGATTAAAGCCAAAGGGTGGCCACTTCCAAACTGTCCATTACTCCTGACCTGTGTTAACTCCAGAACTTTGCTGGGTACCCTCATGCAGACAGCCTGGGCCAAAAGCATGTCAAAAGCTGTGTTAACAACTTACCAAGATGAGCCTGGGAGTGTTTCCTGGGCATCCATTCGTGATGAGGACATGTCTCAAATGCCTTTGGTAGGGCATAATCACAAAGACCCAAGAAACTCCTCCCAAACTGGCACTGTACCCCAGCAAGGACTTGGTCAGCTGCAAGCAAAACCCTCCTGAAGCAATTTGCACATCCAGTTTTGAGGCCCCAAAAAGGTGTGTTCTAGAGACTTTCAAAGGGATCTCTAACTTCACCAGGCCTGCTCATCTTTGTAGATCAAACTCAACTCACCTGTCTGAAGCCAAGGGGGGCCTCCATATTTATTGGCAAAAATCAGCATTTTCCCTAGTGGCATCCTGGACACAGGGTAATTATGGTAAAGACTGATGAAAACCATTTAACTCCTACTATAGGGACAGCATCCTGACAGCTAGATTAAAGATGTCCTTTAGAAACCGTCAGAGAGCAAGAGAACATGATAATGAATGAGTTAATTACACCAGCATTTGAGGCTGATACTACCCATCTGCCACTTTGATTAATTAAAACTCTGATGGACAACAATGAGGCCCTTCTCAGGTCTGAAAGCAATTAATTGCCAAAGTCCTCAATAAATCTAACAGCAGCACTGACTGAACTGGCAGAAGAGTCCTCTTTGAGCAGCCCCAGAACAGAGGCAGCAGAGCATATCATGGAGTTTGAAGCATCCCCAGCATGGTGCATTAATCTTTTGGTGTCACTGGGAGCTGAGGCCTTCGTGGTTAATCACCTTTTCTTTCCTCTCAGCACCAGAAGGGGCTGTGTCTGTAAAGGACATGAACTGCTGAGGAACTTAGGGAGGCTTTGGCCCTTTTAGGCCCTTTTTGGCCCTTTGTCCAGATTCTCCAGGCTGTAATGAATGGGTTACATTTTGCTCTTGAGTGTCCATTCTCCTTGGACTAGTTGTAACCAGTCTTGACAAAGAGGGATTTTGGAAATGCAGTGGGAAGCCAAACTCCTCCACTGCTTCCTCTGTTCACCAATCAAAGAATGAAAACAATCACCAGCAGTTGCTCACAAAGTGGTGGCAAACTGGGCACCTGTGGAAAGACTGGGACACCAGACACAAACCACATGTCCTGATTCCATCAGAGCAACGACAGGGCATGACAGAACCACAGAACACTCTGGGCTGGAAGAGACCCACAAGGATCACTGAGTCCATGAAGCTGATCAAGGCACTTTCTACTGTGAGAAATCCTAGACTCCAGAACCACTTTCCAAAGAAGGGAAAAGAGGAAAGCCCTTGTGCACAGCCATTTAAACCCCAAAATGTTGTCAATGTACTGCTGAGAAAATGCTCACAGCCAGTGGGGAGGAATTAGTGCTTTTCATCAGTTAATTAGTGCTTTTCACCTTTTGCCTTCTGTCTGCACAGAAGTTTTACAAACTAAGCACAACTACAGCACAATGGGATTTTGAGGGAACACCACAAAAGACCACTTTCTTGTGCAACAAACAGAGCTGGAGGATACCAGATCATCTTCGAAGCCAGTGCAGCTCACACATGTGGTTTGGAGACCTTGCAAAAGGTGCTGCTTGTTCAGACAGATGGGGAGAAAAAGCCTTTCCTTCCATTGTTATCCTACTTACACATTGTTAAGCAATTCTTGCATTTCACCTCAAACAGTAACAATTGAGGAACTACAGCTTCTTCATACTGCAGATCCAAGAGAATGATTAATAACAATTAGCAGTGATTAGTTAATGTGGCCATAATACAACAATCCCACTGCCTGCCAGTCAGTTGGAGGCATCAGTGTGTTGGATCATGACAGCTGCTCTCATCAAGCACTGCCTTGCTCCTGAGGACAAGAGGAGAGTCCTCTGCAGCACCAGCTCAGCTCAGTGTGATGCAGCTACAACTTCCCTCAGCTTCCCAGGAATGGGACAGGAAACAGCGAGTTTAGACAGGCTGAAGTAAATACAGAGACCATTGCTTTATGATCATAGAACAGTTTGAGTTGGAAGGGACCTTAAAGATGACCTCATTTCAGCCTGCCTGCCTTCCAAGCCCCATCCAACCTGGCTTTGAACATTTTCAGGGGTGCAGCATCCACAACAGGCAACCTGTCCCAACAACTCACCACCCCCAGAGCAGAGAGGGTGATTATACCCAGGGTGCATGGCTCTTGCTCATTGCTGGCTCTTGAGTTCAGTAATTGAAAAGGGACCATGTATCAAGGGGTAAGACACGATCCAGTCAGCAGAGGACAACAAAATGGGTTTTCTCACAGGGCTCTTGTTTCAAATTACAGTACCTGGATCTTACAGTGTTTCAAAAGGCTTCAGTACAGAAAGGAACTTCTAACACACAGGTGAAGTAACAACAGGCCCCTTTTCCCGTTACAGAAAAAGAGGGAAATAGGCAAGGAAAGAAACAGATCTGAAAGGGTGAAGGCACTTTCCAACAGATGCTGTGGCCATTTGCAAATAAAGAGTAATAACTCTTTATCTCCACCTAAAAAAGGGTGAGAGACAGATGCCCCATATTTCTCAGGAGAAGAATGGAGGAGAAATTAGGACAGACCAGACGTTCAAGGATCAAACTTTTTGAAGATTAACTGAAACAAGGAGCTGCTACTGCTCAGGTGAGCCCCAGCTGCCTAAAGGTATGTCTGTATCACGCAGAACAGAAGCATGCAGAAGAGCCCTAGGCATCTCAGAAAAGCCTGCTAGGTCAGAGCCAGGCAAGTATCTCCTCAGAACACTGTGCTCCCCTGAGCCCAAAGGGCAAGAGGAGGTTAATCTTCCACTGGTGCATTTCAAGCCATCTTCAGAAGCAGATAATGTGGCATGTCTCTGCAGATCAGCTGACGTGACAGATAGGTACAGACATGTGCATCCACTGTGGACTGAATCCATTACTCAACCTAAGATTTGGGTCAGATTTTCTGACTCCACCTGCAGCTCCACTGAAGATCACTCAAAAAAACAGAGAGCAAGGATGGGGTGGGGATTTGGGTTTTTCACATCTTTTTGCTTTCTACCCCTTCCAAGTATCACATATTTAACTCACTGAATTCTTCAAGAGCCTTCCCCTTGTTGTCCAGCCCCAAAAGACTGCACATTCAGGAGAAGTATGAGAAACCATGCTCTGAGGGCAGGGATTTTTTTTTTCCTTTGGCCCAGTTTTAGGTTTAAGCCCATTTCACATATTGACTCAAAAAAATCAGGTTAGAAGAAACATTTTTCATAACAACATGAAAAACTTTACTGCACACTGCAAACAGAACCATTGTTCCAGGCTCCCTGCAGTATTTGACCATGACAAGGTAAGATGGGGATGTGGGGATAACATTGGCTTCAAATTTCTTTCTTACCACTGTCAGTTCAAGGTAAGCCCCAAAGTTATTTTTACCCACTGTATAGAACAGGTGCTACAGAAGAACTTGGTGTAACCTGCCACACTGCAAAACAAGTGTCATATTGAATTAGTGATTCTCTACTACACTTCTGTCCTCTTCTTCCACAAGCAGGCATGTAGTAGAAGTATAATAAAAAAAAAATCACTTTCTAACTCCTATTTTATAAATCAGCTAATACCTTCAGCAATACATAGCATTATTGTCATGGACAGTCAAGAGAAGCACTAATTAGACTGGCACAATAGACACTTGTTAATTGCATTCTCAGTTCTCAATGTCAGGAGGATGCCTCATTTGTACCTTTAGAAGCTGTGTGAGGAGGAGGAGGAGGGGAAAACAAAACCAGCACTTCTCTGTTCTTGACTAACCAGTTACTGCAGTGCAGCTGCCTTATTTTTGTCATAGACCATGTATGCATCTGGATATGCAGAGGGACTTATTTTATCCACAAGAATATACAAAATAAGCATCTCTCTGATGAAGTCAATGAAATTGTATTGGTATGCAAACCAGCAAAACTAAATCCAAAATCAACACATCTCTTCTAGCATTTTTATCTTGATCTGAGATCTGCAATCAGAGATGATGTCTCAGACCATTCACATATGGCTGGAGTTGAGTAGTTGGGTCCGGTTCAGCTGATAAAACTCAGTTCAAGACACAAAAACACCATTTAGGTTTGAAGGAAATAGAGATAATAATTTTTGATTCAAGCTCACCTCTAACTCGACCTGATTTTCCCCTCACTCATATATATAATACAGCTTCTAATATCTTCTTCTCCAACAAAATTGTTACACTTTTCTCATCCCTTTCCATCTCATGTAGTTAACACTGCATTTTCACAGTTCCTTCACAGGTGGCCTCTGAGCCAGGTATTCCTTCTGAGGCACACAAAAGGGAGGGGTAGCTGTCCAAGAAGCTGTAAAAGAGTTGTTAAATCTACCAAAGGGTTCAAGAACTGCCCAGTAAGTTGCTCTCAAACAAAGGTGCACTGAAAATACGTTGTCCCTGTAGCACAAAAACTGAGCAATGCAAAGCCTGTACCAGCAATGACTTTATGTGATGAGCAGCACTGAAAACTGATGTTAAAGTCCTATTCAAAGCTCTGCTCAGAGAATTGACTTAAACCACCTCCCCTGAGGGTAAAACTCAGCAAAATTACAAGTAAATCGCATAAGCCTTAATCACAAGTATCACCAATTAGCCACCAGCACATAAAATATGCTTCCTAGCATGTAAGATCTTTGAAATGCTTTTATTTCCTTTGTTTTGCCAAGCAGAGAGCAACACCAACTCCACTGGCACATTCCTGCACTGTCTCCTACATCAGGCAAGCTGCAGCAGACAGCAAAGGGTGCATGAGCAACCCCTTGCACTGAAGCAATTGTGTCTGGAGCCCTCTTGCAAGCTCATACAGATTTAAGCATAAACAGATGATTAAGACTCCTTTGATAGTTTTGAAAATGTTTTTTAAGACATTTTGAAAAGCAATCAAGGGAGTGAAGGCCTAGCTGGAAGGGATTATGTTCCCTTTGGAGTGAGGATCCCAGGCAGCTGCATCAGACAGCAAACACTTACACACTGGGCTACAGCAGTGTCCTGCTTTTGGCTGGGAGAGAGTTAATTTTCTTCTTAGCTGGTACATGGCTGTGTTTTGGATTTACTATAAGAATAATGTTTATAACTCACTGATGTCTCAGTTGTTGCTAAGTAGCACTTGCCCTAAACCAAGGACTTTTTCGTTTCTGATGCTCTGCTAGCGAGCAGGTGCACAAGAAGCCAGGAGAAAGCATGGCCAGAACAGGTGACCCAAACTGACAGAAGGGATATTCCATACCACAGAACCTCATGCTGAGTTTATAAACTGGGGGAATTGGCCAGAAGGCACTCAGGAACTACTGAGCATTGAATAGTGCACAAGCAAACTTGGTGCCAACAAAGAGGGAAAATCCTACAATGGGTTTTCTTAGGATACCAGACCACCACCTTGCTCATTGCTAAACCAAGTGCAGCTGCTCTCTTAGTCACACTACACAAATTCAGACACAGCTCCTCCCAGGCAACAGTAACCCTAAAAGCTCCAGTAGCATGCACTCTGCTCCAGGCCATCTCTTTTGCAGAGTAGGTGGGGCAGTATTATACAAACAGGTTGAAGCTTTTGCTTTAGGATCACAATTTTAAGTTGACATCTCTGCAGCCTGCACTGGGTTTTGGTTTTGAAGGCAGATATAGGTGATGCTCTTTCCTTCCTCATGACGATGTATAGATCAATATGAACCTCTTTATTCATCTAATTATAGCTGCAGGGGGGCTCTTTGCAGCTCAGGTTCATCTGTCTCCCTGTGATGTTAATACAATCAGGCACAAAGATCACTTCATTAAAAGATCATCTATGCTTGATCTTATTTGAGCTATAAAAATCACTCCTTTGTCATACAAACTGTATGGTCAAAATTGCCAAGCTAGATGACTCACTGTAACCCAGGGAGCAGAATTCAGCTCCAAAGAGCAGCTGGAAGAGGAGCTGGCACTGAATAAACACAGCACTTGCACCATGATTCAGATGGAGCATCTACCCACTGCACAGATAAATGGACACTCAGGTCTAGGGGGGAAATGAAGAGTACATTGAATGTAAGGTACAGAGGATCTGTGGCAGAATCCAGAGCAGAGTCCAGCTCTCCTTTACTGTAAAATGATGTCCTGTTTTATTTAGTCCACCTCCCTCCACCTTCCTACTACATACCCCTCTTGAAGTGCAAGACACAGGGTTTGTTTATTTACAGTGTGGTCAGACAGACACTGCCCTCAGAGCAAAGGGCCTCTTTTCCAAGCAGCTTTGGCCCAGAGGAGATGGGGCCTGCAAAGGAGGCTGAGAGTGTCCCAGAAAATGCAGCTCTAGGTTGATACTTCAGAGTCACCTCATAGATGCAGCTTCCAGCTAGGCACCCTGTGAATACACTCTCATACAAGAGCACATCTTCAGTGACAAAGACACAGATTAGAGATTAACAGCCAAGAGGAATCAGGTAGAGGAGGATTTCAACTTGAAACTCTGTTACTGCTAGAAAATGCTTTAGCCTCTTGAGTAGAACAGACAATAAGGGGGTAAGGGAACAGCACAACCAGCCTGCCTCCACTGGATTTTTTTCAGATCTAACCTATTTTTGCAGACATCATCTGAGGACACCTACCCTGGAGGCCTGTGGGTAAAGAACAGTTTCTTTGTTAATTTTGCAAGGAAATCAATGCAGCCTTGGGACACTGTAACATGCACACAGAATATGCAGGCAGAGCACAACCTTTGCTACTGACTGTGCCCCAGCCCAAAATGGGCATCTTCAAAATCCTCCACAGGAACAATCTTGCCCTGCCTACATCTGCATTTCTCCCAATACTGACCTATCTGTGTGCATATTGCCTCTCTACATTATAAACCACTCAGCTGAAAAATAGGAGCTACACTTAATGTTCTTTTGAAAACCTCAGGATGAAAGTAAGCTGTTACAGCACTCTCTGTGCCACTAAGTTATTAATATACACACAAAGTCCTGAAATCTTTTCAGCAGATTCTCACTGAAAAAGCCCTACAACCTGTACATGCTAGAAATTCAGCAGCAGGGAAACCTGAATCCTTGGTTTGTTACTCATAGAAGTTTCTGGACATGAATTAAATACATATGCTTAACACCATAATTGCTCATAAAATGCCAATTTTTCTCACCTTATCATCCAAAATTATTTTCAGGAACTACTGAAAACTACCAGAAAACTCAGAGAGAGATAATTATAGGTCACCAGGTTGATAGTGGCCTCAGAAAGCAGAGATTAGTTGTACAGCAGGAACAAGATGAAACACCATAATGGAGCAGCCTAGCACAACAAACTGGCAAGAGGTCTGCCAGGCAGCACTGGAGAAATAGTTATGGCCCCAAAGAATGGTGCCTTGGAACCTCATTGGTTCCTTTCTGGAGAGGTGACTCTTGGAAAGCCATTAAGACAGAAGGATTTGAGGGGTCTCATTCCACTCCTCAAGAGTCAGAATCAGATGGTAATTCCCCGCAATCAGTGGTTTTGACTCCCAAACCTGGAAGTGCAGCACACATTGCTGATTTTGTCTGAAGGTAAGAGCTGGGAATGAAGCACGACTGCAAAACAGGCTGGAGGGGGAATCATGTGGCTGGAGCTGCAACCTAGCAGAACTGTTTTTTCAGCTAATACCTGATTTCAAACTGTATATGCTTCCTGAGCTGCCTTTCCCTTCTCTTCCCCTCTCAGTTCCCTTGATGCCTTTAATTCATGCAGGGAACTATTTGTGCTCCACAGATATGCCTGGCTTGTTGGGTACCCAACAAATCCCCAAAAGAGTGTAGGGGAAGAGCATCCACAGCAGTTGTGCAAGCTTCCCTGCATCCTGCCACCAGAGCATTTAGAACCTGAGCAACCAGGCTGCCAGTTCCAGACATACCTGGGGATTTTGCCTCAGTATCCTCTGTGCAGTCACTGCTGTCTGGAGGAAGATTGTAGTGCAATGAAGACATCAACTTTTGCCCTATTAGCTGGTTTTGTGCTGTCTCTGAGAGCACACAAGAAATTCTCAGAGACTTTAGGAAATCTTTGCACAACAAAGACTGCAGCCAAGGGTACATTATCTTCAGATGTGTTTGCTCTTCTAGGAATTGGAAAGTGGGGTTGATTGTTTCTTTAAAGAAACATTGCAGAGGGACTGGACTAGATGACTTTTCAAGGCCCCTTCCAACCCAAACTATTCTATGACTTAAAGCCTAACAAAACACAGAATTATATCCCTACAATTCCTGCCATTCTGCAGCTACTGAGTGAATGATAGAACAGTATTTTCTTCTGTTTCACTCATCCCACAGAATGAGTTTTTGTACCAATCACAAATCATTTGCAGCCTGGCCTAGAGTAATTTTTCAAGATCAGACACTGGCAACCTAAAGACCAGATTCCATCACAAGGAAATTCCTGCACAAAATCTTCAGCAGTTAAACTTCAGAGAAGGAAAAATTTGCTTTGGATACCTAACATATGTTTTCTCTACGTAGTTGCAACTTGGCGTTTCAATTCTCTTTACCCCACAATAAATCTCTGAAATTGCCCACAGCTCTTCTGTGAAGAACTAGATTCTGCAGAATAATCTTCCCTTGAGGAGTACACAGCTGTCTAGAAGGTGAAGCTGGTCCTGCCTTCTAGCACACACTCAATCTGTAACATATATATCCATAATTTGGTTCCCTTGATTTCCAGTGGTCCCCTTGGGTATGTGTCATTCTTGTTTTCTAAGCTACAATGACCTGTTGGTAGCAAAAGGTCATTTCTGCATGATTTTCTCTCATCATGTTTGTTCTTTTTCACATGTCCTCTGTCTCATCACAGTTCTTACTTCTGAATCATCATCAGCTTTAGGTTAGCAGGGATTATACACAATCTCATGTGTAAACCTTGAGCTGTGAGTCACTGGAATGCTAAAGCCTATATTGCTCCCATTTCCTGAGGACTGCAGAGAAATCTCTTGCAGACAAGCTACAACCCAATTACACATTGTCTTGCTGGACTAACCCTATTCCTTCTACATTGATTTTGTCACTGCTGCCCGAAGGGAACTTCACGACCATTTGCATTTTTAAATAGGTCAGTGTGTGTGTGTCTGGGAGAACTGTAAGTAAATGTTCATTATGTAAAACAGATCATTCTTTCTGGAATGTGAAAAGAGATATAGAAAGGCTGTTCTTTCCAATAATAAGCTTTGAAACCTCATCTGTTTCCTCTCCTTACCTTTCAGAGTCATTAAGTGGAATAACTGCTTCTCCATTTCTCCAGAACACCTCAGTCTTTGTCTGTTTAATGTCTGCCTTGCACATATTCCTGGTGCCTGTGGGACACTTAATGGAACTCCCACTGTTCCATTTCTCCTCAAGACTAATGATCAGGTTCTCCTCATGCCCAGGGAACATCACAATAACTTGCTTTTTTCTTCATTTATTCCCATCCCCCTAAATCTTCTGTCATAAAACTTTTGCACTGACATACCCTCTGTATATGAAGTCTCATCCAAACCAAGTCCATCAAAAGTCTTTCAGCTGCTTTTCCTGGGAGACATCATAAGTAACCAACTTTCCCCAACTGCAGAGGGAGAATAATCAAGAGGCAGAGAGATTTTTGATCAGAGCATGGTGCTAACACCACCAAGGTTGTGGGTTCAGTGCCTGTATGGGCCATTCACTTACAAGTTGGACCCCATCATCCCTGTGCATCCCTTCCAGCTCAGGATATTCTGTGGAACTGTGAATAAATGTCCCCTAATGGCCTTCAACAGAACTAGGAATAAAACCCCACTGTGCACTGTTAGCTCTCTTAAATTCTTAGGAAATAAAACAATGAAAAAATTTTAATGCAGCTACAGAGGATGCAGTCTGTTTCTCTGACTGTTTAATTTACAGGTTGATTTAGATGGAATCATTGAGGAATCACCTGTTATAGAATACACCTCATCTAGAGTACCTCCTTTATCTCCCAAGAAGCCTGACCACCAGATCTCACAGATGTGACAAAGCCACAGACCCCTTACAAACAACATGCAGCAAACCCACCCAGTTTAGCTATGCTATGGTCCCTGTAAGTGCAGGTGCTCTCAAGTTTTGTTTGTTTGTTAGCCAGCAAGAGTACTAAAGACAGAAACCTTCCCTATCTCTGTCTCTTCAAGGCATTTCTGCAGTAAGTGCATTATCCAAAGATAATGCTACTGTCTGCAAAGCACAACCCACACCAGATAAGCAATGGCTTAATAGCTACAAAACACACTGATAGTCCTGGTACTTTAAGTGATAGCACATAAAACAAAAGCAAGCTCATTAAACATATGCAATTTCCCTATCACAAAACCCACTTTCCTTCTCAAAATCTTTATTTGTCTTACTCAGGGAGACGGATATTCTTGCTGGCTGATGTCATCTTTGATAAATTCCCCCCAGCCTGCCCACTTCATTAAATGAATCAGCAAGTTGAACTGTTAGATCAGATGTTAGTTAAAGGTGGGATTCAGATGATAAACAAATTTGTACAGTACCCAGCACAGTTCTGTGAAAGGTGGATTACTGTAACTTATGCTATGCTCTTCTTGGACAGCAATCAGCCTTCTAAACCTTGGTGTTAAACTGAAATTAGGGATCCTACAGGTGGTAACTACTGAAAGTTCCCATGCAGTAATGGGGAGGAATCTACATCATCAAACAAAGATCCTATGATTTCTCAGTTCACCTTTGCTGAGCCATTTTTTATCCTTTGCAGAGAATCAAAATCTTCTCAACATTCAGGACAACTGTGGTCTAGGAGAACAAAGTCACACAGGACTCACACAGTATTAAGGCATCACAGGAAAATGCTCTTGGCTGGCTCTCACCCATTCAGATCAGGGCCTTCAATGCTGGCCTGCTTGGGACCAAAGGAAAAAAATTCTCTCCACCCCACTCCCTCCCTTTTCAGTAAGTACAGGGTCCCTAAGCATTCTGATACAGCTCTGTAACTCTTGTGAAAAGTCAGCACAGTACAGGGGCCATTTCTTCCCATTGTGGCTGTGCTCACTCCATGGGGAGAGAACCTTTGTCATTTGACTACTTGCATTAGCAGGCTGGAGAAGGCATTCTCACACATCCAAGTCATATAAAACTCCAACAATCAGGTACTAACAGCTATTTTACCTTTCTTTACCCAGCATTATGTCTGATCCACATGCTTCAGGCAAAAATATCTGCACCACAGTTGGTCTCCTCAGGGGCTTATGCTCCCTTTATGCATTGTCTCAGACAGCAGATAGAAAATGTTTCCAGCTATACTCTACATTGGAGGTATTTCTGTTTTCTGTTAATATCTTGAAAGCTGCAAGATTCACTCCCTTCTGGAGGAAAAGAAAATGACAGTTATTACTGCCTATTATTGCACGTTAAAATAGGAAGAAAGGATGAGACAGAGTTGGAACTCAGTAAGACCATGAAGAAAAACAATCCTTTGGTTTGATATATTTAAAGCAACAGTTGAATATATTTCCATAGTCAACCTACTAATTCCATTAGAGACTCCCCAAACTCTCATAGCAGTCCAGACAGCTGACTTGGTGCATATAGACCCGTCCTAAGAATTAATACACAAGAAATATATATGTGACCAAATCTGAGTACTTTTTAGTGCTGTGGAATAATTCATTATTTTTTTAACAGCAAAAAGTACTGTAAGTATTTCAGGTTGCTGGCAAAAGAGGTGCTTTTGATGGTCAGCTGTTGAGACTTGTACTGGGGAGATATCAAAAGGAACAGAATTTATTTTACTATGTCTTAGTCATGCTGACTTCACAAAGTTTATTGGGAAGAAGCAGATTAATTTCTATCCAGTTTAAGTCACTAAAGTACAGTATGTGCAGAGTTAAATGAGCAAAGAGTCTATTTTAAGGCACTCATCTCACAGATGACTAAAGTTATGCCTGGTTTGTAAAAACAAAATGGAGACATTTTTGTTTAGTTATTTTATTTTCATAAATACAAGCACTATTCCAAAACAGAAGAGGGAAGGTGGAGGGGGACACTAATCTCTCTGCTTACCAAAACTTGCTGCATGAAAAAAAATGATCAAACTTTAAGCTAATCTTTGTTCAATTGTTTTCCAGGTAATTTTCTTGTAAAGAGTATCTCTGCCTCTATGCCAAATTTTTATGCAGAGTTCAATGTGGTTTTTGCTCCTTTGGGAAAGATAAGAGAGGCTAAAAATCACAGCCTTGCCTTTTTTAATATATCTATTTTAGTTCTTCATATCAGAGTATGACAGTATTACAAAAGAAAACTTCACCTATTCTGGATTCCTTTATTTTCTTTAATATGTGGTAATCTATTCCTCTAAAATTTTCAGGTTCAGTAATCACAAGAAAAGAAGAGTCCAAACTGGTACTGAACTTCTCCTAGAGCTAACTTCAAAACAGTGCAGAGAAATGCTATACACAAACTCCAGCCCCCCAGAAAGGCAAGTCACCTCTTGCAGAAGTGAATCCTGCCTCCTTTCTTTCACCAGCACCTTAAAGTGCTGAGGGCTTGCTGAAAGAACTTTCTTCTATGTGGCAGTTCTATAAAGCACTTAGAAACACAAGCCTGGGTGGGCCTCCAGTCCCCTGCTAGTACTGGGAACATTCTGGCTTTTGAAAAAAAAAATCTTTGTAACCTACATCTCAAAGGAGACACAAGAAAACTCAGAAGTTTCCTGCATCTGACATTTTTAAGTGCTCCCAGCACTGCACCCCATTACTGCAGTGGTACCAAGAGAAGAATAAAGATGGAAGGGGAAAGCAAAGCTGAAAATTTCGTGGAAATGAGTTTTCCACTCACAAACCAGCAGCTAACATTAACTGCTTATTTCACACTGACAGTGGTGAGGCTGAACAAGTCCAAACATGCCCTACTGCTTACAAGCACAGCAGCAACATCTACCAGGGTATTTGGCAGCTTAGCAACATGCAAGTCAAAACTCTTCTTTCCAGATTATCCCCAACCCCACTGAGCTCACAAGGGAATTCCTCCCTTGCCTTTTATCATGTGCAAATGCAGATTATAAAAATTACCTGTGTCTGTAGAATTCACAACTGAGGTAACTGATTTTCCATCCTCATTTTCTAATTCCAAAGACCCTGCTCCAACATCAAACAGACAATTCTGTCAAAACCCAAATACCAGGAAAGTTAGCAAGATGTAAATCCACCCTGGCAACTAAGAGACCACGGTGCAGCAGGACAGGTCTCTTCATATTAGAAGTGTTTTGATGGTATGTGCAACACCTCTGTGCCACATTTTAAGGACAGACATGAAGCCTTGCTTTCAGAATTCTCCAAACACGTTGACACCATACTGTTGACCTGACATTCATTTCAACCTGATTAGTATTGCACAGATCATAAGTCTTCAACTATGAAACATTCTAGAAGTTATTTTCTACTCCTGTGGCATATTTACACCTGTCCAAGAGGACAATTTGGTTTCAGAGTACAAAAAAGAATGGGAAGTGTGTAAGAGCAGACCCCACTATCCAGTGACACAGCACCAAGCTTTGTGTGCAGAACTGATACAGCTCTGATATTTACAGATTCACAGTATATTGTCACCAGAAGAGTCTCAACTCTTCCATGTCTCCCAACCCCACTATTTCATCCTTTCCTCTGGAGTACTCTCACTTCCATGCTACAACCCCAGCTCCTCCACATATTACTTACACTTCCTGGTATAATAACTTGGGATACTCTCCCCCTCCCTAAGTCCACACTGCAAAATACTTTTTTTAGTCCTTTTAGTCCAAATCCTCTTCTAATTAAGGAAGAGAAGAAAGAAGAGAACCTGCAGACAAGGCTGATGTGAGACAGTGATGAGGCTGTAGGCTGGAACTCTCAGCTGCTGGGCCAGACCAAGAGGGAAGAAACTCTCCTGAGGCTGAACTCATCATTCCTTTCCCTTTCACCTCTTCCCAGCATCAACTTTCACAAAAAACTTTTAAAACATAATGCTGAAATCACTGTCCCTCCATCTAAGCTGATTCTGCCCAATGAGCAGCAGATTAATCATAAGCTTTGATCTGCTGGCAAACAAGGCTAACTAAGGTTACTGCCCCATGCCATTAGCATTCAAAGAGCTTTCCAGAGAGGCATTATTTCCAGGGGAAAAGAGAAAATAAACCAGTAACATATAAGAAAATCAGTTGTCTTTTTTGTAGACATTCTGATGATTTCTCTGCCTATAAAGTACATGACAAGGGATGTTCTGCTGCTTGCAGGAAAACACATGCACTATTGTTTCCTTCATAGATGCTTTTGAAGGGGACAACTAACTGCTCTAGTGCTTCTAAGGACTGGTCCCTGTGGCAATTTAAAATGAAAATTCTCAAGGTAAACAGTGAGTTACACTTGGTAACTGAAAATGTGAGCTTGAACCAAACATCTCTTCCAGTCATTGAATGAGAACCTGAAAACTGACCCTTTGCCAAAGAACAAATGTAAAATCAGGCTGCTGATGTGACAGACCCTCACTAAGACAGATCAGAAGCTTCTGAAGACTGAACTCAGAAGCTTGGGCAGAATGAAAGATGCTTTTCTTGCCTTGCAAGAATTCACTTTTATTTGTTTTGAGTCATAAATTCTCATTTCTCTTCTCAGTACTAGCAACTCAATCACCACACAGAGCCTACCTGCACACACTGTGCTGTACAGGTAACAAGATCTATGCAGCAATTCTCCATGAACTAAATGTCTATTCCCTGACAGAAGCAATATACTCTAGAAATGTGGTCAACTAAATCAAAAGAAACAAAATAATTCCATATCCTGGTCACCAGGTTCTATATTCTACATGGTCTTGACCAAGATTTTCTCATCATCTCTGCCATGCAGTAAAAACTACTTTACTGGGTTGTTGCAAAGTTTAGAGTTTGTAAAGAACAGAATCAAGTATACACTGCTTCTGTTGAGGGATTTTGATATTGTTTGATATGTTTGCATTGTAGGCCAGGAAGGGGGTTTTTTATAGTTTCCTTTGGGTATGGTGTAAGGAGTCACCTGATTTTAGCAAACACAGCTCTGAAGACAAAACCCGACCTTTAAAATATTTTTATTAAACAAAAAAAATAAAGTGTAAAAGAAACCCCTAGCCAGTATACTCCATATATTGGCCTTAAAAGACATTCAAAACACTGATCAAATAATTCTTATTTACAGTTGAGAAAAATATCTTCACACAAAAGCTATAAAGGTCTGCAAAAATCACACGCTCTCTGCTGTCTGCATTTGAGAAATGCTTTCAACTCAGGATAGGATGCAAGAGAGGAGAGAGTAGGTTGCTGTGTAAGGAAGTAGGGGCAAAAAGCACTGCTATTTCCCACACAGGAGCTGTTGGCCAGTATAAAGTGCAAATATTCCACATTTTGCAACTGCAGATCATGATTTTTCCTTTTTTTTCCTTTGGTGATCTTAATGCCATTTTGGCACAGCATATTTATACATTTATAATAATGACAGAACAGCTTTTAAAGGAACTACTCTGGTTGTAACAGACAAGCATGTGTGAAGGTGTCACTACTGTCTCTTCAGCTCTGTAATCAGATTTGAATGTCTTTTTCTAAGCAGCATTTGACTCCTTTGGGTTGCTCTGTGTAGACATTACTCCATCCTGGTTACCAGCATTAACTAGTATCACTTATCTATCACAGCTGTCAGTGTACAGCTTTGAGGGATTCCTCTGCTCTGGGTCAGCAGTTCCCAGCAGCGTATGAAATGGACACAGAATGATTTATTCTTCCTTTTAGCACCAGGAGTCTGTAGTAATCATACTAATTGAAAGTCCAAAAAATCAAAAATCCCAGCACATGAAACAGGAAAATGTGTAACAGAAAGGGACAGAGACCTTGAGCTGCTGCTGAGCTGATAAGAGAACTTGTAGTACAGAGATGACCATAATTACTGATTCGGGGAACAGTGTGGCAAAATCAGCACACTTGGCTCTGCTGTGTGCTTTAGATTCTGTTGTGTATTTCAAACTATTAACTTAGGAGGCCCTGGCCTAGAATTTTTTTCTCAAAAATCTCTGTGGTTATTTTCATGGTGCTTTGTTTGGTTTAGGTTTTTTTGCTCTATCTTATCTATAATATCTATCTATATGATCTAGATATATGATCTAGATCTATAGATATATGATATCTATATAATATCAAAAAATATTTGTTTTGAGTTGGTTGGTTTTTTTGAAGCACAAAAAAAAGATTTTTTTCTCTTCTGTAACAATAAAGCTAACAGGGTTAGTTCCACTAAATATTCAGTATTACCTGGTAACCTTGCTGTGACATTTCTGTCTTCCTTCCCAGGCAATGCAACAAGTTTTTCAGGCACCAGAGCAGAATCTCATTAAATTTAGTAGTGTTTAGCTAAAAGCAATACAAAGGACAAGCTAAATCCAGTGTTCTAAAGTGAAAAAAAAAAAGAAAAAAAAAAAAGATGCCTTAAAGGTATCATTACTTCCCAAACACTTCAGACAATTTCCATCTTCTATTCTAGTTTTGAAAGTCAGATGACATTTAAACCAGCTGGAAATGTTCCTGGGATTTCTGTTCTCATTTGAGAAAATAAAGATGGATGTACTATCTTCTCATTAGCACCTTTTTTTGTGCCTCATCTCTTCCAGAACTTTGCTTGTGTAGTCACCACACAGCACCAGTCACATCATGTCCAGCTGCAAACAGAAGAACCAGATTTGAAAGAAGCAGCATTGAATTGATTTCTCACATGTGTTCAGTGCTGAGAAAACCAAGCGAATTTGGAAATCCTTTTCATGTAACACAAATGGATTGCACAGAATTCAGTACTAATCTTCTATAAAGTACAAAAACAAACCTAAAAATCTCATCTTCACACAATCATATGTGCAATTTATAGATTTTTAAAAGCACAGTCCAAAAGTAGAAATCTGTCTGTTACAGAAGCCTCTTTCAAACCATTTGCACCATCAGCTTAAAGCCTTGGAGACAGATTTATAATGAGTCAGCCTGTAAAAGATGGCTAAAATATTTATTAAAAAGCTGATACCCTTGAATTTCAGGAAGCCTATACAGAGAAGTTCAATTCAAAAGATTACAACATCTTTTTAAAAATGATTTTTTTTTTAGTTTTCAACCCACATAACTAGCTGTTCAAGATCTACACACTTTTTAAAATGCTATTATAGTAAATTATACCAATCCACTGTTAAATGAGTAGCCTCACTGGCTCTTTTGAAACACACTAGAGGACACATTTCATCCATGCAAACACCTATGTTACCACAGAACATAGTATTTGCCATTATGAAATTACACACCTGGCTGAGTTTGACAACAGCAAGTAAGGAATTTCACGTGGCTCTTCTGATTCAATTCCTTAGGTGTTTTCTAAGCCATGCACTCCAATATTTACTGCTTTAAGAAGCACTTGGCTCTCTCATTGCACCTTTCACTCAGAGCTTAATTCTCAAGCCATGCCATAACTTTACAGTACTCACCAGATCATCAACATCACCACCTTCATCTGTAGGAGGCAGAGTTTCATTCTTCTGTTCTTTTGGAGCCAAGAACTAAAAGTACAAATGTATTTATGTGTTACTGACAAAACTGAGAGCCTTTAATGTTAAATTAACAAAATGTCTCCTCTGTGTATCAAAACAAATCTACCTGCAATTAAAAAAATCAGGAAAGAATTTTTTCTGGTTTCCACTCTCCAAAACCATCTTAAACTACAAAAAAAACTTCCTAAGACTTGTTTTTAAAGGATTTTATGGTGAAGTGTGTCAAAAACCAGACAAAAGGGTATGGTTCTTGAGACAATACATGGTTAGGCTGTAGAGCACCCTGTGATAAGGATGCTACAAATATTATTCCCCAGTTTCAGGGGGAGATAAAGATGCATAGAAGAGAAATCATCTGAAGTCTACTAAGTCCACAGAAACAACCTCAGGCACAAAAGTTTTTGAGCCATCAGTGGCTGGAGCCTGGGACTATGCATTTCTCTCTACCCATCCCTTTTTGCCCACTGTTAGACATGGGATTCTGGCTTAGATGGAAATTTTATCTGTTACAGTTTGACCAGGTTTATGTTCTTAAAAAATACTGTGTGTAGCCACAAAATACTCAGGGATAACAAACTGCCCCCCACTGACATGCGTACACACATGAGGGTGACCATTGGCTTCTTTAAGACATTTCCTACACACAGCATTCTAGTTCTGTGTTGAATTTATAAGCTTCCCCATTTAATTCAATTAACATTTACCAAATGAACAAAGATATGAATTAAAAAAAAACCTCTAACATGCAAGACTGTTAGAATGCCAGTCTTAAAAATAGAAAATTCATTATGTAAAATTACATTGCCATAGTTGCTGATACAACTCACCATATGCCCTTCACTTAGATCATGACATTCATAAACAGAAAAGAAAGGTAAGTTGCTCAGATACTATAAAAACCTGAAATCAAACATACAGACAATATCTGGAGTACAACCACCTCCAAATTATTTCACAGATTTTTCTCTTAGCCTAAAAAAACATAATTACAACGGTAGGGAAAAAAAATTGCAGTACTTAACTATTACTTAAAAAAGCATCCAGTTGTCTATAAGTCTTAGTTACTACCATTTTACCAATATCCTTAATTAAAAATCTCCTTTTTTTTCCTTATTAAAATGCACCAGAACAAGTACATAGAGCCAGAAACAACCCTGCCCCCAATACAACACAGATGTGAAGCTGAGGAGGAAAAGCCACATTCCAAGATTTTGAGTTCTGTCATCCTTAAGTCACAAACAACTTCACTGTAACTCCAGATGATGAAAGAGAACAGCTAAGTAGAAAACAGCCACATTAAACAGGCTATAAATACCTGCTTAGATAACTCTTTTGTGTTCCTAAAAGGGAGCTGCTGTTCAGCTGGGGACTCCAGCTGGATCAGCCAGACAGGTTGTGTAAGAGATCATGGGATCTCTGAGACAACGCATTTGTAGTGTGAAAAGCTTAAACATTATTTAAAAAAAATAAAAAAATATTCTGATCCTTCTCTAGAACCCTGGTGATAGCTTTAGACAGGGAGTACAACTCAGACTTTCCTGTTACAAATACATCATGTTTGGGTAACACCAAAGACAGAGGATACAGGAAACCTCTGTCCCATTGTCTCAGTGACCAAAGGTCAGACCTTTGCTACATCCTGAACAGCAACATCCAAAAAGAATACAGAAATCTCACTCCACAGAAAACATTCATGTTTTAACATGCTGAGTTTAACTTATCATACAGATTTTGTAGGTGAAAAAAATAGGCAGAGAATGTAACAGGGCCAGAAGGAATCAGAATTTCAGGATGCTGTATGTCTGTGTATCTTTTTTGTTGGAAGAGTTCTTAATCTAGTAGTAATATAAAGTGCATACTATGAAACTAAAAGCTAATGACATTTGTCAGCTCTGAAAGGCTTTTTGTGCCAGATCAAATTTCCTTTTTTCACATTTAATTAAGAGTCAAATGGTATTTCTAGAAGTAGTACATTTTTCAAAATTTTTACAATCAGCTTTCTCATGCTAAATTACGCAAAGAAAGCTAAAAGCCAGAGAAATGTACAATGAAGAAAATTGAAACCTGAAGTTTCCATCAAATGCTGAACATCCAAAGTTGGATTTTTTCCCTGAAAACCTGTTTTACATTTATGCAAAAGCAAATTACATATTATAGCTGTGCTGAAATCCATTATCTTCCCCAAAGCAACCAGAAAAAGCACTTGACATTCCTGCTCTTTTAACCTACCATCCTCATGCTCTAAAAAGAGTACCTCCACTATTACAGGGGGGGAAAATCATTTTTCTCAGTGATAGGAAAAATATGCATGGATAACCTACCTCAAGCAAAAACAAAGTTTGACCTGTCTAATAAGCAGCCTGCTAAATCTTCATTTTTCCTGCAGACAGCAACCCTACAAAACCTGTCATCTTACAGACAAAACAATCCTGAAGCTACTTGCAGCTAGTAAACAGCACATAAGAGAAAGGGCTTTGGTGTCACACAGGACTACATTGACAGACCACCTCCATGACCCACAGGCTTGCACACAACCTCTGCAGAGGTGAAGAAAACTTGCATCTTACTCTGTTGGGAAACATTTGAAAAAATCCAATATAACCCTTTAGTAAAGGGTATCACCTTCAGTACAGAAAACAAATGAAACACTTTTGCAATCTGCTGTAGAACTAAGGAAAATGATGGCTTTGTTTCACACAGGAAACCTGTGGCAGGGTTTAATTGGACCAAAGAGGACTTGTTTTTATACCAGCCCCACAACATCAAGATAAAATATTCTATGCCTGCAGATCTTACTCCAAGAATATGTAGTCTTTCAATTTCTTCACAAAGAGGTCATATGAGCCCTTAACAGACAATGGGAAATCAGGGTTCTGGGTTTGGATTTGGACAGTGTGTGAGGAGGTGGTTATCTAGAGAATATCTGGAATTGCCAACTGCTTAGTTAGCAAAGAGATGCAACCTAATTATCCTGGAAGTTAAGGTAACTGCCATATTAGAGAACTCTGCTGCAGAACTGATTTCATGCAATAGCTCTTATCCCCCCAAATTAACTGGAGGATACAGTTATTGTATGACCTTCAATCAACCACAAAATAGTTTCCTGCATTGCAATATAGGGTGATAGTAGGATGGTAAACAGAAATGTAAATTTGGAGTCAGTCTACAAATGTTTTGCTCCAGCTTAGCCTGGCAGCTGTGAATCCAGTCCTTGGTACTCTGTCATCTGTGCTGCATTCCTATGCAGGCACAGTATTTTTTAGCCACCACAAGCTCACAGGGAAGACAATGGTGTGCTGCATGGTCTGTGTGGTTAGTAGAGATTTCCTTAAGGAACACTGGCAATTTCACACAGCATTAGCACAGTTTTTGAATCATCAGTGGTAGTTTCAGACTAGAAAGTAAAGTTCTCAAGAACAATATTGTCTTAGGAAGTTTCCAAGTAAATTCATAGCACCTGAAGTAGATAAAAAAGTCTGATAGTCTTTAAAATCACCACTGGGGGAAAAGTTGCTCTATACATTTATGTATAATGAGAAATAGCCAGTAGGTCCTTCATGTCTAGAAAAATCATCACACTCAGTCATTTGTATCCTGCACATGTGCTCAGCTTTCTGGACCCCCAGTTTGTTAGATTTTCATTTTCATGACATTTCTGTGCCTTCTTCACCTTGAGGTAAATTGTTACAGATGAAAAAAGCAGTTTCTAAAATACAACCTTTTTCTGCTCATTAACTAACTCACAGAGAAGCTGCTTCTACCCACTTCTGGCTATTGCTAATGGAAGGCCTGGAAGTTGCAAAAATCAATGTGGCATCTTTTATAAAAGCTAATTCTCTGCAAAATGGTGATTTCAGCCACAGCTTTACCTTCAGGGGGTGTGTGATACAAGGACCTCTCCCCTAAACTAGCAGTCTGATACAAAAACATCTGTCTTATTCTCTCCACACAAATATAATTTTTGACAGCAGCTCTGAATTCTGCTTTCTTCCAAAGAGAAGGCACCATTCTCCTGTTACAGTTCAGTCCTCTGTAACTAGGACATCCTTCATTCATCACTGTAGTTACTGAAATGCTAAATATCTGCAGAAATTATACCTGTAAATAGTCCAAAACTCCCATTTCCAAAAGGATCTGATATGGTCACCAATAATAACTCCAGCATCACACATGATGTCTACCAATCCACAACAGCTGCATAAATATTGGTATCATTGCATGTATGGTGAAAACCAACCACAACAATTTGACTTGCTGGAGTTCACAAAACCTTTAAAAAAAAATGGTATTGGATTTTTGACTTTGTGCTACCAGTGAGAACACACTTCTTTCTGTGAAGTTCAAATAGTGATCTTACAGATGTAAATAGTTCTCTGCTGTTCCACTACACTGAGCTGTTGAAATTCCTATTCTTTGTAGAGGATATTACCAAATAATTTCAATATGTGCTACTTTTTAAAGACCAATTAAAGTAAAACACTGTAGTACATGCTAAGATATTTTTGCTCTGAAATGCAGAAGTTTCAATTGTGTGGCAAAAGAACATTCTTATCTCAATGTGGATCTTATTTCATTCAGCTGAAGATTTACCCACATAAGAAAATCTTCAGTTCTACAGCAAGGGCTCTATACAAACAGATGCTCATTAAAAAAACTATACCTTTTCAGCCTCTTCACCAGTCACTGAACTTTCCTCTGCTTCATCTTTAGTGATCAAAGAAATTCTGTCTGGAAAAAAAAAAACCAAACCATATAAAAACATCATTAGAAGGCTTCCCAAAAACTCACCTAATGTTAGAAGTGAAAGAAGTGTTCCACATTCCAACTTCTGGATGTCTCATCATCACCAGCAAAAAAAAAAAGTATTGCTCAAAGGAAAATGTGACTTGCATAAATGAGTCAACTATGATATAAAATATGATATAAAAATAAATTAATGAGCATATTCATAAGCTTGTGGAAGTATCCATTTAGGAAACTGCTAATATTGTGACAATCAAACTAATGAGACACCAAAATCATAGATCACAGATGAAACGCTGAAAAACTATTAGAAATTACACTTTTAGTCATTCACAGCATGCTCTTAGGTCCTCAGAAAAAATGAACTCCTAGCATTCAGACACTTGTGCTGTGACTACCTAGTCTGACTACCAAAGTGCTGGTCCTGCCCCTGCTCCTTGGTTGTGTCAACAGCACCCCCAATTTTTTTTTTTTTTTAAAATCTCCATTTCTTTTGACCCCAATAGTTTTTCCAGTACTTTGCCACACAAATCCTTGTGCTTGAATAAGCAGCTGTGGGCATGAGAGCAAAGAATAAGAGGTTCATAAAGTAACTCATTAACTTACATCCATCTTCTTCTGGGGACTGCAGTCACTCATGCCAAGGCCCAATGCACACCACTTTTGGTAGAAAAGAAGGGATGGGTCACGTGGCAAGAATGAGAGAAAACAGGACTTCTGCTCTTGGTAGCAGCAAGTAAAAAGCAATTTCAGCTGCCTACTGAGAGCAGCCAGATTATGCATAAAGCATCAGGATTTCATTTCACTGTGTTCTCAAAGGAAGAAAATCTATGCTGTATGAAAATATCATCTCTCTGTATTTGTTTGGTTCGTTGATTTTTTTGTCAAAAACATATTCCTGTTTGTCAGAAACTCTGATTTATACTAACTAAAAACTATTCATGGCTTTGAAAGATCCAAGTTTGCTACTTGCAAAATTTCTTTTTCCAAATTTATGCAGAGAAGGTCCCCTACAGCACTACTGAATATAATATCCTTGTCAGTGTTGTCCTGTGCTGGTTTTTTCACATTGCTAAACCAATTCCCATCCTGCATTTCAAAGAAGTTGGACGAAGTAGACATTACAGCATGTCTGGAGTTCACTACTTTGAATGTACTATACAAAAGCACATCACTGCATTTTATAGCATGCAACCTTAAGAGATTCAGCTGGGCCATTTAACAGATTTTCTTAGCATTGGTTCCAATTAAAAACAAGAGTATGATGCAAAAGATTTTTTTTTAGTCCACTATATTTTGTATTTGTGAAAATGTTCCTTTATTTATCACTTGCGTAGTCTCTGAATGTCTTTTAGAATGGCACTGCCTTGTATCTCCCAGTTTAATCCTAGGGAGGTGTCATATTACCACATTCTGTCCTTCAGGTTACTTAAACACAAAATGATCAGTGACACATTTCAACGTTATCTATGACTTTTGGGAAGCTTAAACTGCAAGAATCTTTTTATAGCTCTACTGCATGAGGTTTTTTCCATTTACTCTGAAATTCAGCTGCAATTGTGTCTTCTTCTCCTTACTCCATAACATTTAATTTGTCTCTTCTTCCACAATTAATTTACCATTTCAACAAGACTTGGCAATGCATTATGAATAATGCTGATATGAAACTATTGGTGCAGAAAAGGAAAGGAAACTGCAACATGAAAGTTTTGGGTTTTTTTTAAATAGGCTGCAGGAATGAAGCATATCAAAATGCTGTACTGAGGTCAATCTAAGTGCCTCACTGCTAATGAAGTTTTCTTACTTAATGGATAAATGCACAATACAACTAGAAATTGTCTAAGTTTTTTTTAAACACCATCCTACCTTGTACCATGATATCCCAGAAATCAGCTAAGGCTTTATCTTCCAGCTTTGTTTTCAGGGCCTGCAGAAAGTCATTAAAGCACTGCACTTCGGACAGCTGAAAAAATATAACAGCAACTGTTAGCGAGAAATACTAAAACTAGTAAAGAGCACTGCAAACTTAATTCTTCATGAAGTCATTTAACATGGTGAACACAAAAGTCTCTACAAAATTTGGGGTTTATTTCTCAATAATTCTCAATTAAAAGCAACAATTCTCAAATAAAATATTAAAACCGTGAGTTCTAAGGAAAGGTGAGCCACAAAAAGCGCCTTTCAAAGCTAGAAAGACTTTCTTGTAACTAGCTTTGTTGAAGAAGAAAATTATAGGATTGCATTTTTAACTTGCAGAAGCATCAGGTCATAGGCCTTCTGTTTTACATTTAAGAAAAAAACAAACAACAGCAAATAATACCAGAGAGCCTAGTTCCCCTGCCAGTAATAATAAAAATCCCCATAAAATTCAACTCTATTGCTAAAATTTGAAACACATTTAAATTCTTTTTGCTGCAGCAATAAAGTAGCAAGTTTCTAATACAGCAAATAGGCCCATCATGCATTTAATCTGAAAGAGGCAAGAGTATTCACACAGTAACATTACCTTCATGGCCTCCTCTCTAAAAACTCTGATACAGTCAATGCCTTTCATGTAGTACTGTGAACCTTTATTTTCCAGGAACTGATCAATGCGGTTTATCAACTGCTGACTCACTGGAAGACAAGAAGAAATAAATTAGTAAAGAAATAATTCAAAGAATGGGCCCTTTTCAAGGGAAAATATCCCCCAACTTTTCTTCTACATCTTTCTTTTTCTTCTCTACAGGCATCAAAGTAGTTAATCATACCCACACTGCCTCAAGCTACACAAGTTGATAATTGTCACTAAGCTAGTGACAATTATTTCAGCCTCTTTGGAAAAGCCAGATGTACTAGGAAGAATCTCAAGCATGTTCAAGGTGTACTTTTCCCTGAAAGCCCAAAAAAACCAAGCAGTGCCCTAACCTATTTGATGAAAATTTGGGAACCTAAAGCTTAGGGAGGTTAATGTTCTACAACACAAGCATATCCTCCTAAATATCCTTTGCAATAGATATATATTTCAATAAAAGCATTAAATTTATGAGGAAGGTGTAGTAATGTCAAACCAACATGTGTAGGGTGATTGCAGTGAAAAGACCTTGCTGTTATTGACATCAGAGTGTGGCTTGTCTCTTGTACAGGTAGTTTGATAATTTCTCATCAGAGCAAAGATGTTTATGATTACAGAGATTATAAACTGTGTGTGCCTGACAGAAAGAAGCAGAGGTAAACAGTGAGACCTGTACCAACAAGAAGGGGAACATCAGTTTTACCCTTACTGTTGAGCTCCTAAAAGGCAGGTGGCTGTAAACCCCTGCAAACCAACAAGAGGAAAATGTTCCCCAAGAGCTCTGCACATCCCAACTAATTTCTGCTGGATTTTAGTAATTTACTTTCTCTCCATGTTTACTTACAGGTGAGGAACTGTCCAATTTTACCCTCTGGCAGACACCTCAGCCAGGGAAAAGACAAGTGTGAGGAGGATACAACAATGATCTCTAAGAAGTGAAAAGAATGAATAGGGAGCTGATAGTCCCCTGCCTCTATTAAAACAAGAGCCAAGAGCTGGCTAGAATTGGAAAGAATAAAAGACAAAACAGGACCTCTTAAAACATACATAACCCCTTTACTACAGGCTGATTTAAGTTCTAACAGCTTGAAAAACATCTGAACAAATTCTTAAGATTCCTAAAAGAGGATGTCAGGGGAGATGAACAGTGTTGTTGCCATTAAGGAAAAAAAATTCTGGCAATCTTTCTGAACAAGTCCCAACATCTGCCTGTCCTGTTCTTGTACTGGTACAGACAAGTCAGTGGATCAGCAGAACCTTCCCCCTGACCTACAGCCCTTCCCAGCTCCAGATGTTATGGGCATAGACTGCACTTCAAGTATCTCAGCCATCAACAAAGAAAATCACCTGCCAGAGTGGTGGAAGAAAGAAGTAAAAACACCAAGGAGCAGACATTGTTTAAGTTCTGTGTTCTGCTCTGCTCACTGTGAGTATGCACAGCACTGGCTGTTATATTATTTTCTATAAAATGCCTAATTCAACTGAATCTGAAGGACAACATCTCTGAATAGTGTGAAACAAGGCATGTTTGATATTCTCCCACTAGCTTTTGACAGTTTCTAGAGAAGGAGGCAGATAATGGCTCTGCCCAACAGCAGCTACAGCACAAGAAAGTGTGCTAAAGTGCCTACTGTGCCAGAGGTAATCAGCTCACTCTCTATTTATTTCACCAGTAGCTGACAAACTAAATTGAAGTCTAACTACTTAAGCTTCCCAAGTTAAGTCAGTCCATTTTTTTCATGGTTAATGATTTTCTCATTAAATGTTCTAATTTCTTATGAATTGCACTAATAAAAGCAAGTCCTGCTGGTGTTTTCAGTGGTGGTGGTTTTTTTTTAAACACTGCCTTTCATTGATGTGTTAAATTAAAACCCCAGGCACTATGAGGGTGCAATAAAAGTCTTTATTGTCAGAATGATTCTAGCATACTGTTTGAAATTATCAGACACTCTACTACTTCTTTTGCATTTAGTTTTTTTAAATCCCTTTCCATGTGATTGCCCTGGCAGTCATCAGAAGAAAAGACTTTCTTGCTACTCACTGTGAGGTGCCTCCTTTTGAAATCTGTTGTAAGGAACCAAAGGAAACCTGCAATGTTTTACCAGGCACTGAGAGTCCATAATATAGGCAGCAAACAGGTTACATGGCAACAGTATTTAAAGTCACATTCCTCTAACAACCTGAAATAGCTTGGCTAAAAAGTTGGTTCTGTCCATTGGGTTTCCCTTAAATGATAAACCAATGACGGATGAATCTAAAATAGACAAAAATTCCTGTGTTCTGATTAGACTACCAAATTACTTAAGGGGGCAAAAGTAATACCAAACATAGTAGGTAAGGATTATAACTGGAAATTCTTGAAGTGGTTGCTGTTCCCTTACATTTCTAATCTGAGAATTTTGTTGATTTCCTGCTGCTTTTTCATTAGGCTGAATCTTTGGGTCTGGATGCTGCAAAAAATAGATGTCCCTGTTTTTGGAGCAAAGCATGTTCTGCATAAAGATGCCTTTTTAACTAAGCTGTGATAAACATTAACTATGATGTGTCCCAGACAAATCTTAGGCATTGTGGTTTTGAAGAGCAGGCCCCTGAGTTACAAACTGACAGCCTATTCAGGCCACTTTTGTGTAATTATAACTTTTTTCTTCTCTTCCAACTTCCCTCATTCCACACACATTTAAGAAAGTGAACTAACAACAGACTTCTACATTTTGCATTAACTGGAACTTCCAGCACTTCTAATAACCACCAGATTCTGCAGAACATCCCAAGAAATTTTAATCTCCTCTTTCCTCCTTCTACTGTACCTGACTGGTTAGATAACAAATATAGTTATTAAGGGTTGGAGAACTGCAGGGGAAAAAAAAATAAATCACAGAATAGAAGATCTTTTAGTTCTAACAGAATTTAATCCCTTCCCCTCTGGCATTCAGATACATTTGCTACTCCAAAATACATTCACCAGTGCTGTCATTTTTTGTGAAATATGCCATGAACAATTATATTCACTTGTTATCTCTGAACAGCTACAGTACAAAAGTGCAGTTATATTTTCATATTTGTTCAGTTCAGCTCTTGGTCTTGATAACTGTACCAATCAGATTACACAACAATAATAATAGCCAAAACTGTCTATTATTACAGTTCAAGTTTGATTCTTTGGGGATTTTTTCACCCCTAAAAAATTAATCAGGTTAAGAAAATTATTCTTCCTTTAGACAAAGGATTCTCATTGTTAATCTTCTGATTTACGTGCTGCTGGTGGTAATGATTTCTATTCATGGACAGTGCTTAAAGTACAATTCACTGACAAATCAGTTAAATCACCTGATAATTTTAAAATACTGTTCTGTATCATCTCTCTAAAACTGAAAAGAAAAATTCTGAACTGAAAACTGTACTAATTTTTAAGGACCTCCATCTTTAAGTAAAGAAATAAGAATTTTAAGCTCGAGAGCTGTTGGCTGCTGAATTACTCCAAAAACCTATGAGGTGCTGTTCAGTTTTGAAATGGTGTCTCTGAATGTCCTGTAAGTATGGATCAGAATTACTTAGGCTGGATGTCTGAAGGACATAGGACCCCAAATCCCTGCTAAAAGGGTTCACTGTGGAACAGGTGGCTCAGAGCTCCACAGAACTCCAAAGATGGAGAGTCTCTTAAGTTCCCTGGGCCCCTTTTTCCGTGTTTGAGTCCCATCTTTGTGATCTTTATCATCTCTTCCCCCATAACATCTAATTCAAATTCTGTTTGTTGCAACTCAGAGCTCTGAGTCTCACCCAATCACCATGCCCTTCAAAGACAAACCCAGCTTCATGTTCTCTGTGAAGCAGATATACAGACAACTTCAAAGTGATTCTGTATACTCAAGTATTTGGTTTGCAAAAGCTCTTCTAATGACTGAATCATTTTCATCAAGCCAGTCATTGCATTTGGCCTACCTAGCAGGAGAACATGAACAGTCTCTGAAATACACAAAAAATGCAGACAAACTGCAAAAACATGCCAGCAAAGAATGAAATTAAGTATTAGCTTTTAAAAAAACTTAGCTCCAGAAAGGTAATTAACTATACTTATTTCTACAGAAAATCTTGCAATAAAATATCATCCTTGTTCAAATGCAGTTACTTACTCCTTTAACTGTATTTTTCTAGAGATGCCTAGGAATAAAAATATTAACTTACTATAAATATAAAAATGAGAGCTTAGTGCAATTTGTCTCTGAACATTTTTTCTTAGGTCCATAAAATTGTTGAGTTGTCATTGCAGATTTCTCTCCCAGCTGACAATCAGTAAAATAAAAAAAGCTTTTTCAACTACAGGATTTCAGACATCATGTTCTCAGACAGGAGTCCTGTAAGATGCAATGAAAGGTGGCCTATAAACTCCCACAGAAAATTTACAAATCAAAGAAAATACTATGCATGGGCCAGTATCTTTTTCTACTCCCCTGATTCTATCTTCTACAGAAGCCTGAAAATACAACATGACACATCAGACATGATCTGCTCTCCAGAGATGCAGGCATGGATGGAAACCTCCAAACAAGAGGATGAACCAGTAGTCACGTGGCTACTGCTTTGGCATTACAAAGATGGCAAGCACTGACTGCACTTGAGAGTCCTCTCTGGAGCCACAGCAATGAAGAAACTCACTGTACACCCCTGGGAGCAACGATTAGATTCTACTCAGGTAAAGTAATCTATTTTATGTGCAGTCATTGACAAAAACGTCAGAAGCTGTTATCAGAAGACATCTCTTTGTGATGACTGTACACTTGTGACTTGCTCAAAATAAGACCTGCATAAAATGACCTGTCTCTGGCCATGAATGCAAATAAGGAAGTCAGGATGTCTAGAGGGGAACACAACTCTAGTTACACGAGCACCAGTGTTAACCAGCCAGCTGATACCATCAAACATAACTCACCACATAACCCTTAAGCAGCTCCCTACTGTAATAAACTGCACAGTTTTCAGGTAAAACCAAAGTTGATTATTGTTTTGGAAATTGAGCTGCCAGTTCAGAAAACCTCTCTAAGACCCTTACCAATCTGAAAATCTTTGATTTTCTACAGACATGTATTTAGGCACTAGTGGCCAAGCTCTCACACAGCATCAGACATGGATTAGCTTCCACTTAAGACTTGTGCTATGGAAGGTACAAACCCTGATTAACAAATTCCAGTGAGGGCACTGCAGGAAGTGTACTGGTACCTATTTTCAATGATAAATATACCATCAGGACTTCCTACAACCTGTTTCAGGAGAAAAAGAAAAATAATCCCCTTGCCATTGTCTGGCACTGCTAACTTTATAATTTTGGTGTGGGTGTGCCATTAACCTGCAGCTTAATTAAAAAGCAACTGAGGTGTCAGTATTTAAAGTACAACTCTTCCTACTGTTACAACTTCTCTATCTACTAAAAAACAATCCACCTCCAACCAAACAGCTGAAAGGTCTGTCTCCTCCCAATGAAAGGACTGCTGTTATTTTAAAAGATGAACATAAGCCCTATTCAGTTGAGAAGACTATAGATTTTTTTTTTTTTAATACAAGATAGAAAAACAGAATGCAGCTTAGCAGTTCTCCTGTCTGCATCCTGACACATAAAATGCTACCTTTTTTACAATGAAGGTTTTGAATGCCACAGATCATCCTTTTCTGCAAAGAAATTTTCTATTTTTTATGTTCTAGCAGAAGTGAAAAAAGTTTCATTAAATGACAAAAAATTCTACCAAAACCACCCTTAGAACCACTGAATAGTTTTAAGGCAGAATTTACTATTTACATAGTGCAATACAGCAAGCCATCAAAAACATGTCTGCAATTTTAATGTATTAAGCTACCTAAAAGGTTCTAAAGCACAAAAAAGGATTACATAGAAGAAAGAGAGAATATGCAAAGCATGTTTTTATTTATAGTGGCTCCTATCTCTCCTTTAAATGGGTGACTGCATTACATTCTGTTTAACTACACCTTATCATTACAGAGCAGATTACATAGAATAAAGCAAATTGCTCAAAATTTCAGAACCTTCCAGTTCTTCCAGTACTGCAGTTACCTCCAGCACAGCTACCAAATGGACCTATTTAAGCACTCTTTCTAGTTAAACCATCTTCAAGGTAATCACTTGGCTTATTTCTGCCTTAAAGCTTTCCTAAGTGATAAAATTTATCACTGTAACAAAGTGGTCAACTGTTGCAGTTTCTGTATTCTGATGTATTGTACAATGCTTTTGTACTGCATCTTAATATATCTGAGATTTAAGAACACAACTCCAAATATTTTTTCAATAAATAATTTCTTCTGGGTCTAATGAAAAATCCATGTAAAAAAGCTGGCTTGGAGGTCTGGAAATTCTGGAGAGAAATAGCTATGAAGGCTTTAACAGACCATATCACAATTCAATATACTGCTAAATCCACTCCTGAAACTACATCCAAAAGGACCAAAGGCCTTGTTGAAATACCCAGCACCTCACTTAAACACCTCTGGAAATCCTTCTTTGAAAAGGAATGTGACATTAGTGGCTATTTGGCAGACCAGGTTTACCCTGCCACAACCTTCAAATACCCTTTACAAGATAAAGGGTCTCATCCATCTTGTGCATTTTTCTAAGACACCTTTGGGTTTCATATATCTCTGTATAGCTACCCCAGGAGGGAAATACCATACAAAGAAATGATAATTCCATTGCATTTTCAGACTTAGACCATGCAAGACAGTGCCTGACCTGTGCTTTGTGTTCTTCATCTCTGAGAAGAGTCAGTGCACACAGAGCCTCCCCTCAACTTTCAGATTACACATACTACCTGCTCATTTGACTCTGAATTCACCTGTGCTTTCTTTCACTCATGAGCAGTAAGAAATGATCTTTGCATGCAAAGATTTCAGTCCCAGGCATGAGAGTCTCTTTTTTGTTCATGGAACACAGGACAGGTTTCTCACACTGTGCACAGCCAACAGCTCTCCACTTCAGGCCAGAAAGATCCTGGCAAAGAGAAGCTGAGGTTCATTCTGAATGAGGCAGTCAGTGAATACCAAGGGGTCTTCTCTTAGAAACACCTGAGGAGCTGCTCAGGTGCCTCAATGTAGCTGTCTACTGCCCTTCTACCCAAACACAGCTACCTGAGACTTTTAACTGGAGAAGGCAAGTGCTGACATGGGAATTACAAATGACACCTTCCTTGCCTGAGTGGCACTACCAGCTAACCTGTATACTCCAGAGCAACTCACACTGCACTACAAACTTATGTTTAGACAAATGGATTGCATTCACTGAACCCTGAAGTTGCTACTAATATAATTAGGACAGACTGAAGTCATTTACCATCTTTGAAGTCAGCATTTTTCTTCTTCACCAGAATTCTGAAATCTTCTGCTGGGTTAACACTGCCTACCTACAAAAAGTACAGAAACCAATTCAATCATCTGCCAATATCCATCTTTCTACTTGTCAGGCAACAAGAGTCTTTAAATTTCTCTTTAACATGAAAACAGAAGCTCAACAGAAGCTGCATTCAGACTCAAAAAATGTAAGTCTTAAAATGTGTGTTAATGCACAGTACTCCTGGCAAAGGATGGTTATGACATGAGCAAGATGAACTCACTCTGCTGCACAAGTTGACCACTTCTCTGGTGCTGAGAGGACAGAAACACAACAATTCAGGTTATCTGCTAGTTCAGCTTTGAGGTCTTCTGTAGCACAGACCTCTTAGACCTCCCTAATCTCACCAGATGCTTAGTGAGGAGTGTGAGCTCCCAGGCTCATGGGCACAGAATTGGTGGTTTGCCACTCCAATAGGAACCTCAAAATTAAAAGGTTGCACTTAACATCACCTAGGCTTTCTGGCATAGTCTGACCTCTTAAAAGCCAAGGCTCTAAATGGGCATACAAGTGCAGAAACCTTTCAAAGGAACTAAAATCAGGTCAAATATAAATAAACACTGAAAAACGGATGCATTAACTGGAGGGGGAAAAAAACCCTGACAACCCCACATTGCTCAAAATTTCCCATCAGCAATCAGAATTCTCCTAATTTTTGAAAAGTTTTTATGCTGTCAAACTCACTCACGGACCTTGCAGTAAGTTTGCTCGGTCTTGTCGTGTTTCTTTAAAATCCAGCAAGGTCACTTTTCAGGAAACATCAGAAATTTTTATTAGGAATGCAGAACATTGAAATCTTTGTAGATTTTAATTTTTTTTTAAGTATCAATAATGCATTTTTCAAAATGAACCTTAAAGAATAACACATTTGAAAACAAGTGAAGTTAGCCCAGTATTTTTTTTTTAATAACAGGAAAATATCAAATAAAGGTAGGTGCAAAATTATGACACAGGCTTCATCTACCCACAAAATTAAGTTAGATCTAGTGGAAAGATGAAGCCAAATTTCTGATTTAGATCTCCAATTAAGGCAGAGAACAATGTCTAAAATCACAGCAATACCATTGATTAAATACACAGAGACAACTTCTATGCTGCAGAAGATATGAAAGACAACAAGAACAAAATTCAACCACTGAGCTCCACTTCTGTTTTCTTCAGATCCTCAGGCTTTCCTTTTAGAGTTCTAAACACTGGGAGAGAATTTTGTCCTAAAATATCTACAACTGACAGAAACTTGTGCTAACACATGCCTAAGGGCAGACAAAGTTGTCTTTACCAGCTCTAGCAGAGAATCTCAAATGTACAAGCAGACAGTTATTTCAGTCATGTTTCAGCTAGAAACTCTCCTTTTATCAGGAATTCTGTATATTCACTATAATAGACTTAGAGAATTAATCTTCCCCTTTAATAATCAGATTTGTAAAGATATGCTTACAGAGGTGATATTGCCTTCAGCAAGTTTCATGATGCTAAAGCTCCCTTCCTCATCTTCAATTTTTGGTTTCTTAAGGCTGGGTTCATCTTCACTGCAAATGAGAAGGACAAAAATGAATATAAACACTTGAAGTAGATTGTCCTGCCTACTAACTAGGGAGCCAGTAAATTAATGAAATATACACTGAAGTAAACTTCATTACAGAACTGTTCCAAAATCTACATTTAACCATGCCTCATTTGTCCCCCAGGCTGCACAAATCAGATGGTAGAAACAGAGATCAAACTTTACCTTAGCATAAAGCAAAGGCATCACCTGTAGAAGGTATGAGATTATTTATGCTCATTTCAGGTGTGAATTTCCTTATACAGACCTCCTTCATCCTTCTAAACACAGAATATCTCCAATCACTTTATTTGGAACCTCTGTGTTGAGTTAACCTTGATAATTTACAATATATAACATGACATTTGGTATTCTCAGTAGATTTTTTTCCTAAACACAAAGTGTCAGTGAAAATTTACCATTTTAGTAAGACATTAATTTACTGTTCAATCACTGCCTGCTAGTTGCTGTCTTGGAATTTATAGCTAATACAAACCTGTTTACACAGTGGTTTTTTATTCTAATGATGCCTATTCTCCATCAGCCCATAAGAGCTCTGTAAACTTCCACTTACATTTGTTAAAATCTGCTAGACAAACTGCAGTTAAGTAGATCAGAACTCTCTTAGGACATTTTAAGCTACATCTCAAAATGCTTTCAAAAGACTGTTTATTATTTTTTAAAAGCTAATTGTGATTTTGGGCTACTTTGCTGCTTTGTCCTTACAGGTAACACACAGCAAGGAGTACATTCAAACCAGGAACTTAATTCTAACATGTAACATGCACATCTCAGCAAGAGAAGAAAATCCAGATAATCACAAAAGGGAAAGAAAATCAGATGTTGTCAGGCTACTGACACAGACAAATTGATTTCAGTTTAAGAATGACTGAAAACTACTCAACAACCCAAAGAGCAGGATTTGTGTTCAAAGAATCCCAAAACAAATTTACAAGTTTTTCTGAAAAATCCTAGTACTGTGAGAAGAAGAAACTACATGATGATGTAGGGACAAAGCCAGGGATCCTGGACTAGGAGTCACTTTTCATTCTACAAGATTAGAACTGATTGCAAAAACTCCATTGCACGTTACAGAAACAATCAACTCTTAGAAAGAGCTTGTGGAGTCTTCCTTTTTGCTTTCTATAGCACACTCCTCCCCTACTTTACACTCACTGTCTATCTCACTTTGTTTCAGCAATCCTCTCTGTCCTTTACTAAGTTTTGTCACTACAGAAATGAAATCCCTTCTCCTCAGCAACTCCTGTCATTCAGCATAACCTTACTTATCACTCTAGGAAAAATGATGACTTGAGTTATGCCTAAGGACAAGGGCAGGATACCTTTGCTTCATTCTCAACTCTGCTGACTTTTTGGCTAACCTTGAACAAGTTGCTTGATTGTTTTGAACAGTCAGTGTGTCACTCTGTAAAAGAGAAACTGATACTTATCTACACCAAAGAATTTAGAACCTCTGCTGGAACCAAAAATCTTGTATATTGACAGGGTTTGATGAAAGGTGTAAAGAACAACGAAAATTCTCTTTTAGAATATTTTCCAGAAGTATATGGCAATCAATTTTCTTCCTTTTCTTCCTGCATTATTTTTACTGATTCAAAATGAGCTTTGGGAATGGAGGAAGGAGAAAATAAATGATGATGCTGCATTTAACAGCCTAGGACCAAATCTACAGTTATCATTAATCAGTGCAGCACAGCAGAAACTAATGAATCCACAGCCATTTATACCAGCCAAGGATCTGACATTTAGAATATGCACTGATTAGCAGTATTTTTAAACTGCAAAACGTGCAATTACTATTTGAGAAAAATTAATAAAATACAAGATTAATTTAAAACACCCACTTCTACATTAATATAGAAGCCTTGCACATCCTACAAAGCTGGATGAGGTAACAGCCTCTCCACAGCCAACTCAAGAAGGAAAAAGTAAAATGTTTTCTATTTTACTGGATTTTTTTTTTTACACTACACAGATTTTAAACAAAAGCGATACAAATGAACACTGAAATCTCAATTAAAATATCATGCCTACAATTATGCTGCTTTAGTCCCATTAACAGAGAAGAATCTGGTCAAAATGATGACAGAAGATACAAGTCAGTTTTAGAAAACAAAAATAATGGTCAACATCTTCTAAATAACTTTTTCCAAATACTTTAGAGCAACCTGTATCTTATTTTTAATAAACTGAATGTCACAGAACCACAGCATTTAGAGTCAGTGAATGGTTTGGGTTGGAAGGGACCTTAAAGACCACCAGCCCCTGCCATGGGCAGCAACACCTCCCACTAAACCAGGCTGCCTAAAGCCCCATCCAGCCTGGCCTGGAACACTGCCAGGAAGGGGCATCATCCACAACCTCCCTGGGTAACCTGTGCCAGTGCCTCTGTTTAATATTTTCCTTAACCTTTACTGCAGAGTGATGTATTTTTCTTTAACTACTGAATAAATTACACCCATCTCAGCTTTTCCCCAAACACAGAACAAAACCATACAGTTAAGACTGCTGTTGTAGCAATGATAAAATACTACCAGTCCCATTCATTACTACAGCAAAATCATTTTTCTGCAATTTTAAAAAAAATCTTACTATCGATTCATTCTTCTTTGCATAGCTGAGTCTGTATCCTTTCACTTCCTTTACAGATTTTTTTAAAACATCATTTTAATGCCTTACATCAATTTCTATCTAAATTACTTTTACAGCTGCTTTTATCACTCCTCTAAAGGAAACCACTTCTTAAACAAAATAGATTTCCTTCCTGCTTGTCAGATGCTTTTGGGAAAATATATTTTAAAGCAACTACTAGTAATGGGTCACTGCTTTTTGTTTAAATTCTCTCTCTAGCTTATTTGAACCCAAATTTTTTGCCTTTTATTTCTAAACTGGCTCCATCACTTTTAAAAATATAAATGCACATATGTACATAAACCCAGAGAAACTGGGGCATGGAGTAAGGGAAAGAAAATTTAATCAGTATGAATTCACAGACACACCAAGGCAACTGGAACACTCTGAAATCAGCAACAACAACAACAAAAAAGCCAAGTGTTTCCCAGTGTGCAGAGAGAAATGTGGCCAATAGCCTTAAGCAGCAAAGTGAGGAGTCCTGTGCCATGTCTGCCCAAAGACAATGTGCTGAGGAGGCTCTACCCAACCCAGAGGAAAGGATGGATGACAGCTGAGCTAAGCAAGAGCTCAAAACACCTCAAAAACACCATTCCTGGTGCTAAAAGGACTGAACCAAAAATGACAAAACAAAGGGAGAAGGAGCTAACTGAGAACACTCCAACATCTCAGGGACGCACTTGTTATACCACAGATTTAATAAATTAATTTCTAAGAAGTAGATTTTGTTTGAGCAAATTGATCTGGCTGGGGTGACAGTACCACTGCAGCAGCAATTTAGCCTTTATTCTTCCTGTTTGTAGCACAAATAAACTAGTCTATTCAATAACAAAAAAAAAAAATCAAACCAAAACCCATCTTAAAACTGTTCAAACAATAGCTGTTCCAGGAAGAGTCCATAATAGCTTGATTTTTTTTGAGACAACCACATTAATTGCACAGCAGATAATAATGAAACTGCTTATGAAAGCTAGAGAAATACCTAAATCAAGCATGCTGAGAAGGAGGGCTCAACTTTATGGGTAATTTAAAGCTCCATGGCATTTATTCTAAACTAAATTAGACCTCTATTAGTGTTATTTGAACTATTTTATAACCAACTCTAAGATAAACTGTCTGACCAGGAGACAGCAAGCAATGCAACAGATTGACCAGAAAACACACAAACCCTGAAGGTTTTCAAGGCCAGACTGGATGAATCCCTGCTTAGATCTCATAGGTGGTCCTGCTTTCAGCAATGGGTTGATCAAAAAGCCTCCTATGGTCCATTCCAACCTGATGGATTTTGTGGTTCTGTGACAGCAAACACAGACATGAGGAACGTACACATGGGTTCTTAATGTGTCCTGCACTGAAACAGTATGACCACCACTATTCACAAAATACTCCAGACATTCTGTGGCACCACAATATTCTCTATCCATCAGCATTTTTTCCAGTGTGTAACTCATTGATTTTCTGCTCAAAAGGCTCTGAGCCTGCTTCATCCAGCAAAAACAACTTGAAGTGTAAAAAAAAAGTTTCAAAAAAATCCATACTATATCTCCAACTTACTTGTCTTTGAAGATGTCTTGTGCAGTCTTCTCTTCTTTTTTCTTGCCAACTTCCTTTAGGGGGAAAAGTGCTTTTACTCTTTCAAGAGGAGTCTGACACCTTTCTTTTACCACACAAGGCATCTCCAGCATTTCTAAAAGGTGCTGTTCAATTGGTGGCAGTGGCTTATCGGGGTGAAAAGCCTTGTGCTGCAAACACTGCAAGAAACAAAGTCTGAGCAAAGTAAAACTTCCAATTATATTAACAACTTCTAATGTAATGCCTGTACACTGTATGGTAACTGCAAAATATCTTCCATATTAAATATACTACCTTTGCATTGCTGAAAAATATTGCCTCACAGTGGATTGAAAGTCTACACTTAACTGTTTAAGGAGATTATTAATTATATTAAACAAGAATACTGATGGAGATGAGTGTTCCCACACTCACTGGAATGAATTCTATGAAAATTATTAGAAAAATCCCAGGAATGAAAGAGTCATCTGCAATTGTTCATATTTTTAGCTTCACTCTACCTTTAAAAAGCAGTTCTAGTATAAAACAGTCACACAGAAGAGATTTCTATACATTTCAAAATTAAGTAATGAGATCTAGTCCTAACCACACATTCCAGATATTAAAACATTTTAATGTCCCTCAAAGAAAATACTTCTTCTTGGTCAATTAAATTCATACAGGAGGAACATTCACCTTTAAGAGCAAATGGAAAGAGAGGATACTAAATGTGCACAGGTGAGGAACAGAATATAGGTATGTTTGGAACTTAGCTTTGAAAGGAGTAGGGAATGAAAGGGCCTGACAGATGCACGAAGTTGGAACAGATGGTGAGAGCTACAGAGAAGGATTTTTCACCCAAGTCAGTGCACACAGTCAGGGAGCCAAGCAGAGGGGGAGAGACAAGGTTAATGAGGCAGGCTACAGAAATTCCATGGAGGGTTCTGAAAAAAAAGTATCTTTACAATTCTGTAGTGTGGGACAGTTGTAAAGAGATATGTGCATTTACAAATATACACACAGATACCAGTGCATGCACACAAACACATCAAAACATGTGATGTACATAGGAGACACATTTTTTCCATGCCTTCTGTACTGGGTGCATTAGACACCCATGTGAAGGTACCTACTCAGTAAACCAGGAATACAGCAGAGATTTGCTCCCCTGTCAGCTGTCAGGCATGACATTAATTTAAAAAACAAAATCAAAGCAAATAAAAGCCCCTATTCATGCTGGAAAGCTGCCAATAAAGAAAATCAAGACAATATGTGACACATCAATACTGATGTGTTTTCAGGCTGCCATTAAGATTCCAGTCCATATTAGAACACACTGTCAAAAGGAGGCAGTTGCACAAGGCTACTGATTTGGAAACACTTGTAATGATTTAAGGCACAATTATTTTGAAAGAGAGTAAAAATGTTACTGGAAGCTGCAGTAATGGCTCTTGTGATACAAAAAAATATACATAAAAAAAATTAGGTAATTGAATTAAACTCACAAAGCAAAAAAAAACCTAAATCCCCTGTTATGTTTATGTGTTTCAGGCTTTTGTAACTGAAATCTTTGTGTGCAGCTGCAGGACCTGAGCAGACTGAGTGGCCACAGCACCCACTTTTACCTGTTTTTAAAGTAGATGACTACCTCTGAAACCTGAGATGGCAGGTACTGTCAAAACTCAGGTGCTAAACAGAGACTAAGTTAAACAGACAGTCTGGAGTTTCTAAACCAACACAGTCCCTCTCAACCTTGCTTCCCCTTGCTTCTGTGTCCAGCAAGAACCACTCCTACCTTCACACCTGGAGGGCAACCCACACTGTCACTGCCTTCCAGTTCTGTTCATGCATGCTGTCACCAAGGCACTAGCTCCTCATTGCCCTTCCAATTTCCTTACATCCCCACTTTCAGACATAGCCAGCTTTCAGGAGCAGGGGTCACACCAAGATACTGGCCAATGGATGTAACAAAGTGGGCTTCACATCAATAATTCCATGATAAGCAATGACATATATGCACCAACAGACCAACAGCTCCATCTCTGTACAGAAAAGCCATTGTTGAACAATTTGTTTCTTTGGCCAGCAAATAAAATGCACTGCATTCCCCAAATGTCTTAGTTGCTCCAAATCCCTGTATTTAAGATGGACAACTTAAACAATAATGTTGGAAGTCTATGATCACTACTGAAGCTACAGAAGCTCACTTAGTTTTCTCTGGAAGCAAGGAATAAAACTTGAAAGTCTGGATATAGGATATTCCTCATCTTCCACTCCAGCAAGCATTAACAGCTACTTTTCACCCACTCTGTCATTTCCTGATGCCTACCACTACTTCCAGAGATATAATTCAGCATGATGTTTTTGTTTAAATTCTGGCTCTTGTCACTTATCATTCCAAATATCTTCATAAAGCAACAAAGGAAGGAAATGAAGTAGGAGTTCATCCTTTTCTTCAGAGTTATTTTTCAAAACCATTTATAGGTTCTGTTCAGCCAAATCCACTTACTGGCTATAGTCAAAAGATGCTGCAGAATTTTTCTTCATAGTTCTTAAGGAACCAGCAGTGCCACTTGGCCTAAGAGCAAAATACTAAGAATCTGGAACATTTTTGCAGCAAAGGAGAGAACAACTTAGACTAATAACAATTTTGTAGTAAGACAAACAAATGGGGCTGTGTGTGCCCAAAAGAAAGCACTAAGAGGACTGACAGTTTAGGGCTTTCTAAACAGCAAGGACAGAAATTGTATCCTATCCCATATATTCAGTCAATAAATACTTTTTGTACTACTAGCACTCACCATTACAAAATCCTATTATCCTCTAAGGAAATTGGCAAGTTACTGAGTTACTCTCTTCCAACAGCAACTGACTCAAGTGCTGGAACACCACCATCACACTTTTTCAGAAGACAAATAGCACACCTAAAAAAACCATCTTTCACTGATAGGTGACATCCACTAAATCAAAAGAATGCAAAACTCTATCTAGCAATATAACAGAGGAAATTCTATCCCCTGTTTCGTTTGCAAGCAAAGCCCAAGTTTTGTAATATCCAAGCTTAACAATCCTTCCTAAAGTAAGAGTTGTGCAGAGGTCAGTTCATTTAAGTTCCTGCCCTGCAATAACCTCCAAGTGATCAAACCTTGCATTCAGTTACACACTGTCAGGTCAATATGACTGGCAGAACCTGAGGAGAACAGCGAGTTCTTCAGGTGTCAATCAGAGGAGGATTTGAAGACAGTGGCCTTACACGTGTTCCTGAAACACACACTGACCTTCAGATCTTTTGGTTATTTTGACAACACTGAGGAAGCAAGGCTTTGGGAAGCTAGAATAATTCTTCTTAATTTAAAAAACCATCTTCTTCCTACTTGCAAACTGAAAAAAATCATGTGGAATTGCTGAGATATGATGAACATGATTGCTATACTACCATTTTTGGTCAATTTTCAGAGCAGAGTCACACACTCAATATATCTCCATGGTTCTGTATACAGTACAATTCTGCAGTTGCTTAAATTGCAACATAATTTTCCTTATTTTTGAATTTGCTGTGTCATTTTTTAAACACTTGAATTCCAATGTATAATTAAGTCTCTCATCCTCACAGTTGCAATGAAAGTCTTCGTGATATGAAAGGAATGTAAATCAAAATGGAGACAGCTTCATATAATAACTGCAGGAAGTGTGAACTGCTCTGCTTGCTCATAAAGTGCATCAGCTTAGACACCCCAAAAGAACATTTTAAATGTCAACAGTGTTAATAACCATTTATCACTGATCCAATTCACCTCAGACTGACCTGGTTTGGAACACTGCTAGATGCAACAAAGCACAGAAAAGTGGTGGGACACAGAATGAGGAGCTGAAGATATCCCCAATTTTCAGTCTATTTTTCTCTTTGCCCAAAAGCCAAAGACTGAATCCATGTCCACAATACAGTGCTGAGATGCAAGTTTTTACTTGCCTAGTCTATGTGCCTGTGACTATCACTTAGGCTGTTGCAGACACCTCAGCACAGGTATCATTTCCCTTGCTTCCTGGAAACTAGAAATTTTAAAAATGTATCTATGTCAGGGACAACACAGAAATCACTAGTTACCACATACTTTAATGCCAGAGATTTATATCTGCATTTTCGCAATGCAGATATTTCTTTGTGAATCAGAGAAAGACAGGAAGGTGAAAAGTCTTAAGAAAAAATGTTTTTTAGAAGTGCCATATAGTTCATCTCACCTGATATAACCTCTGAAAATGAGGGTTTAGGATTTTGCTGGGCTTAAATAGGTCTTCAAAAGTTTCTCCATCTTCATGAACCAAATTCATAGAATCAATCAGTGAGTCAACAGCAGATAACTGATCCACTAAGGCAGCAATTACATACAAAGGAAGATTAAATACATTTGCAGATGGATGCCTTTCTTGAAACAATTTATAAATGAAGGTTTGCCTCACAATGTGATATTTTCACTAAGTCATTACATGCCACAGAATACACTGCAGCTATAGATGTGCCAATAAAGAATATGGATAATGGACACAGTAATAAGTCCCTGCTTTATTTAAGGACTACAGTGTAAAGTCATAAAGCCTTTCTCTTTTCCCCCAAGACCTCAATTATTGTTGCCTTTCCGCTTTGGCTTTTCTTCTTTTTCAAGATGTTTTCATTTGCAACAGAAGCTTTATAGGCCACTTAGAAAATAAGGAGAACAGTTGGTTTGCAAAACTAAATGGTGCAATATAAATTTTTAAAGTTATGATTGCAAATTAACACAGTTCACAATAGCCAGAGCTACTGCTTTGGTAAGACAGGTTTTAGATTTGTTATCCAACTGCTGGTTACAGGCAAGAAAGCAGCAACTGTTTTAGAAACAAACCAGCATGCTGTGTATACCCTGACGTGCAGGTGCCCATTCAATGCATCTCATAACAAACGAACCAGGAGTGGATTTTCAACTACATCCACTTAAGACTCATTGCTGTGCAAAACTCTCAGAACAGCAAGCCAAGCTTTGTGTAGCTGCATGTTCTCCAAAGATGGCATCCATCTCACTCTGGACACCAATAAGTGCATGGTTTAACAACACTCCACAGAAAATACTGTCTTTGCCTTTGAATATTATATTAACAGGCCATACTGCAAACAGCTACAGGACCAGCTTTGCACCAACAGAGCAGCTGCCTCTGTTCTAATTCTAGCCAGCTAATCACATGCTGTAGATCCCACAAGGTTTGGCCATTTACTCCCACAAATGAGTTTGAAGACCAAAGGATACACAGGACTAATCTCAGCCCTCTATCCCAGGATCCTGTGAGACTGATGATGCCGTAACCCAAGCCACAAGTCAGTTAACAGGACAGTTGAAATACTGCCTGCAAATTTAGGAATGCTCAGCCGGCCACTGAAGTGGCAAAGCTTTAATACCACTTCAAGATGACATCACCATAATGGATGCCCAAATATCTGAGTGTTTTCCTAAGCCAAAATAACAAAACTTATGTTTTCATTAGAGAGCCAAATATTCTCACTCTTTTAGAGCATTTTAGAAGACAACAAGCAGGTTACTTTTCCAGTTGACCAGCAAATGTCTTACCTGTAGGAACACATTTTTTACTGTTGTTCAAGGATGAAAATACATATTGTCTTAGGTCTTCCATATAGGGTAGTTGCACATAGATGAGACACTGTGGAAGAGGAAAGAAAAAACAACTAAGCCTGAAGAAAAAAAAAAACCTGTATCCCCAGAGTGCCATATCAGGGCAATATAAAACATAAGAAAAATCTCAAGATGCAATGTCTGTGTGCATCAAAACACTTAAAACATTTACAGAGCAACACAATTTTAATCAGAGTAAAACACAGCATTATATTTTACAACAGTGATGGCTACACTCATTTTTCTGCTCGTGGAATAAAGACCTCCCCAGCCATCTGATCCCATTTTCTTGTGCAGAGTCCCAGATATCCATGCTTTAAATATCCAATATAATGGCGCTCTGGGAAGTTTTATCACAGCTTACTGTATTTCAAAGTCAAAAGTTGGGTTTGGTTTTCTTACCATTTCTCTGCTTCTTTTTTTTTTTTTTTAATTCAAATAACTCCTCCAGTTCATACTACCCTAAATAATTGCTTTCCATCCTTTATGTTTATACTCTTCAGAAGTCTGAAGATTGTTGTGTCCGCCCCCACCTCCGTCACTGCTCAGCCATGCTGTACATATTTAGCTCTTTCAATAGTCTCTCGTAAGAAAGATCAGGGGAAACATATGCTGCAAAAGTTCTGACATACTGTGCTGCTTCTGGGTCTCTCTGCATGAGGGTAAGAGTGAACAATTACCTCATATGCATCCTTAATATATGGAAAAGCTACTCCAATTTGTGGGTTGCTTCTTCTATCGTAAGCATAGCGCACTACAGCCACCACTTTCAACTCATCCAACGCACGAACAAGTGCGGAAAAAGCAACTGCTGCATTCTGGAGGGAAAAAAAGATGTCTACAAAATCATGCAAGTTCTTAATCATGAAATACATCTTTCACAGGGAATTCAACAGCATGGATTTAGTCAAGACTAGTTTCCATTTCAGCTGTAACTTTAACACAAGCATTTTTTCATGTTCATAAATCAAAGAAGCAGAAAGGTCAAATCTCATCACGATAGTGGATCCATTCAAAGCTCAGTCAACTTTCGATTCAGCATGTTCCACTTTTTCCACCAGATGTGAAGAACTCTCACAGGTTTTGCAAGAGATAGAGAAAGGAAGGGAAGTCAGACCCTTAAAGGAACTTATCAGAGCACCACAATGAGCTTTTCACCTCCAATACTTTGGAGGTCTGTTCTAAATAACACAGTGACAGGGCACACTGCTGCTCTGCTCTGCATAAGAATGGACTTAAGCACCAATTTCAGGTTCCTCATAACCTTGCTCAAACACAGTATCTACACATTTTTCATTATTCATAAGATACTGTATTCATTTGGGTGTTAATCCAGCTTCTTTTTAACCTACCGGGCAATGAAATAAAACACTTCTGTAAGCTGCATTAAAGTATTTATTAACACAGAAAGACAGGACAATCTCAAGCATCACCACTATTCTTTTCTGCTCCTCAGTAAAATACTTTCAGCATTAAACTTCAGTTCACCTTACCGTATCATCTTTTGCTGCAAAGACCTTCAGAGCCTGGTTGCCCATGTAGTAATGCCTCTGGATCTACAGATTCAAATGGTCAAGAGTTAGCCTGACCTAAAGAAAAGGTCATTAATGCAACTGAACCAATTAAATTACAAAACAACTAACATTACTCAAGTCAGAAGCCACCAAATTTAATTACAGTGCAGAGGTTAAAGCCCTGTGTATGTCTCATATCTCCATTTATCACTTAATATGGATATTCAGTCATATTGGGCAGGGTATTCTCATAGCTTCCTCCTGATGGGCAGCAATGAAAGACATTGCTACTGGCAGCTGTTACCAGTCTGAATTATACTTCACTAAATCAAAAGTCAGTGTGGAAACTACAATAGTTAATACAAGACCTAAACCTAACTGACACCATATTTATGTTATCAAAATTTTCTAGCAAAGATACATCAAAAAGGAGCTGAAAAAAGTCATCCTTAATTAATAAAGCTACTTCAACAGCAACTCAGTATATGCAGCTGTGCTGGCAAAGAAGCACTTGTGTTAGCAGAGTTTATTTTGTTCGTGAACATGGCTGAATCAACAACAAACAGAAAAAACAGTTTCATCAAGGGGCATCACTGGAATAGTTGGAGCTACAGCAGCTCACACACACCCCCAGAGAAACCCTGCAATTGTAAAAGACCTGCCACAAAGATCACACACTACCTACTATGGACACTGGTTAAAATAACCTCTTTGTTAAAGAAAAAACTCTGAATTACAGTCTCAGAACTCACCTCATTATATCTTCGATTTTTCTTTCATTTATTTAATCTTTTTATTTTACCTTCTTTATTTTGCTAATTACCATAAGGCTGCTGAAGTCAATGACAATCAGCACCAGAGCAGATCTGTTTACTGTACTACAGCACGATTCTTCAGCTCAGATTATTCTACCTGCAATCCTTCTTTCCTGTTCTGTCTCTAAACGCTCAGGAAATTTTACATTCAGCATAGTATAAATAACTAGAGGTCTGGATCACTACACTTTTTCTGTTTGCAAAAGAAATTGTCCCTTTGTAATATTTTCAACTATTATTTCTTGGTTTACATGGCATGGCTTATAAATTAAAAATCAAAGTTTAAGCGGCCTCTGATCTTCCTTCCTGAGGGATGTGAACAACTCAGGAAAATAATATAAGGTGGTTCTATTCCTTATTTAATTATGTATTTGGAGCTGTTCCAGTTTTTCTAGTCAATAATGAATTATCTTTCCAGTGAAGTTTTTTAAAGAAACAATTTAACATAAAACATATATTTGAATAGTGTCAGTTTTATTATTCCAAACAATAAAATTTAGGAGGCAAAACTAAAGATAAGGCATGGGTCTTGAAAATTCCAGCTGTAGTTAAAAACTTCCTGCTATCATTATGTATACACTGTAATTTTACTCCTACAAGCACACCTGAATAATTTCATTCCACTGAGGAGATGTGCAGGTACTACTCAGCACAACTACTCAAACTCCTGAGGACCAGAGAACACTTGAAGATAGCATTTATATTTGTTAAGAAATCCAAAGACAAGAGAAGTACATAAAAATTAGTCACAAGCAACCAATATTTAGAACATTGAAAATTTTTGAAAACAACTTGTTAATTCTTTCATGCATATTTATGAGACTCAAAAATATTCCTAAAATTAACTGTCACCCTACAATTATTAACTATGTATTTGAAGGTATTACCACACTATCTGACCAATGATGGGAATATGAAATAACAGGAACTGGAATAACACTCATAGGAACACTATATTCCTCATCTGTGTTCCTCTTAGTTTCCATTTTCAAATAAAGTCAGACTAAATCAAAACAGGAGGCCAACCTCCAGCACAAGCAAACTCTACACACAGTGAAATACATCTTGCAGAACTAAATGACAATAATAAGACTCAGCTGGAGGCTAATAGTGTACAAAGAGATCCAAGAAATTGTCTCATTGGAACACTGGATTCAGACACATTTCACTTATTGGATCCAGTTTCTGGTACAGGAGGTAGCACTCCCTAACACCTCTCTGGCCCTGGCCAATTTAGGACACAGAAACTCAAGCATGAGATGTTTCCTTGATCAATCACTTGCAGTGCACAAGCTCCCACATTATTCAATAACAAAATTTTGAAAATCTTCAAGGAGCAACCAGGTTACAGTTTCCAGTTAGGCTGGCTTCTCATTTCAGTAAATCAATGCAACTTCTGGGCTCCTCAGTTAATATGTTCTGGAACACTGCACTGCAGTAGTCTAATAACATATCTAGCAACATGCACAAGGTCTCTGACACCTGCATTGTAAAGTAAGATGATGTTTAGTTACATCCATTTGGGAGTAAACTCCCACAGATGCTTCCTATTTCATTAGGATCCTTCCTTCATGGTGATGATGCCTTGGCCTTTATCAAGGGTTCTATTTTGTTCTGGCAGTGAGAGATTTCAAAGAGCAGGAGGGCTGGGAGCTCTCAGAACAGAAGGTATAGAACTGCCCTATGATTTCATTCCAGTTTTGACTAGTGAAGAGTACTGGGTGTGGATAACTCCAAGATGAGTAAAGTTTTAGTCATCCTGTGCAATATATCCTGGAGAAAAAAGATGGGGAGCAGTTTAACATTCACAGCAATTACTTGGCACTCACATCTCTCTACTCTCTCCTCATGTGTCCTGCTACAAGAGAAGTTTTGTTAAGCCTTTGCCTAAGGCTTTGCTAATGCTTAAGACCTGGATTTTCTGAAGGAAATCACCTTGTGCTGGGTAACTTTTATTAAGGTACTTGCTTTAAGTAAGTTTCTTAAAACTGTCAGGGACAACGAATAGCAAAGCCAACACCAGTGCATTATAAACCCCAAGCATCTCACAGAAATATGGAGAGTTTTAGAATGATGCTACCTTTGTCTAAGTTCTAAGAAGGCTTCACTACATTTAGGTTTTGTCACAATAGAAAGAAGAAGCAAATCATGGTTCACAAATGAATCCTTATGGAACTGAGAATGAATGGAGTCAGTTCTCAGGCTTGCTTTAACTGCACTTTCATGTTGGGGGAGAAGCTTCTGTTAAGAAGCAGCCATACAAAAGCCCAGAAAGGCTGTTGCCTGAGCTGAACAAAAGACAGACCATCTTCTGTTGCAGGTTTGGCATCACTATTAAAGCTTTAAGATGAAATGAGACCACAATACCTCTGTCTTCACTTTGCAGAGATCTGAGTTCAGTGGCTCTGGCTCCACTTGAGGGTCCAATGACCACATTTATGAGCTTCTCTCCTTTACAAGACCACATATTGCTTATATGTACTAGAATCAGCAAATAACTCACCCCTGCATACCTGAGTGGAGATGCCCCATTCCCAATACTGAAGCCAAATACAACACCATGACTTCAGTGAATTCAAACCAAGATCGATAATCTTGAATAACCCAGGAAGCTGAATAGGAAGATACTTAGTATCACACCTGAGAGGATCTAGTGAATCCCAAAACAGAAAAACACTTTCCTTCTGTTTTGTATTTCATTTGCTCTTCATCTTCCTTGGAAAAAGGAATTATATCACTCCCATACCGAAAACCTGGAGAACACGAGAAGAGCATCTGGTAAGCATATGGGCCTACAATTTTAACACCAAAATTAGCTCTCTGAATATTTTAACAATGCATTCATGCCCCACAGCTACGTTCCACACATGCTCATCAAATTACTTTCCCTGTTAGCAAAAAAATCCACACACCCATAGACACATTTTGTACTTCACGAACAGCAGTTGCACTCCTTGTACATCATTTTGTGTAACACGAGTACCCTCAGAGAGCAGGAAAGAAAATAAGGGAACATCTTGCCTAACAAAATTATGCTCACAGAATAGATTTAAGCAAATCAGAATAGATTTCAGCAAACAGATTGTAACACTCTCTGCAAACATAATACAAGCAACCTCAAACATACCACAAATCATACCACAGGAGATGACACCAGAAGATATTCGGAGAATAAAATGTGCTAACGGTGGAGGCAAAGGTACACAATGGAAAATCAAAACACTCTTGTATGCAGAATTGGTCTTTCTATATATTTCTGTGTTTTACTTCCCGTGCCATACATTACAGGTATATCTCCACAAACTAGGAAGCTGTGATTTCTCAGAGGTATCATCTGTTCCAACTGCTTATTCTCCTATCTCAGCCTCCAATATCCTCCCTGTAGCATCATCACTTTATTATATTGCCACAGACTAAAGATGATATCCTCAGGTGTGAAAAAAGCAGAAGGAACAGAGACAAATCCCTGGATGAAAAGCCTATAAGCAGATACATTTTCCTACAAGCTGAAAAGCAAACACAGAGGCAGAGTGGAAGAAATTTCAGTACAGATGCCACAAATACAAAATATTGCCTAATTATGACATTTCTCAAAAGATTCACAAAAGTCCAGGAGGCATCAGTAGCTCTTTCAGCATTAGAAATATCTCACCACTGACAGGGAAATCTTCTCTCTTTTGTTCACATTAAACTGCTCATCACTTCTTTTTACTAGTATCCCACAACTACTTACTAACTTAAACAGTCAGAAGATTAGCTAAGAACCATCACAAATCCTTCAAAATGCATTCTCTGTAAGAAGTGGATTTTTTTACACAGTTTTGAAGTTGCAAAACGTACTAGACCATCTTTTAACCATCATTTCTGCTTAAAGAAAAGGTGGTCACATTGTAATTGGGACTTTATCTAATACTGCTATGAAACATCTATGAATGCTAAAACTGAAATAGATTAAATAAAAAAAATACAGTTTATTCTGAATTTCAATTTATGTTATTCATCTGACAGCACTATACTGTTATCTGAATAGCTCTGCTCTTTATAGTTAATATATTTGCCCTACTTGCGTGGGATTGAAACAGCAAAGGAAAGGAAAAAAACTAGTAACAAAATGTATCTATACAATCACAAAAAAATGAAACAGATTTGCTTAACTCCATTTTTAAAAGTAAGTACACTATTTCCTGCTGGTTCTGGGGTCTGTAGTCTTCTAAGGAAATTAATCTGCTCGGAAAGAAGCTGCAGATCATAAGTATTCTGCATACCACTACTTCAGATTGATCCTGTTACAGTGCAGCAAAGCTAGTACTCCTGAACACTAAACCTTCCTTTGATGGCTTCATCTTTCCAGGTGCAGAGTAACTAGAGCAGTTGCTCATCTACAAAAAAGCAGCACTATGAAAGCGTTCATGTTATCAGCACAACTGAAGACCTAAAAACGGAATGGTGGCAGCAGAACTACTCACTACAGAACTGAGGTATGGCCCTCCACAGAGCATAGCTCAAGCTGTAGTGCCTTCCAAGTTCCATTTGTTACTATTATTATTGTTGGTTTTATTAGTCCTATTATTATTATTGCTATTATTATTATTCTTACTACTAGTAAAGTAAGATTTTATCAAATATGTGAAAACAAAGAGTCTCATGTAACAGTATTCTAAGATCACTCCCAGGCTTCAAAGCACATAACTTAAAGGCCCTTAGGTGACCTAAGAGTCCAAGCCATTATCTTCCCTTTGTCTTCAGGCTGCACATAAAGATGTCATACCTTGAATAGTATCATCTTTCTGAACCTCTGTCTCATCATCATCATTCAAGCAGTACACAGTTTCTTTTTCCACATCCTCTTTTCTGAGGGTTTTAGCATCCACAATTGTCCAAAGTTTTTTTACCCTCTCTTCTGTGACCTTGATATCAGAATTCAAAGAAAAGGAATGTTTAACATTTCAGTGGGATCCAGAGTACCTACTAGAACACACAAAAAATCCTTAGCCTGAGTGCTGCATTGTTTTTCCAGTAAAGAACTAATAAAGTCAGTGTCAAATAATGCATCTCTGGCTGCCACCACACTGCTTCCAGCACTGCTTCATCTGCATGAGACCTCACACATGAACTGCAGCATATTGACAGCACACTTCCCCTGGTTATTCATTAAACCTGTAGGATAAGCCATTTGTGGATGTCTTTGAGTCACAGGATACCATGTAACTTGCTTGCCATGCAATTTACTACCTCCATCTGTATAAAGCCTTTTGAGAAAGTGTTAAGAAATATGTTAAAGATACAGTAAGACTCAATGTTCATTCAGCTTGTTTGGCCAAGTTTTCCATCAGGCTTACTACACTATAGGATAAAAATACCTTATACTACTGCAACTTCCCCCAAAAGGCAAAAAGACCTCAGTCCCCAGAATACCCTAACCCTAACCCTAAC
>VZRX01019224.1:0-14000 GCA_013398075.1 Notiomystis cincta | reverse complement strand
CCCAGAGAGCTTATACAGTCTCCATCCTAGGAGAAATCCAGAACAATCTGGACAGGGTGCTGGGCAGCTGGCTCCAGGTGACCCTGTTTGGGCAGGGTGGTTGGATCCATGGCCTCCAGAGGCTCCTTCCAACCTCAACCATTCTGTGATTCTGTAACAACTAAATATCTAAAACTTTCCTTAACAAGTCTCTGGCAGGAGAGCTAAATGCTTTAGGGAAAATGAGAATGGAGTAAAGATATCATTTTCTCGTGGTCTCACATAACATGGTCTGAGTTCTCTTCCATTCTCCTGCTCTTAGTCAATTTTGGCAACTCAGGTACATACAACTTAACTAAAGAATGTGTTTGCCTCTGGCTTGGATATTTCCTTACAGTTGCTGGAATTAAGAGTCACTATATTTTTTTACATCCAAAGTTGTTATTGCAAGTCTTTTATGAGGATTACAAAGAGGCAAAGATACCAAGTCTCTCCTTTATATTGAAATCCTCTAACACGTTTTATTTTCCTCAAAACCTCTAGTCTTCTTCAGTGAATAAAATCAGACATGTAGCTCCAGACATCCATACTTTTGCACTAGCAAAAGTAAGATAAAAAAAAATCTGAATAGTTTAATGAGTTCCAAGCACATAGTTTTTATTGGAAACACCAGGGATGTTTAGTTTTGAACTAGATTCATTCTTCAGAAAGGAAGACTCTGGGAAAAGCTTTTAGCAAATTTCCAGTGCCTAAAGGGGCTACAAGAGAGCTGGAGAGCAGCTTGTTTTACAAGGACATGTAGTGATAGGATGAGGGTAAATGGCTTTAAAATTAAATAGAGTAGGTTTAGGTTAGATATAAGGAAGAAATCCTCTACTGTGAGAGTGGTGGGGCACTGAAACAGGTTGCCTACAGTAGCTGTAGATACCCCATCCCAGAAGGTGTTCAAGGCCAGGCTGGATGGGGTTTTGAGCAAACTGGCCTAGTGAAAGGTGTCCCTGTCCACAGCAGGGGGTTGGAGTTTCATGATCTTTAATGTTCCTTTCAACCTAAACCACTCTATGATTCTATGATTCTAGCATTTGGTCCATCTTTGTTTTTAATCAAGAATGAGAAAGGTCTGTATGCCATCCTGCTTCCACCCCACTAGATAAAACACATCTACACACAGATTTGACACTATTGCTGCCTCCTTCAGTATTCCTGCCAGTGTGGTTGTGCTGCAAACCAACAAGGACTTTCATCTCTCACTTCAGAGACCCATCCCACACAGAAGCACTGGCAAAATTTTGCTCTCTGGATCCTAAATGCTCCTCTAATCCTATTACACAGGCTACACCTCCTATTTCAATTGGCTGGATAGATGCAGTTTATAATAGCAGGAACCTGTAAGAAGTGCACGTGGTGTTGGCTCTTCTCATACCAATCAGGAGTGTGATGGTCTGACACAACCAAAACTCTCACTGCATCAAGCAAAGAATTGCATCTGTAGTGTTTCTCCAAACTTTCTGTGTGTGGCTCAGCTGGTTAGAGCTCCCAAGGGTACATATTTCCTTATGGTGTGGACAATTTGCCTAATGGGCATAGGAACACATCTTTGCTGCCCAGGGACACTGGATTATCAGGTGACAACTCGAAAACACTGTACAAGTGAACAGTGCCGTGCTATATAAATGCTAAGTATTGTTATTTTTCCTTACAAAACCAGCTCAGAAGAATCTGACAGGTTCACAACTAAGCTCTAAAACATAAATACTAAGAAACATCCATCTTTGGTTTTGTAATACGACACATGGCACTTGAAAGAATATTATGATAGTATCACTTGAGAAGGCTTGTTATTTTTGGTGAGGTAGCAAACTGCTGTCAGCAAGTGAGATTTGGTAAAGTATTTTCAGTTGTTCATTTTTAAAGGGTAACTCCTCGATTTTTGATTTCCTCTTGTACAGAAAGGCTGTGTGAAGGATGCAGCTTCAGGGTGCCCTCACTTCTGCTGGAACAGAGATGATTTTCTTCCTAGTATCAGATACAGTGCTGTGCTTCAGATTTGGTATGTAAATAAGCTAATGTTTTAATTGTTGCTAAATCAAGGAGTTTTCAGTTTCTGAAGGGCTACAAATATGGGGAAGAGCCTGGAGGGGAAGCAATACATAGAGCAGCTGAGGTCACTTGGTCTGTTCAGCCTGGAGGAGACTGAGGGGAGACCTCACTGTGGGCTTCAGTATCCTCATGAGTGGAAACAGAGGGGCAGGTACCAATGTCCTCTCTGGTGATCAGTGAAAGAACCCAAGGGAATGGCCTGAAGCTGACTCAGGGGATGTTTAGGCTGGGTATCAGGAAAAGGTTCTTCACCCACAGGGTGGTTGGGCACTGGAACAGCTCCCCAAGGAAGTGGTACCAGCACCACACCTGACAGAGTTCAAGAAGCACTTGGACAGTGCTCTCAGGCACATGGTGGGATTCTTGAGGATGTCCTGTGCAGGGCCAGAAGCTGGACTTTGATGATTCTTGTGGGTCCCTTCCAAATCAGGACATTCTGTGATGGTTTAAGAGGTATCTGGATCTGGCACTGGATGATGTGGTTTAGTGTTTAGGAGATCCACTGGTAGCACTCAGTTGATGGTTGGATTTGATGGTCTTGAATATCTTTTCCAACCTTGACAATTCTATTATGTTATGTCATTGATAGAAATAAAAAGGAAGCACCTAAAAAAGATTGCAACCTCAGTTAGAGGCCTGAAATGGACATTTTGAACACATCTTTCTCACTAAGATTTCAGATCTCTTCCAGCACTCAGGACTCTGCTGTTCAACCACACACACTCAAGGGTTGAGCTTTGTCCTAGGACAGGTGTCCACACTTAGGGGCTTAAGGATCTGGAAGTACACAGTCATGTTTCTGTAAGAAATGCCTGGGCATGCAGAGATCTGTGAAGGAGGCCTGGACTCAACTTACTCCATAGGTTCACTCAGTGGAGGAAACAAGATTTTGGACTGTAGTAGTGTAGTAGGAGGGATACCTCCAAGCCTCTCCATCCTTTGTAAGATGGATACACCATTCCCTCAAAGAGAAAGCTGAACAACTCCTGAACTGACTGAGGAAATGCTGAACACTGTAACCCAGAATATAAAAGAGAACAGGGTTGTGGGATTCTTCTTACTTTTCTATAAAACATGTAATTCAGTAACTTCTTAACCAGTACTAAAGATGCTGCCAGTTGTGAGGCTGTAAATCGCTGTCAGAAGAGCACAGGAGCCATCTGTAAGCTAAAACCACTCTGGTTCTAACTCTTGATGTATCCAGGAAAAATAGCACACATGGTACTTAAGTTACTCAGACTCATGAGCAGAACCCAGAGTGTGTAAGTCTGTCTTTGTGTCATATCCAAGGACAAGACTCCCAGCCTAAAGACAGTGACTACTACTGCAATTTGTATGCTGTAATGAGGAACCAGCTCTAATTATCTTCACTCTCATCTTCTATACTTTTATATGCTCCAGTTACAAAAAGTTCTATTTCCTAACATTTGTTTTAACAGTTTTGTTTTCCTGTCTTGTTTCTCAGATATTACATAGAATATTTTATTTTCCCTGAAAAGTTATGCTTCCCCTGTGTGTGATATTGAATAATCATGCTTTAATCAATGATACTAAATCTAAAGTATCTCTTGTGCTGCCAGGTATTGATTCTACTCTCTTCGTTTATTTTATTTCTGTCAAACCCTGCAGTATTTTCTGCATATGGGATCAATCTTTAGGCTCAGATCTCCCTCCAATCACCATCATTAAGATCATCAAGATGATCAGGAAAGACTTAGGTTCATGAAATATTCTAAAGTCTTCTCCCATGTTGACAAAATTATGATCTATAATTATAAAAAGTCAATTAAGTCTCTCCTATACACAAACTAAAATATTTTATGTTCCATATTTATTTATATTGTTGCTTTCCCAGGTGTTATTGAGAATGGAGTTCAGCCTCAGTGAAATCAGGCACTTGGTTCACCCATGGAGATGGTTGCTCAGCTGTGTCATTATTTCCAGTACAATGCCAAACATCAGAGAAATTATTATTGAGACCTGTGCTGGCCTCAGTAGAAACCTTATTTTCACTGCTGACACAGGAAATCTAAATCTGGACTCTATGACAAACACCCCAGGAGAAATTTATAGACATATTTGCAGTTTCTGAAGATGTAGCTGAGTCCAAGCTTTGAGTGGGGATGACCACAAATGTTGGGAAGAGTAGAACTGTGGGACTGTACTTGAAAAATCAGTGTACCACTGTGGCTGTTACTGTGCAGGTCACTGTCCACCATGGCAGTGTGACCAGAGTCAGAGTAATTAAGTAACAAGTTCATTAATGTAAACCCATGAAGAAATCAGCGGTGTGATGAGAAACTCTGTACTTGGTGGACTTGTGGAATGGGATACCACTGAAAAACTGAGGTTTTCTTTAAAATTAACATTATTTGGCACAGAATCACAGAATCGTCAGGGTTGGAAGGGATCTTCTTGCAATCATGTAGTCCAAAGCCCTGCTCAAGCAGGGTCAGACAGAACAGGCTGCCAGGACCATGCTGAGGAAATGCAAAGCAAAGCCTCATTCATGGTGTAATGTGAAAGATGTGGCAGGGACCTTAATACTAAAGAGGAAAGAGCTCTGGACAAGATCACTGAAGTATGCTTTAGTTAAAATATCTCTGATAATCTTGGCTGAGACAACTGCTGAAGCTTTTCACTGAGACTGACTGGACAAGACAGATACCAAGATAATTTAAAAATATCAAACATGCAACAAACAGATGACTTTCAGCAGAAAGAGACTGTGATGCCCCCAGAGCTGGATTAACAAAGTACTTAAATATTAGACAGTTGCAGGCTCGCTTAGTATGCAAGAATCAACTGTAATTCTTCTGATATGAGGAAAGATACTCATGAATTCAGGAGAGCTTATTGTTCAGGCTTCAAAACATTGGGAGGCCTGAGTCCAACCATGGCATTACAGCCAAGAATGTACTGTTTGTCTCAAATATCTGTCATATGGATCTTTAAGGTACTATTAACAATGATATCCCTTCCTTAACCTAAAGATATGACAATATGAATTATTCTTGAAATTTCTAAAAAAGTGAAGATCAAATTATATTGTAGGGAAAGCTGCAATAACTTAACATTGATGGAATGGTTTGCCTTGGTTAGCAATGAGTTTCTTGGGAAATTGAAAATATGCTTCCCCAAAATAATGTGGATTTTAAAATGTCTTGCAGTTTTCTGTAACTAAATCTCAAGTTTAAATTTAATTAAATATATTTAGAGGAAATCTATTAATACTGAAATTCAGGCTTTATTAGGTACTTTCCCATGGTAGTAATTTGCAGCTGTGCTCTGTTTTGACTCAAAGAGTGATTACTACTCAAAGACAAACAGTTTTTAATATGAAACTGTGACATGTAATTTATTAAGCTAATTCTTAAAACAATTTAATCACAGGGATACATTCCCTGTGGAAAGTTTTATGAAGCAGATGAAGTACTTTGTTTTAAAGTAACATATACAAAAAAAAATCCATCAATCTGATGTTCATTAATGTTACTTGATGGAGAGTTTAAATTGTCTCTCTGAACCCCAAGAACTTGCAAAGGGAAGGTGTGAAAGCCAAAGTCCTGCCAGCAGGAGATGCACACATTAATTAGCAGCTAGGTGCTCAGCTCTTGGTGCCCTTCCTGACTGCAGGACCAAGACATATTCTAGGCTTTCATAATGACTTTTTGGGGATGAGTGAAAGCATGAAAAGGCAGGGTTTAGCAAACCCTTTTATACACTAAGCTGCAGCATTTGTCTCAGAGGCTTTTTCTAGGTGGTGTGGTCACAGGCTGCAGGAGGACAAATTTCTCTGTTCACTCCACATTCCCTTTTCTGAGGAGAGGAGAGGAGAGGNNGAGGAGAGGAGAGGAGAGGAGAGGAGAGGAGAGTTTTCATCATGCTTCTTATTTCAAGCATCTCTGAGAACTTTCCACTCACTCTTTCTATCTTTTGCCTGATTCTATCTGTCAGTTTACTCTTCTTCACTGGATGACCAGCCATTAATATTTTCATGCAAAAAATAATCGATTTTGTTGTGTTTTCTCCAAATTGCAGCTCCAGCTTCAAGCAAAATGGCTGATTTTACTTGCAGCAAAGTTAACAGTAGCTCTACAGCTGACCTCAGTGAGAGTGGAACGAAGCCCTCCATTGCTGAAAATCTGTATCTGCTTTATACAGTGGGTGGGGCTTTGATTTAAATTCCATATAAATACATGTTTCCAGCAGGTATGTCTCTGGTTGAATATTAAAATGTTAGAAAGTTGTATTCCAGTGTGGATGCCTTGAAATTTATGGCATTCCTATGATTTTTATTTATTCTCTAAATCTTTCTGCATTTGGAAAAGTTAGTAATTACAATAACTGTTTTCCCTGAGAAAAGCTTACAAAACCAATATACAATTTCAGTATTTCCCAATTAAATGTGTTTTAAAGCTTCTGACTACAATGCCCTCTTATTCCCATTTGCAGATCTATTACCCCATGAAATGAAATAGCACTGCATTAAAAATGTACGCAGTTCTATTATCCAGCTCATAACTTCTTAACACTTTTTTCTTCCAGGAATAACTCTGGTAACTACCAACAATAAATGTTGTTTGTAACTTCATTTTTCTTCCCCAAAAGCAAAACTGATGGGGGAAAAAAAAAATCCCTTAGACAATGACATCTGCAGCACAATCTGTCAAGCAATTCCTTTGGAGTCAACAAACAACAAATAACTTGTCCAGACTGAATTGTGGAGCTGCACAAAGAGCAGATTGCACCCAAGCACTTCCTTCTGTACATTGCTCATGGAATTGCAGAATCATTAAAGCATCAAGGCTGGAAAAGACCTCCAAGATCATTGAGCCCCACTGTACATCACTGAGTCAAAACACTCAGCTGCTACTCCTCTTCCATTGGCAATCCCTTGATTTTTTGACTGTTTTGGGAAGGTCTTCAGCCTTGTGCTGACCTCTTGCCATACTTTCCTGTTAACTTCTGGTAATTCCTAGCATGTTACTTCTTTTTTGCTGAGCCATGGCTGGGATGGTTGAAGCTGTCCTGGCACCCTTTGGGATGGGCTTGGACTGGTGGGATGATAAAACATCTCTTCAGGTGGTACCTGAGAGAAGAAGAGGGTGTTTCTGTGGAAGAGAATTGAGGGCATCTGCTGCCAGCCCAGGGAACACAGTGAGGACGTGTTGGACAAAGGCAGGGGATGTTGGGTCTGGGGGACACAGTCCTGTCTCTCAGGGGCACCTGTGGTAGGGTTGCTTCTGAGACAGAAGTCAGTGCAGCACAGAGTGATGCTCTGGGACCAAAACATCTCTCAAACAGCAGGGTTCAAACCATCACCACCTTCTGAGCAGCACTCTCCTCACAGACCAGGAGAAGCGAGCTGAGGGTTTCTGTGAGCATGCAAGAGGATGTGCAGAGCTGGTGTTTTAGCAAACCCTTCTTGTCTTGACACAACTTAATAAAGAGCTCTCTGAAGGACAGAAACAAAGTATTTTGCCCCAGACAATAAGCACAAGAAAATCATTAAAGTGAGGTATAAAAGCTCACCTGCACCCCACACAGATCTGTATTGTACATGTGCTTTGGCCTCTGGCTGGGAACAGACTGGCACACTCTGTGTGGGTGGTTACACTCTCAGAAAACTCCCTGATGCTTTAATGACCAGAAATGCTGAGCTTTCCACTTATGTTTTGCTGGGTTTTGTGTGTGTTTTATGCCTAATTCATATTACAGTGTTCCAGAAACTCATTCCAAAGTGGTGGATCATGAATCTCAAGGACACCTCAGGATCTACAAAGGCTTTGGAAGACACCTGCTGATTCTCCTGGCCCTGTGTCAGACCTCCAATCCTCCACACCTTCTTTTAACACCCAAAGCTTTCCCCAGGCAGCAGCACCTCTGTGTCAATAGTCAGGTTTAACACTGACTTACCAGAACAGGGAATTCCTCTCTGTGGCACCTGTGAACCTCTGCCTGGACACAGCCAGTGGAGCAGTTACTTCAAGATCTGACAGCATGTACCCACTTTATTTTTTATGTTCAATTGCGCACTGCAATTAAGACTTAAAGCTATCAAAGTGATCTGGGCAGATAAAGACCTAAGTTTTTCTGAAATTATTATAAAGACCCAACAGCCATAGAATTTATCCAGCCACCAGTGTTTGAATTAACAGGAGAGTTAGGCTGCTAAATACCTCTGAAGCAGCTGAAATATTTGAGAATATGGATCTTGATGTGCCAGGATTCAGATTTTATAGAAATTTAGACTGACAGATGTTTGTGCCTCTTCCCTGCAGGTAACACTAACATATTTATCTTAAACTGATATAAAGCTAATATTTTAGATTGAGAGTGAAATAGAGATTGGCTTTATCAGTCACACTTTCACTTTAATGTGATCAGCTTCAAAACAGTTCTTGTTTGACTCAAATAAATGATCAGGTTTCTGTTTACACACTTTAAACTCGTAATGTTTATATACCAATTTAAATCTAATAAAATTGTTATTTTCAATTATAATTAGAAAATAATGACTGTTTTATTGCCATCTTGAGTGTCTACATATAAATTATAGCTGCTTATTAAAGTTAGGATGAAGCTTTCCTGGAGTTCTAAATTAACTGTCCTATAACTTACCAAGGGAAAAAATCCAGAAGAATTCACAAATTATTTTTTCTCATTTGTCTGCAGCTTCTTTATTTGTGATCTAGGTTTTGCAGTGTGGTCCTTCATCTTTGGAGAGTGGCCACTAATTGTAGAGAAGATAGTGAATCAGAATCAAATAGAAATTGCAATTTTTAGCATCAGTCTGAATGAGATCTTGCTAAAATAAATTTCTTGCCTTCCTTGACAGTAATTAATATACTGACTTTCAGCACCAGCAAAATAAGTAGTCATGCAACAGCACTGTATCCTAAAAAACTTTCATTTATGAAAACTAGAGTATTTAGCTGAAGATTTACTGAGTGTCAAATTACTTCAGCAAGATGGAAATCACCTCTGATCCCAGTGAGGTGCCGAGGAACTCAGTGTGCACCACGTAAACCTGAAAAGAAGTACTATGAGCATCTGAAGTGATGCATGGAATATGCTGGCCCTCTGAGGGCAGGATCAACATCAACAAATTAAGCACATCAGGACTCAGTGTTTTTCCAAATTGTTGAAATTTACTTATTTTCTCAAATTAATAAGTATAGAAGTAAACACAATAATAAAAAAAAGCTTCCACATTTCTGATGTTCTTTTATTTTGACAATTGTTAGTCAGTAATTAGAGGCAATATTGTTATAACAGTTCTTCAAAGGACATTTGTAATTATAGATATATTTGCAGAAATAAATGAAGACAATGACCTCATGACTGATGCATGAGCACACAGTCTTTTGGGAGGTTTCTAAAATCTGTAGTTCAGTGATGAGGAGATCAGCCTGGCCATGCTGTTGTGCTGTATTTATCTCTGATACTATGTTTTGCTTTTTTTGTGAGGAGGAAAACCTATTTTCCAAAATTGATGAAAACCAGTGAAATATAACGTATATTTGTTTTAGATGTCTGCATTATTATTCCATATCAATCATTGCTTCTTTCTTGCTTTTTCCCTGCCTTCCCTTCACCCCCCTAGCTCTTATTGCTGGGGAACCAGGTAAAGTGAGAAAACAATATTAAATTACTAAAAATTGTCACAGAGAAGATGATCTACCGAGCACCAAGTAATGTGGCCTTAAAAAGAAGAGAGAAAAGGGGGCTTGATGGCTGTGGAGATGCACAAGCTTCTGGGAGCAGTAAATCAAGCTGGTGAAATATTGAAGGAAAAGCAGGGCATTTTTGTCTAATATGTGAAACTGAGTGTGGGACCTTGGATGAGGAGGGTTTCATGCTTTGTAAAATAGATGAGATAATGAGTTTGAGGATTATGTGGGATTGTGGTTACATGAAATTTAGAGGACACAAAGTCAGGTAAAAGAAATGAAAAAAGGGGTTTCAATCTCATTTGAATCAAAGTAGTGCTAGTTTTTTCCAGGTTTAGAAAAGAATATTTGAAACCTGAAATAAAGAAAGGGATCTGGAGGAGATAATTTGTATTTTATTAGCTCTGCTATCATAAATAATGAGGATTAGAGCTGGCCTGGATACACAGAAACAGATGGCAGAAGCCAATGTTTGCCCCAAAGATGAGCTTGCCAACACAAGAAGTGTAAAGACAGGAAGGATAAAGGAAGGATGAGCAGAAATTGAATGTATTTTCACAGTCTGGCTGTGAGTGCTGTGTGTCTGTCTGTCCTGCTGCCCTTGTTGGCTGACCCATGGAAGCAGTGACACACAGGGACAAAGCACATGTCTCCATGGCAGGGAACATTTGGGGAGGACTTGGGCATGGCTGTTCCAGGCACAAGGAGATATCAACATTTTTGGGTCATATCTGTCCATAAAAAGCAGGAGTTATGGCCTAGGAGCGTATATAGACTCCTGTGCTTCAAAGAGTTTTCTCTTAACCTCCTCTGGGCTCTGAAGTGCTCAAAATGAAAAACTGGCATCTAAACTGAAGCAAACAAAGCACACAAAACTGCCTCTACTTCCACAGTGAAATAATGTAGGCTTGAATTATGTTTACTGTTCTGAATTTATCTGGAGAATATACCTTCCCCTTTTATAAAGAATGCTTAATGACTAAAAGAAACTCCTAAAGTAAATAAAAGCTATAGACTTAAGTGCTTACAGTTCCTAAAAATTACTCTTTTGAAGAGCAGCTAACAGCCTGGAGAGCCTCCTCTCTCTCACTGTGCTTTGTGGGGAGTTTGAAGCAACTCTCCATGCTCCTAAGACATTCTCCTCATTCTCCAGTGCTTTCCAAAGTGTCTCTGAGCAGTTTGTGCTGCACATGTTTATTCACCATGCTTTACTCACTGCAGCCAAGTATGCAGGGAGATATTCTTCATTCAGTTCTTACTGAAGCCCCCACAGCTGGTTTGTCTGTTTATTTAGGAAACTGGCTGTGGTGAGTGGATGCCCTGTGCCCCCCAAAGCTACTCTGCCACTCCTCTCCTCAGCTGGACAGGGCAGGGAGAAAATATCATTAAAGGTTCACATGGAGTGGTAAAGACAGGGAGAGATCCCTCAGCAGTTACTGTCGTGGGCAAAACACATCCTGGGGAAATTGCTGCCTGGCTGGCTTCTCCCATTAATCCTTTTGGAAGACATCATGATGAATTTCCTATCTCATAAGGCACATGTCTTAAGAAGCAATAGCTTTTAATTTAAAATACCTTCATTTTCAGAAAATTCACTGTGGATTCCAAGCAACTGCATCTTCTGTAACATAAAGTGAAATTGAGATTTGTGTGGATGTTGAGCAATTTCCCAAAAAATATATTGATAACCTTGAGAGGTCTCCTGTGGGGAATCCTCCCATGTGGATTAGCTGGATGCTGGGTTTCAGAGAAAACCTAAATTTTATCTCCCACTCACTGAAGCTCTTTGAAATCCTCTGGTGTATCAGCTCTAGGCTGGCACCATTTTAGTCTTCCTTGATCATGAAAAATTTCATTCAGCTTTGGATAATGAAGACAATCAGGCACAGCATCTCTCTGTGACCAGACTGCTGTGTGCAAAAGTGAACAATATCCCCCAGATATGGGGGAGATTTTCCCTCATCACTTTTGTTCCTCAGGACATGAGGGGCAGAAGGGAGAAGGTGCCAGTGCCAACAGGCATCAGCTATCACAGAAAACCCCAAAATGTTGATTTGGCTATTTTTAGGCCTCAAGTACAGTGTCAGCTGGAGCTGTTGGTGCCCTTAGGGAACGCAGATCCTGGCACACAGAACCATTAGCACCATTCAGCCAGGCAGTTTCCCTGTTTTCTTCAAGGCTACCTGGTATTCAGGAGGTGGGCAAGCAGTACAGTGCTCTCTGTTGGTTTCAAGTCGTTATAGGACAGCAGAGTCCTTGGGCTGAGAGGTTTAATGGATTTAATTGCAATGGATCATCATAAGTCTCAGCCTTACATGAGAAATCTGGTGAAATCCATGATAACAAAGAGGCTCAAATTCAGTTCTTGCTGAAAGAAGAAATCTCACTTTAAGGAGAAATCAACAGATAAGGTTTATTTTCTTGACTGTGCAAAGTCCAATACTTAAACACTATATTGAACTAGTGAAATTATCACTGCTTTTCCTGAGGAAGCTTTTCATGGAGTGGATCACCTTTATGTGTCTTTGCACCAGCAAGAGCGTGGCGTATCCAAGGACAGGAAGCTTTCAGGTCTTCCTTGAAGTGGCTGGCCCTTTTCAAAGTCTGAAAGATCAAAGAATGTGATCATGGAACTAGAGTTTACTCCTCCTTAGACCAGCCTTTACAGGAAGTTTTGTTGTATTTCACATCTGATAAAATGGGTTCCAAACAGCTGTTCTAACAGAAGTTCTAAGTTGGATTTTCAAGCTTTCTTCAAGGAGCTGCTTGTGCCTTCTTTTTCTGCACACACATTCATAATTCTTAATGACATTCATTCCCTAGATATAATTAGTAAATGTTGCTTCATTAATTATCACAGTCTAAACTTTAGAAGCTTTGATGATTCCAGTTCAGAGCCCTTATGAATCTTGCAGCAAGGGATGGAGCACTTTTCCTATGAGCAAAGGCTGAGAGAATTGGGGGTGTTCAGCCTGGAGAAGAAAAGGCTCCAGGGAGACATTATGGCAGCATTTCAATACCTGAAGTATCCACAAGAGAGATGGAGAAGGACACGTGGTGACAGGACAAGGGGCAATGGCTTTAAACTGAAAGAGAGCAGATTTGGATTGCATATTAGGAAGAAATTCTTTGCTGTGAGGGTGGTGAGACACTGGCACAGGCTGCCCAGAGACGTGTGGATCCCCCATGCCTGGAAGTGTTTGAGGCCAGGTTGGATGGGGCTCTGAGCAGCCTGGGATAGTGGAAGGTGTCCCTGCCCATGACAGAGGGTTGAAAATAGATGATCTTTAAGGTTCCTTCTAATCCAAACCATTTTAAGGTTCTATGATTCAAAGTTTTTCTAAGTAGTCATCAGGTTGCTACTTAAATGTTGGTCATTTCAACTTAGACAGTGCCACTACTTAAATGCTAGCAGAGAATTTTCATATTTGATTTCAGACTGAAAGGGAGACAAATATTTAATCCAAGTCATACTGGTCACACATATTTAAGGAGTAATCCTGGATTCTGCATTGCAATTATTGTTGCTATTGAAATACATATATTATCAAATTACCATGAAATTGAGCTGTGGATTTTTCCAGGAAGGGCAATATATCTGGGTTTATTTAATACATACTTTAGTCACATAATAGCTTCAGATTACAGACAAATCTGATAGACACACTGAAAAACAGTTCATCTGGATTCAAAATTATTATTTATACCCAGTAGTTTAGGTTTATTTAGTGATGTATGTGTTTGAACTCTCCAACATCAGGTAACTCAGATCACCACGTTTGGTCCAAAAGACCTGACATACCTATCACTGGTTGTCTAAATCCATCATTTTGTTTATTAAATAAGGCCAGCACAAGAAGGTACCCAGAAGTTCAAAACCACCAGCTGTTCTTATTTTAACACCTTTCCTTCTCTTCCCCTGAGGCCTGTGTTCACTGAATTCCTTTCCCTCATTGTGCTTTTAATATGCAATTTTAAATAATTTCAAGGGTAAGAAAACCTTCCTTCTGCCACCATTGCTAAACTATTTGCTTCCTATTTCTATGGCTTTTCATTTCTCTCTTCTCTAAGATTTTCTGACTGTCTAAAAGTTATCACAGGCCCCTATAGCTTTCCAGGAAAGGAACCAACATATTTGTGCTGGTGCATTACTGTAAATATGTATTTAAATCTTTTCTTAGCATTTTTATTACAAGCTTTGAAAGTTGCAGTGTAGAATCTCTGGAGAAGAGAAGAGAAGAGAAG
>VZRX01019223.1:48726-60481 GCA_013398075.1 Notiomystis cincta | reverse complement strand
CCCCACAATTTTTTTTTTTTTTTTTTTTTTTTGTTGATACCTAATGGATATATCTGTATTGGCATATCCTAGCGTTTTGTTAGAAATTATTACACTTGGTATACAGCTAGGAGATTTATTTGTTTCTGTATATATTGTGGCTGCCAATATGCCTTATATACATATATGTATAGCATCTGGATGAAGTTGTTCCCGTTACCTTATTGAAATTGCAGAAGAACAGGGAGGCTTTGCAGTATACATGTTTGGGGGGAGATAGATACAACCATATTATATTGATTGCAAAGAAGAAAACAGATTATTAAAGAATGAAGCATGCTTGAGTCTATCAAGCAGTCTGATTATAGGAAAGCTGAGCTCCTGAAATAGTAAACATCCTCCCAGGCACTTGACCCATTAAGTGCCCTGGTCCTTCAGTGATGAGTTTACAGCAAATTCTTTGATGTCATGGATTCACCTTGTGGTTATCAAGAAAACTAGGTGAACAAAAATGAGTGTAATTGCTGCCATGAAATAACCACACTGTGTTTTAGTTTACTTATAAGTGTTGGTATTACCCATTGAGAAAGTAAAGTTGGTCAGTGGGTAGTCATGTCCACAACCCAAAATGAACTTTACTTATTAAAAATCTATAAATGAAATAACATTGTGTTAACAGGTAGCTTATGGAATGCTGCTGTAGTTATTCCTTAAAACCAAGAGTATTTTAAGTGTTAATGAAATGAGATGTGTTTGGAAGGACAATTGATCCTATATTCAGGAGTTCATGAGGATTTTTTGCAGAACCACTATTTGGTAATTTTCTGGTCCAAAAAGCATCCTCTTTCAAAAGTATATATTAGTTCAAGTTAAGACATTCAGATCACAGCTGTCAAAAGCAGGAATGGGAAATTAATTTTCACAGAATCATATAGGTAAGAAAAGACCTTTAAAATAATTGAGTTCAACCATTAGCCTAACACTACTGAGGCCGCCACTAAACAATGCACTTAAGTGCCACCTCTCCATGTCTTTTGACTGCTGCCAAGGCTGTTGACTGAACCTCTTCCCTGAGCAGCCTGTTCCAGTGCTTGATAACCCTTTGGATGAAATTTTTCTTCATTTCCAATCTAAATCTTCACTAGGGCAACCTGAGGCCATTTTCTCACATCTCACATCACATCTCGCAAGGCAACACTTGTTGCCTGGGACAAGACGCCAACTCACAGCTGGCTACACCCTCCTTTCAGAAGGGAGCTATAGAGAGTAATAAGGTCACTCCTGAGCCTCCTTTTCTCTGGGCTAAACACTCCTAGCTCCCTCAGCCACTTGGGACTAGGACTTGGGCTCCAGAGCCTTCACCAGCTCTGTTGCCCTTCTCTGGTCTTGCTCCAGCACCTCAATGTCTTTCTTGGACTGAGGAGCCCAAATTTGAACACAGAATTTGAGGTGCAGCCTCACCAGTACTGAGTACAGGGGGACGATCCCTGCCCTGGTCCTGCTGGCCACAGTACTGCTGATACAGGCCAGGATGTCATAGGCTTTCCACAAACCTGGAATTCTATCAGGGGTTGTTGTGATGCAAGGGCAGGACCCAGCACTTGCCATGGTTGAACCTCCCACCACTGGCCTTGGCCCATTAATCCAGCCTGTCCAGATCCCTCTGCAGAGCCTTCCTGCCCTCCAGCAGATCAACACTCCCATCCAACTTGGTATCCTCTGCCATTCATTTGATCCTGTTGTCCAAGTCATCAGTGAAAGTACTAAACAGAACTGGCCCCAGTACTGAGCCCTGGGGAACACCACTGATGACCAGCTCCCAACTGGATGTAATCCCATCCACTACCACTCTCTGGGCCAACAGACTTCCAGAAGGTTTTTTACCCAGTGAACAGTGTGTCTGTCCAAGCTATGGAAAGCCAGTTTCTCCAGGGGAATGTTGTGTAAAATGCCATCAAAGGCTTTGCCAAAGTCCAGGTAGACAATATATACAACCTTTTCCTTACCCACTAAGATTGTCACCTTGTCACAGAGGGAGATCCTGTTGGTTGAGCAGCACCTGCCTTTCACAAACCCTGCTGGCTGGGCCTCATTGTGTCGTTGTCGTGCACATGCTGCTTGATGACACTTGGGATTATCTGCTCCATGACTTTCCTTGGCACTAAGGGGAAGAGACACTTTCCCTGGCACTTAATCTGACAGGCCTGTAGTTCCCTGAGCTCACCTTTTGTCCCACCTTGAAGATGGGTGTAACATTTGTCAACCTCCATTCAACAGGGACCTTCCAAGTTAGCCTGAACTGCTGGTAAATGATTTAGTATGGCTCAGCCACATCCCTCAGTGCCCCTGGATGGGTCCCACCCCTCCTACAGACTCATGGCATCTTCCAGCTCAGGGGAAAGGTTCTCACAGAACAACTGGTATTAAAGACTGAGGCAAAGGCAGCAGTTAAATACCTCAGCCTTTTCCTCATTATTTGTCACTGTGTTTCTCCAGAGCATCCAGTTAAGGATGGAGATTCTTTTTAGCCCTCCTTCTGGTATGAATGTTTACAAAAACATTTTTCATTGTCTTCTATGGCAGTAGACAGATTATGTTCTATCTGGGCTTTGGCCCTTCTAATTTTCTCCCTGCATAACCTCACAACATCCCAGTAGTCCTTCTGAGCTGGCTGCCTCGTCTTATTAAGGTGATAAACTCTCCTTTCTTTCCTGAGCTCCACCTAGATCTCTCTGTTCAGAGATAATTTCAGTTCATTTTTGCATGTGTTGCGNTACCAGTTTTTTTAAGTGGATGCCACCTTATCTTGAGAAAAATTCGAGCATGAAAGAAACACCAGCAAACAGGGAATTTTTTAACATACCAACAGTGATTACTGAATCTTTAACAGAATTTTGTTGATACCTCTTGCAACTACCTTCTTCCAGCAGTGGACCCAAGAAAGCCCTCAGTGTGAAAGAAGATGAGGAGATTAATCTCTGTCTTTCTATGTCTTTCAATACTTTAAATTTACCACTGTCAGGAGAGGGAGGAACAGGGCTATTGAGAACTCTGACAACCAAAGTCCTTCACAAAGGCTACAATTTCTTGCTGTGTGCACCTAGATTTCACAGCATCTAAAATTATTATCCCCTGCTTTCTTTGTTTAAAAAAAGAGGAAAAAAACTCCAAAACACATACAGTTACTAGTATTTGAAGAAAAATCTGCCAGTGTGATAGCAATGTAGTTTAAAAATCTGGTAATGAAATAAACCTCTAACAATAACCCGCAACTTTTTCCAGTGAGGGACTTCTTTGCAGTCCTCTGCTATCCCAGGCAAGAAATGCTCACTTTATATCCTACAAAATTATGAAATAAAAGTTTCAATATTCTGTGACCCACACTCTAGTCTGTATGTATACTGTATACACATATACTCTAATAATCTACGCACTGTATGTTTAAAGCTGCCAATTCTGTCTGCTTTGATGAACATGGACTTACTGAGGTTTTGCATGATCCTTCCTGTGCTAGATATCTGGCAGGGGGTTGAAACTGCTTAGGCATTTATAACCTTAGTAATTACTTGAGACAAGGTGAACTAATTGGGTAATTTACAGGTGAAGGAGTCAGGCTGAATTCAGATTGTCCCAAGACACTCGGGTATTACTAGACAAATGAGAGACAGAACAGATTTACTTCATCCTCCTTTGAGATGCAGAACAAATGGGATTTAGCTGGACAGTTTTTCAGAAATTATTTCCTCCAGGCCAGCTAAGGAGAATATTAGTAGAAAACCATAATGTGCCATTATTTTGGTGGGACTTTTTGCATGTGTATATTAGAAAAGGTAGCTCACTTTTGAGAACTGTGAGTGTCAGTGATCTGATGTAGTTTTAAGAACAAAATCTTGTTTTCAGGAATTTCTCTCTAATGATTTTATCTGTGACTCATGACTTCCACTGGTGCAGGAAGTGTGTGTGTGTAGATGTATCACTCAGTATCTGTTATGTTAATACATTTACCTCTGCTTTTGAAAAACCATACTTCTTGAACAATAGGCATTACACATAGCATGTAAGTCTTGAAAGCTCATTTAATGTCCACCTGTATCTAAAAAAATAGAGGTTTTGATTGTAGCCCTAGTAATTCCCAAGGGATGCTGTGTTCTTTTGACAATCTGTCTTACATAGAAGACATATATTACTTTCCTTCTATCAACCTTGTCTGGCATTATAAATGACTAAACTCCTGACAAGTTTCCAGCATTTTTCCCTAGTGATCTCTCTCCTGTATACCTTTTTCTTTTTGTCTTCTGACAACTCTTTTCTGCTTGTCTACCTGTTCAAATCAGAGTTTTAAATAGTAGTGTTTACTGTCTCTTTGTGAAAGATCCATTAGACTGCTGGCATACAATAAAGGCTTGTTGTTCAAGTTTTATTGTAATGGCATGTAAATCTGTAAAAATTGGTAAGGAAATTAGAATGGTTGAATTTGCACACTTTATGGACAGTCTGTAGATTTTGGGTGCACTCCAGGATCACTATCACCAGTGGTTTCTGAGAATGTGAAATAGGAAAGTAATGCATTTCTGAAGGTAGCAAGAGGCTAAATTGCATTTGGTATAAACTTAGTCAGAAAGTTCTGAGAATTGTTTTTGTGATGGGGGAAAGGAGACATAATGAATTACAATTGTTTTACCAATCTTCTAAAAAGTTTCTTAACTCTGACATTGAGTCTATAAACTGAAAAATGTGCAATTCATGTTGAGCTGGTACAATTGTTTTTGCAGCATTATAAAATTCCTATGTAATTGAACTTACTACTTAGCAAGTTGTATGATGTCATCATTGACAGGTAATTCTGAAAAATTTTGGAAAGCAAATTTGAGACCTGCATGACGTCTCAGAAAAAAGTTAGGTTTCTTTTCCTGGCTTGATGGATTTATAGAAATTGTGTAGGATTTTGCATTCTTGTTCTATGAAATACTCCAATAAGTTAAATATTTATATATATTTCGAGGAATTTACTTTGAGTTTGTGAACAGGGAAAATTTATTTTAACACATTTTTGTAGTCATGAACTTTTTCACTAAATTTACAAGTGCTTATACACAGAATGCTATGCTTTTTACATGTGAGCAATTGTTTGCATCTTCTGAATACTAAGACAAATTAATTCCTGTTTTTAAAACAATGCCTTTAGTGAGTTAAAATCAAGCTATTTCAAAACCTAAGACTTAAGTTCTAAGGGTGCAGGTTGAAGGGTTTTATTCCATTGTTTAACTTGAAGCTACAAAGCATCAACAGATGCAGTAGTCTTATTTTAATCTAAAACTTTTAATACAGTACTATAACTGTTGATTTAAGTGAGTCACTTTCACTTTACTTCATTATGGAGAACAGGAATAATTTTTCCATTGCTCTTGCTTTTTTGTTTCCCATTAGAGCAGAAAGACTGGCAACTTAGTAGATAAGCGTAAAAAATTAGTATAGAACAGATTATAGGCAAATTAAAGCCTCAGATATAAGTATTATCTTTATACCATTTCCTTGTAGAATAGCCTTTCCACTTTATGATAAAATGCTTTATGGATCCTTAACAATAATGATGTTAGATGAGTTGAAGGTAATGCCTCACAGCTCAGCGGGAGTAACATAAGTCATTACTTTGCAGTTCATGATAAGATGTCTGATTTTGCAGTGAGGAAGGTGAGAGAAATACATTACAATGTTTCTTGTGTTTGCAAAGACAATGTGCGTCCTTGTCTGGGACCACACTGAGTACAGCTGTGATGAGCCTGTGGAGCATGGTGAAATCCCAAGAACTGCAGAGGAACCATTGAGATGAAGTGGGACTGCTGGGATTGGGATAGGAGCGTTATTTCACCTCTCACCTCTTTTCTGAGGTAATCCAGGAATTGCAGGAGTTTTTTATCTGTTAGTTTACACTACTGTTGTGGAGAAGAAAATTATTTCCAGACTTACTAGGAGTCAATGGAAGAAGTGTTGGAAGACTTGGATTTTCCTTCACGTGTGTGTCATGTCCTGGGAAAGGGGCAGGAGCAGCAAATGAGCTGGTCTTTGACTCACCTGACTGTAGCTGATTTACAGGGAGCCAATATACAGGTGGGCAGGATACGAGGTACTTGTGTAGCATTCAGTGTAATCTGACTTTAAACTGTAAGATAGGATTTTGTGCTGCACTACAGCAAATCATTGTTCCTTATAGCAAATCAGACATCCGAGTGTCCTTGGCATCTTCAGCTTCCTGCTGTGGACACTCAGTTTTGTCCCATAAGAGTATATTGCAACCTTTACTATCCTCTCTGCTGTACATTACTGTGATGCCCAGTGGCACCCTGGACATCCTGAGTCACATTCTGCAATGTGGGTTTGAATTGTTGTCTTCTGGGCAATTCCATGTCTGTCAGTTAGCATTATGGATGAATTTGTGTTATTAATACTTTGCTGAAAGGCAGTGCAATGGTTAAAATAGTAACTTTCCAAGCTATATAGAAAACAAGAAATTTTTAGATTTATTTGAGAATGCATGATCCAATTTATATTCCAGTTTTCTTTTGTAAAAGCATATATTCACTTTGCAGGAGAGAGAACATTCAGTAATATTTTAAAGGCAACTTATTATACATAAATTTAAAGTATTTTTATACTCACATTCTGTGATTCAAGGCTAAATTTGTTGAATTACAGTAACTATTCTGTTAATCTGGTGATTTCACTGAATTTCACTGAACCAATTCAAACCCGGAACTGCACTTCTGGGAATCAGGCCTTCTCTTTCAAATGCTAATGCACTGTGTAAATTGCTGTTCCTGTTTAGATAAAATTCTGACTATGACAGATTAGCTACCACTCTCCTTTTCATTCAAATTGTCTTGGAACATATGAAACCTAATTTTGTGTTTCTAAAAATTTGCATCAACTAGTATGTTACTATCAGCTTCTGAAAGAAAAACACAGTATGACAATCTATTGAGATTAGTGGTTGTTTCAGAGAGTTTCACAATTTGTTTCTCCACTTGCACTTTAATGGTGTTGGTAGATATATTCAGTGTTTGCAGTTGTGGTGTGTGGTATTTGTCAGTATGGCCAGCTTTTCTGAATTGGAGGTGTTGGTTGTAATCACATTAGTCATGCTCCTTTTATGAAACAATCACCAGTGAGCAGGGCTGTGGAAGCTTAATCACTAGCATTCGTGTTGAAAGTTAATACTAGCTGAAGGAATATAGGCAGAGAAGAAAATTTGCATCAAGTTCTTTGCAGAATGGCCTTGGAAAGGCCAGTTCCTGGTAGTATGGCCACCTTGTGCTTGCTTCTGCATTCCTTCTTGTCAAACCACCTTCATTTGGTTTCTGTTGGTGCAGGGAGCACTCTTATGGTGTACCTTAGTAGCAATGAGTTAGGATAGTACCTTCAACTCAGGTCTTAATTTAAGGGGAAAATTTAAAAGCTATTCCTGCAGTCCAGCTGGAGTAACCTTGAGGACCATTTTTGCGAAAAAGGCAAATAATCAGACCTAGATTTTACTTACTTTTTCATGTTTTACGTCTAGGGACTAGAAACCCACTTGAAGTCTTACCAGTGAAAATCAGATGTATTTAGTGTGTTTTGTCTGTGCTGTGAGAAGTTACTGTTAATTTTGTGATTAACACAAGAATACTAATTTGCTTTAGATTGAAATGAATGTGCTGTGAATTCAGTTTGCTGTAAAGTGAATTTCAATTTCTCAAATATAAGAGGACAGAGATGTTTTGGACTTTTGAGTTTTGGAGACCATGCATTAATTTTAAGTTATTTTTCAGAAACCATGACCTTTCTAAGGTTAAAGTCAATATAATAGCTTTTTCCATGCAAATTATGGTTAGATAGACTAACTATTCTTAGATATTTAAGAAATGCAGGCGATGACAGAAAATTAACAGTTTCTACTTCTCTGATTGATTTTAGCAATATGTATAAATTTATGAACAAACACAGCATGCTTTAGAGTAAAAATGAATGTAGGTACATAGGAAAGCCAAGTTTTGTGCAATTACAGAATCTGAGTTCTCTCTAGTCAGTCTTTTTAATATCTGCTTCTCTTTGATCTTTGTAACCTCAGGGCTAGATTATGAGCTTTCAGTCTGCCAGGAGGAGGATTAAAATATTGTGCCATGGCCCCTGTGCAGCAGGGATGGAACAATACAGAAAGGATCTGTTTCACCAAGCACACTGTGGGGCTGAAGCCAAGCTTCTGCTTACCTCTGCCTTTTGCCATTCCATCTTGCCTAATTGCATGGACAAGAGCATACTGGAATTTTGAAGAACTTTCTTTTACAGAAAGCTGCAGCAGCACAATGGAATGGATTCCTAGATCTTTCTGGAAGACTGCTATTGAGTGATTGAAATATGTCTTCCTAGATGGTTTTGATGTTCTATGATAGAGAAATAATGAGTGACTTTGAAAAATGAGAAATAAATTCAGCTGAAATAATTATTAAAAAGACTACTTTTGAGCTAACATTCGAACTGTCTTTAAACTGGTAGCATCCCAGGAAAAATAATCCCAGTCAGGTTCTGTGTATTTTTATTCAATTCCATTACCATTAAGTGAAATAATTTATTAAATTTCTATATATTTTATTATCTTACTACATTTACAGTGCCATACAGCAAAAACATACTAGAAGTATGTACTAGTTCACAAAACCTGTTGCAAGAGCCACACTTAACCACTTTCAACCTCTGTTGTTTATGTCAATTATGCCATCATTGGTATTTGACAACAATTTCCATAAACAATGGGGCATTTTGTACTTTGTTTTGGAAACAGAACAAATCAGGAAGTGAAAGCTGGGAGTGCCAAGGAGACTCAGAAACTTTTGCTAAGTGACATTGAGGAAAATGCTGTAATTTGAATACAATTTAAACAAACAAAAATAATTTATTTTGAATATAGTCTAAACCAGAATGATTTGAAAAATGACAAAGCTCAGTGCTGTGTCTGTCAGTTAAACAGATAAGTAGTTCTTTCAGTGTTGAGGAAAATAAAGCGGCAGCTCCTGAGGTTGGTCATGAGATTGGGATTGTTCAGTTAAAACACTCCTGAAGGAAGAGGTGCCGGCTAGATTTGTTTTCTGTCTTAGTTAATGCTTGATGACAGTTGACTGCTCTGTATTATGGATTTTGTAGTGACATCCCTCTGGAAAATGGCTGGAAAAATGTTATTGGCATGCTAGATTTGAAACTTACTTAACTAGTTTCGAAAGAATGAAATGGTTTAGAAAAAGAGGAGGCTATTCTATCTGTCTAAAAATTTACTTTAAATTATGCTAGTTGATGACTCTAAATCTCAGGTTTGTAAACAGTGATAAAGAAAAAAAATTATGCTTATTCAGATGAGTTAGTGCTGAGTTATCTTCAAGAAGGAACCACTTGCAGAGAATATTCACATTCAATACTGTATTATTTTTGTATTTAATACATAAATTTCTTTTTCTTCAACAACTTTTCAAGTTGTTTATCTTATCATTTCATATATAGGAAAAGAAATCTCAATCTTTACTGTATTAAGGTATTTTATATATATGAATTTTTAAGGCTATGTTCAGGGAAATGTCTCAGGAATATTCATCAGCTTTAGAGAAAGGTCTTCAGACTTGCTAGTTTCAGATTGCAAATGTATTTTACCTTGCAATGTTTTGTTCTTTTCTCCCCTAGTAAGCCCACTGTAAGAGCACAGATGTGAGAACTGAGTTTACTAATCTCCCACTCTGATCTGATCAAAATGAATATTGATTTTGTTCATCCTAATTGGAGAAGTTCTGCAGAATGCTTATGCAAAAGCATGAGGGGGAGGCAAAAGCAGCTTTGAAAGCAAGCACACCAGTCTAAGTTATCAATTGCAGGATCAAGTTAGGGATCCTCAGGATCACAACTCATCCATCCTCTCTTGAGTAAGGGTGGAATCACATCATCCAAACCATTAATAAGATCCAGGTGATGCAATGGACTCCTGATTTGAATGGACAAGTGCTGATTATTATTGTTTTCTGCAGCAGTTCTAAACATTTATGTACTGTTTGGTTTATACCTCCCCTAAAAGATGCCATCTGGGTCACATTTTCCTATTTTGAAACAAGTTTTTGAGATATAATGACCAGTGCCCACCCCAACAACAGCTTCTAGACAACTTCCTGTGCCACTCTGACTGCAAGGAACCCCTTCTCCCCAGAAGAGAGTGCCTTTCCCTGTGCCCAGTAATGCTATGAGGTGGTACAGAATAACCTCCAGGCTCTATCCTTGCCTCCTCCTGGCTACTCCAAAAATTAACCCTGTCCTGGCCAGAACCAGGACACTGTCATTAAAGGTCTCTAGAGCAGTCAGGCATGGTTTGCCCTTTGTGAAGCCATACTGGCTCTCTTGGATCACCTCCTTGTCTTGCATGTGCCTTAACATATCTTCCAAGAGGATCTGCTCCATTGTCTTCTGAAGCACAGAAGTGGAGCTCAAAGGTCTGTATCTTCCTGACTCTACTTTCTCCTCGTTTGAAAAATAGAAATGATGTTTTCTTTTAGAGTCACCAGGAACTTTGTCTGACTGCTCTGAATTTTCAAGGATCATAGAGAGTGGCTTGGGAAAAGCACCAGCCATTTCCCTCTGGACTCTAGGCTGCGTATCACCAGGCCCCATAGACTGGTACCTATTCAGTTTCATCAGGTGTATACAAATCTGTGCTTCACTTACAGTGGAAGCAACACTGCTCCCCCAAGCCCATATAGAGGTTTAGGTGTAGACACTTGTTTTCAGTTGTCTCCTTTGGATCAATCTAAAAGAAGTCAAAGGCTCTTATAGTCTTAAAATTTTAAAAATAATTCTTGAGTTTGAGATAGCTGATTTAATAACTGAATAATCAGGGAAAACATTGTTGAAATAAAATTCTAGGCATCCAGGGTACATCCATTTTTGACAGCTTGGGAGAATAATCTCAATAGTTCATAAGTTTATCTTAGACCAAAATATCTATACCTCTTTGCCTTAATTTATGAAAACATTTGAACATATTAGAAGATATTTTCTTTAAGTGTCAGTGGTTGTATTCAAATTATGGGAATATTGCAGCATTTCAAGTTCCCGGATTCCAGTGCATGTTTCAGGTGCAGTCTTCCTCCTGNGTACTACCTTTAATAAACAAGAAAACTTCCAGAATTAGTATTAGTATTATTTACAGGTTTTGCTCTTAAAGAATATGTTTGAATGGCTGTAAACCTAACACTGGGGAGACCAATAATGTGTCTAGATATGGTCTTACCTTTACAAGAAGGATGTGGACATAGAGGAGCAAATATGGTAAAAGGATATGAAAGTGATGGAAGAACTGAAGCATCTGTCATATGAGGGGCCNCTTTGCCTTAATTTATGAAAACATTTGAACATATTAGAAGATATTTTCTTTAAGTGTCAGTGGTTGTATTCAAATTATGGGAATATTGCAGCATTTCAAGTTCCCGGATTCCAGTGCATGTTTCAGGTGCAGTCTTCCTCCTGTTTTCTTAGTATGGCTCCACCGTCCCTAGTCTATGTCAACAGTCACCTGCCACTGCAATTGGATTTGTTAATTGCAAATTCTCTGTCCAGCCTTAATAAACCAAATCAACCTCTCTAGTAAAAACAATGGGATATCAGAAGAAAAATGGAAAAAAAGTCTTCTTTATCTGCAGTGCTGTACATGTGAATTCCTAAATAACGGTGTAGAAGACAACTGCAGTATTTCCACATGGACTTTCAACATCTA
>VZRX01019223.1:18993-48711 GCA_013398075.1 Notiomystis cincta | reverse complement strand
AGTGATGGAAGAACTGAAGCATCTGTCATATGAGGGGCCTGACAGAGCTGGGACTGTTCAGGAGACCAGACTCTGAAGGATCTTATCCAAATTTATAAACATGTAAAGAGGATGAAGCCACGCAAAGTGACAGGATGAAAGACAACAAGTACCAACTGAAATACAGGAAATTCCTCAACACAGAAATTTTCTTCATTTATGAAAAGACTTTTTCACTATGAGGGTAGTTGAATGTGGGATTAAAGCCCAGGGAGGCCTTGAAGTATTCATCTTTACAGATAGCTAGTTGTGGTTGGAGTTGGAGCTCTGAGCTGCAACAGCAGGAATGTGAAACTGGACACGTAAGTGAATTGTGTTTTCAGTACAGATGGGCATGATTTGTCCATTTCTATAAAGAAAGAGATACAGTATGTAATTGTATGGGAAATGCACAAGCTGAATGTAGATTGAGCCCACATTGTGTGTTATTTACAGCTGGTATATGGGGATGCTGAAGGATTGCTATACCAGCCATATACTGTCTGACTTTTTGTTATATGACTAAAAAAAGTGAAGTTGCATTTTTTCCAGTCTAAGAAATGTCATCATTCCCAAGAAAAAAAAATTGTAAGAATTACTTGTGCAGTAAAAACAGAATCTCAAATGGTTATGATGCTGTGAAAATAAAAGGTAGGAGTTCTGATAGAAATTAATAAAAACTAGTACCAATTTCCCAAATATTGTTCCATAGACTAAGACATTGTGATGATACATGAAGAATGAGGTTGTTATTTGTCTAGTTATTTGCATGAGGACTCTAATTTTCCAAATGAGCAATTCCATTAGCTATCCTAGAGAGTCTGTGAGATATTTTTTTTGTGCAAGTTGCAAAGGGAGTAATTCATGCTGGGCTTTTGTTCTTGGAAAATTAGTGTTAGGCTTGACATTGCTGGATTGTTTGTTTTCAGGAAATTTACTCCATTCCATGATGCATTATAAAAGTTTGTTTGAAGACACTTAGCCTAGACTCCTTTTTGCACTTTTGCAATAAATAGATAGCAGAAGAAGTGTCATAATGACAGTAACCATTTTGACAATCGTCACTGAGGAGAGAGCAACTAAAAATACAGTCTAATTTAATTTATAGTCAGAGCTATGACAGTATTTAGTAATCCCCGTCCCCTGTGAAGTAATAATTATTCCACTGCAGCAGCCATTCTTTCCCCTTTCCTCCTGCTTCTCCTGAAAATATTGGGAAGGGTAATACACTAATTCCACCTACTCCGAATGTATGGTGATGTTGAAAGGATATATCTTTCTGTGTTTGTCACAGCAATCTTTGCCAGGCAAACACAGAGGGCATATTTTAAAGCTGTCTGCTTTGCACAGCACCTGAGGGTTGACAGAGACAGTATTGTCATGCAGCAAAGTGTGTCTGTGAAAATCCAGCTTTTAATTTCTTTTATCCTGTGTTGAATCAAACTCATGGATTAAGATACATGTGATTAAAATCAGTTTATAAAGGTTGAATTTGGCTGGAATGATATTACATCAAGATAATGTCCAAGTGAGGATCACTGGAGTGCATTTTTGCTCCCACATTTTAAGTTCTTTGTCATGATGATCATTGGCCTCTGTTGGAAGGGAATTGTTCGACTCAAAATACAAGTATTTTTCTAAGTTATTCTATGTAAATCTAAGAACACGATGATAGGATTGTGGCAACCTAAGATAGTGTCAGGTCCTGCAGGACCTTGTCACTGAGTTCTTGTACCTGAGTTCTTGTCTTTATCTTTTCCCTTCCCATTCTAGACCACTTATGAGTGAGCTCAGGTAATGTGATCAATGAGTAAGTCCTCTCACACCCAGGAGAATACCACTAAATTAGCACTAATTTACATGACAGGTCTTGTGATGTAGTCACTGTGAAGTAGAGATGCCTCTGTTGGGATGAGAATTTGTACAAAGAATTGGTGAGCCCAGATGTGACACATCATTTTCTGGTCCTTTGTCTTATTTCCTCATGTGAGCAGCTGCTGTTATGGGTGTATGGTTGGTGTGCTATGAAAATGAGTTATTTAGATCATACTGAGAGTTATGGGACAAAAGAAACCTTTACAAGAATATGTTGCAGATACTGATGCTCTGACATGCTCAACAAGTCAGACACAAAAGTTGGCCAAAGCATTGGAACAAAAATGCTTTACATCTTAGGAAAAAAATTTCCCCCTAATTCTATTTTGTAAGCATTTGGATTCTTTCAGTGTTTCTCCATCAGCTAAGCAAAAAACTCATTAGTATTCTCACCATTTATGGTTTGTTCCACATGTGTTTCAGTCAGCAAAGATAGCATCCAGCAAAAATGTGCTGTGGTTAACGAAACATGAATTATTTGGGTATGTAAAAGAGAAAGTGTTGCACATATGCAATTGCACTTTAGTGATCCTTATTTCCAATGTGTGTTAGAAATTAATTTTGGTGGATGTGTATCACAGTTACTGATAGCTGTCTGATTTATGTGTACGTTGTCTTGCCAATGCAGCATCAAGCTGTAAAGAGAGTGTTTCTTTGGTCAGTATTTCATTTTCATAAGGGCTAACATTTGCATTAGCCCATTAGCAGGATTATAAAACTTGAAACATGCATGGTAATAAATCTTGTCCAATTATCAAGTAGTAAAAGCATCTTACTTGGTAATTTCAGTACAGTGTCTCACTCACTGATTTGAGAATTTATCCTTCTTTGTAAATAGAGCAGAGATTGCCTAAGGCTGGGTCCACCTGCAGAGGGAGAGGTTGTCCAAGTGAAATGGCCGGATGGAAAACTGTATGGTGCAAAATATCTGGGAACAAATACAACTCACATGTATCAGGTGAGTATCTATGTTTATTACCACGTGCTTGCTTTGCAGATGTCTTTCTTGTAAATTGCTTATTTGGCTCTAGTGTTGGAGTGGCCAGCCTAACCTTCAAAGATGAAGAAGGCTGAAGTGTGGCCTCTTATTGTAACTGTTACCACGCTTTAAATAATTCATAAAACTTTCACAGTAGTGAGTGCTATGCACTGTTTGGGAGAGAGGTTTCACTTGGTCTTAAAAAAGCAAGAAAATTATTTGCTTCTAAGAACTCAGGTAAACAGGTGGAACATTAAGATTGAAAGATAACATTTGTTATTTTCTTCAGGTTATTTACTTTTATTTGATGTCAGCTAATTATACAATTAATGACATAAAATTAAGTGTTGATTGTTGAGCCTACAATGAACCTGAGGCGTTTCTTAAGAGGTTGGAAGGGAGGACAGAAAGAAGATGAGCATAATGTTCATTTGTCTGAGGCATTTTTTAATTAATTAATCTAAAGAGCATTTTATCGTCAGCAAAGGCAAAAGGGAACTGAACACTGAAGGCAAAGCTAAAAAGCTGACTTCTGATTTCAGAGTGACAATTATTGTTTTTTTATGGGCTTGCCTTTGAGAAAAATCAGTCAGCAGCTTTGAGTACCCAAGTGAATGGTAGAAACTGCAATAAAACTATACAATAATAATAGTGCTTCTGAAAGAATGACAATCTAGATGCATTTCGTTTATATATGTGTAATCATTTTCACTTATGTAACTCTTTTCATCAGGGGGACTCACATTACTGTACCAAAATGGCAAATTTACTATTATATCTCTAGATAAATTAAGGCACAGAGAAGCTAAATTACTTGCTGCATTGACCTTCTCACTTTGCCCATGACTTGCAATCGAATTCAAGTCCTCAAATGCCTAAAGCCTTGAGCTAGTCTCTAAATCTTACCTCTTCCCTTATATTGAGCAGCTGTATTATGTTGTGAAGGTGGAAAGTTCTTTATAAAGTGTGAAGATTATTTTTCTATAGTAACATTAATCTTCAGATCATTTAATCTTTTGAACAACTAGTCTTCTGAGGAATACTGTGAGGTAAATTAGATGATTGTTTTTGTCTCTCATATTTGAAGGAATTTGACATAGTCAAAACAAACAGCTTTGTCTTATTTTAGACCTCTTGAACAACATGATGAAACCGGTTTTGTTTAAGGAAAGTGGATAAGCATGTGGAGGCTCAGCAAGATTTAGAGTTCCTCAGCATAACCTCTAAATTGCCTTTAACAACTCCTATTATGGGGGGAAATGACAAAGTTTAAGGATTAGAGGGAGTCCATATTGCAATACATAGAACTATAGAGACAAGCATGTATATCAATCTGCAGGATGAGAGAGGAGGCTGCCTGTGGCCACAGATTACAAAAAGTTTATGACAGGGAGTAGTAGTTCATCCTCTGGTCTTTCTAAACAGTGTGTAAAAGCTCCCAGGACTCACACATACAAAGGTTTGTTTTCATCTTGGTGTGATCTGTTTTGCACCTTTGAGATTCTCTTATCCAGTCTTTTGTGTGATTTCTTAAATCTCATAAGGCAAATCTGTTCAAGTTGGAAAACTGTGAATTTTTCTCATGTTCATCAGACGTTTGTACCAAATGTGGCAGTACTTGGGCATGCAGGAGCTGTGACACAGTGCACCAGAATTTGTTAACAGTTTCACATTTGTCAGCCAGTATCCTACACAATCCCTAAGCAGAGCTAAACCTGCCAAATTAAGCACGTGTTCAAGTGAAATTATTAATGTGATCTACATCTGGTTTCTTGATGATTTCTGATACTGAGTTCACAATTGACTTAGAGTTTCTTAAATTATCCATTCACTCCATTAATTGCTTTCTAACAGCTTTCCCTTTAATTTATGATGTTCTTATACAAGAAAATCTCATGAAGATAGTAACATATCATGCAGACACAGTACAGCAGCAAAATCCAAGTAAAATAACTTACTTGATAAAATTAATGATTTGAAATGCAGGATCTGCAATCTGAATTGAATTGGAGCTATTAGAGATGGTGGGGTTTATATTTTGCATTAATCATGGTATTATTGAAAGTATTAGAGGAGCTCTTGTATTTACAATCAGGAGTAGGCAAATTTTTTCTAGTGTGATATGCTGGATTATACCTGAAGAACATCCAGTTACTCTTCATGGTAAATATGCAATATTTCATATTGCAAGCATGACAGTTTCTCTGGTACAAAGCATTTGCATCCTACAGCACACGATGAGTAAAAGCAAATATACTTACCATTTAACAAAGGTCCTTACCATATAAACAAATATACTGACCATTTAAGAGGAGATTTTCTTATCACATGGAGTGTCAATTTCCTACCCAGATTTTTCAGCAGGGATGCAAAAAAACATTATTACCAACTGTATCATACAAAAACATTACCAAACATATTGTGCAGGAAGGAGCAGTAATAGCAGAAAGACTGTTCCTGCATCCTGGATTGCCATCCTTTAATTAAACAAGCTTAAGGCAAATTGACCTTTTATGTTCCTCTACCATACTGCTAACAGAGTAGGCTTATGGGGTTTGTAACAGGAGCAGAGAGGAGTAAGGATAACTACTGTGACTTTGTTATCCATCTCTGTGGTCTGTGTATTTTAAATGCATTCTAGATTTCTGCATCCCTGTTAGTTGCAGTGAAAAAATTGTTTTTAAAGAAGTTACTAGATCATAGTCTGTATCCTTTTGAGAATGGATATATGGATTTTTCAGCTATTCACATATTAATCTGACATACTCAGCTATGGCAAGCTTTTAATTTGAAACTAAAAACCTAGTCTATTTACATGTTCAAATGCATGATTTTTCATTTTTATCTGTAGTAATACTTTTGATCAGTCATTGTTCTCCTGTGTTTGTATTTGTGCTTATATTCATTTATTCAAGTGTGCTGTTTTCATTCACAGTCTCATTAAATTACCTAAGGATGTAGAATGGGACTTCTAATTTTATACCAAACTTTAAATTACAGTTTCTGTGGGAGCTAAACTGCAGTCACAGATAATAGCTGAAATTCACAACTGTTAGATGAAGTATTAAAATAGAGGAAAAAATCAGCAGCTACTGAAAAAGCTTAAATGCTTCAAAGCCTCAGCGTTTTAACATTCCTCACACCTAGTTACATTTCCTTTCTCATTTTCTGCTAACGGGGTTCATATTGGATTAAATCTAAACCTAAGCATGATAAAGCTTTTCATCTTCTGAACAGAGCATTTAAAAGAAATTCCATCAGATTCAATAAAATTCTGTTAACTGGTATTTCCTTAGTTGTCACTCACACTTTCTTTTGACATGGTCTTCCTCAACCTTGAATCACAAGATGTTAAAATTAATTTTTTATTTATTAGAAGCAAGTAAAAAAATTAAGAGACAAATAAAAATGACAAGGACATTTTAATATATCACTCTTGCAAAATAATGTTGCCTATCTTGTTACTGTTCAGCATTCCTAATCTAACAATTTTTACTTCATTATATATGTGTCAGTGCTGATTTTTAAGTCTTTTTGGTTAGATATTATTTTCAATGTAGGTATGTGTTGCAATTCCTAAGAAGTAACACTAATTTTATGTTTCAGCCTAATTCTATGCTAAAACAGATAGCCAAATGCCCATATATAAATCTTCTTTCCTTACATATATATTTTTATCTGGAAACATTTCCATGAACTTCCTGCAATAGTTAATTTTTGTTTTATTTTCAAAACCCTTTTTTTTGAATTAGGTGGAGTTTGAAGATGGTTCTCAAATCGTAATGAAGAGAGAAGAAATATATACACTAGATGAAGAGCTTCCTAAGAGAGTAAAAGCACGTTTAGTGAGTATTTGCTGATGCTAACTGTATTTTATATACATATACATACATACATACATACATACATATATATATATATATGCATATATATATATATATATATGTATGCACTCAAAAGGCCAATAACACTATACGTGGTTTTATTTTGGATTTTCAGTTTAAACTGACTCATGTTTTGTGAAACCTCTGCTATAAAGAGTGGCTAAATCAGCCCAATTAGGAGATGTGTGCATTTGCTAGTGAGATGATTGTTGTTCTTCCAGTACAGGCAAATGCTCTTGTCAGATACAATTCTTTTCTCCTAAAAGGGGCATCATGTTTGATCATGTGTCAGATCAGGGATGATCAAGTTAGTAAACATTTAAATTGGTAGACATTCTATTCTTCCAGTATGCTTATAACATGTATAACTTTTAAAAAACTTCCCAGCTTCTCAGAGCTTTGTGATTTTAAAGGCCTTGAATTAATGAAAATGCAAGTAACTTCCTGTAAGAAACTATGTAACTGATTGAAACTCATTAATGCTGCCGGCAAGACTTAGCAGCATTTCCTTAGTCTTTGGTATGAAGCCATATCTTTGCTACTTTTTTAAATTTTCCTGCTGTTTCAAACAACATCCACCAGCTAGCCATTCTTATGCATGCATGCGGAGTGGAGAAGTGTTGAAGCTCACAGAGAGTATAACTCTTAGAGGCTGAAAAGGGAAAGTTCTTCGATACATTTGTTGGAGGAGATGATTGGTTTTACTAGTCTTAAGACAGTTCTTTGTAATGCCAAGTGCACTGATCAAATATTCTGGGTTAAGAAACCTTTATGTCACTGAGTTTGGGATAAATGCATAAATCTTTCAGAGTCCTGACTAGGGTTAAGATAGATATCTTGGAAAATGTTGAAAGACCTGTCTGATTATATTTAATGGGTTTTTTATTATACTTGGAAAGAATACCATTGCCATTTTTTTGTTTTTGAGACCAAATGGAAGAAGCTTCTCTAAGTAACTGCACGCTCTATAGAATGAAAACTGTGGCATTCTCAGGATAATGATAATAATGGGGTTTATGCTATTGTTTTTAATTTTTTTTTCCTAAATCTATTTATTTATTTATTTATTATTTAACTTAATTAGGAAGTTAACAATAGATTAAAAACATTACATTTGGTCTGCTGAATAAAACACACCACAGCCATTGCTCAGACCTCTGCATGATTTTTTACTAGTACCTTAAATTCTAGAAGTATGTAGGTTAGTCCTCAAGGCAAGTCCAACACCTCCTTCCCCTCCTCATGCTGAGCACAGTGCAAGTTAAAGACAGCATAAGATACTGTTTCTGTCTATTGAAGTGGAAGACTCTGGTTCCTTCTAAATGGTGTTTATCTTAGTCTTGGGAATCCTTCCATTACTCCAGCAGTGAAAGTTGGGCCAAAATATTTTGCCTCTGATTTTGCCCAAACGGCTTGCTGTTTGTTGTTCCACTGCTTTGTTAGTGGGGATTTGAATTTGATGACGAGTAACCAAACTGTGACTCTGATCCTTTGCAAATCAGAGAGTGCCCAGGTTCTTTTCAGGCATCCATGGCATAGTACCTTGTATTTAAAACTCTCTTGAATTACACAAGCTCACAAGCTAGTGAGTGCTACATGATACTGCTAGGATCAAACCTGCCCAACAGCTGCATCACTTCCCTGTCAGTTTTCCCACCTAGAATTAAGCATGACTGTGTGATCACTGGATAAAATCCAGACTAACAACAGGTCTTAGTTATGTGTTTCCAAGGAACACTGCAGACTTTGAGAATTAAATACTGAATAGGACGCACAAAATATGGAAAGGTAAAAATTGAAAGTATGTGTAACTGTTGTCTGGTTTTAGTCTACAGCTTCTGACATGAGATTTGAAGACACATTTTATGGAGCAGATATTATCTTGGGGGAGAAGAAAAGGCAGAGAGTATTGAGTTCTCGCTTTAAGAATGAATATGTGGATGATCCGGGATACCGCACCTTCTTAAAAAGCTCATTCCAGAAGAAATGCCAGAAGGGACTATAAAGAAAGCAAGAGAAGAGAGAAGGTTCTTGATTAAAAAGCATGCAGCATTATTTGCAATTGGGTTTCTTTAATTGAACACTCTGTTTTACAGTGAACTAATCCGTACACCATCCTTGTAATCTGAAATATTTGAGTTCTGATTTCTTCAGTTAATGTATTTAAGAATTTGTTATATTTGCATTATAAAACCATGGGAAAACCAAGAGACATTACTAGATGATATGTTGAAGAAAAGTTTCAGTCCTTCTGTCTTTGAAATAAGCAGTAAAATTCCCTTTGAAGTCTTTGATTCACAGTTCTGAGGAGGAGACATTTTAGTAAACAGAGATAATGTCAGTGGCTCACTTTTTTCTGCACATAAGAGAGGATGATAAGTTCAATAATAGCAATTTTTATAAAACATTTTTAAAACAAAACCAGATATGTACAGATTGAGACAAACAAAGGCTGTACTTATTTTGTACAGTGCTTTTACATTTTTATGTCACTACTGTTTTCAGTAGGACTTGATGTGGACTCAGCTATTGACTTAGATATTTTAGGCTTTTAAGAGAGGTATCTTCAGCACAGCAAGGATATTTTGTATATTTAAAGAGACAGATTTTGGCAGTTATTTTTAAACATGTTTTTCATAAAGTCTATTAAAAATAGCTACTTGTAAAATATAAAATTCTCTCACTGTGTGTATGAAAGTTAGAGTTTAAATATATATGCTTAACAACCTAGTTTTGAATGAATATATTATGGTTTTTATTTTGAAATAATGTTCCAGCAATGTAATAACGTTTTAAAATAAATAAATACTTTACTACAATTGGAACATTTTTCCTGTTGATGTGATTTTCAAGCCTATTGTTTCATACCTATAGGAATTAAGAATATATGCTGTATTTTCCTGAACACAACAGAGTATAGACACACTTACATAGCTTAGTGTTAAAATGCAGAGTTGATAAGTACTGTGCTTTCATTTCTGGTCTTTTATTTTCCTTCAGTCTTTGGAATCTTGACCTTTTTGGATGTTTCACAGAAAGCAGAAAGTCTGTATTTGTCTGAACACTTGGGTATGTGAACCTAGAAGGGAGCTTTATCAAAATGACATCATCTGTTTCTTGTAAATTGGACAGTCAGCAGGATTTCTGACTGTCTGCCACAGAAAAAAGAGCCCTCCAAAATCCAATTTAAATCTGAGCACTGCTGTTTCTGGGGTTCTGCTTGCAAAAAACCTGAATATATGAACCCAAAGATTTTTTCTGTTCAAAACCCCAGTCCTTTATATGCTGAGGCATACAGATCTTTGTTTCACTGAAGCCCTTGCATGATTATTCTTATTTTTTCAAGTGGACAGTAAAATCTTTTCAATTCCTATGTGACACCTCAAATGACAGTGTAAATTTTTTGTGTTACATTAACTATCTTTTCTTGTACCATGAAATCACTCAGAATCCCTTTAGTCTAAGAAATTGCTTAGCTGTGACAATTGGAATGTATATCTAATTGATAACACTTTCTCTAAAGGCACTGGGTTGTGGTGGATGCTGTCTGGCATATTTCAGAGTATCAGGGTTTCTGGTATTTTGAAGAAAAGATAAAAACTAATTTTAGATTTGCAAAATGCAAGACTGCTGCTGCCTTCTGCAGTTATGTGCAGCTGATAATCATGTTTTATGGGGTTTGTGTGACTGGGTTTTTGTAGTGGGGTCTGCAGGGCTGGCTCCTGTGAGAAGCTGCTGGAAGCTTCCCCCAAATCCAGCAGAGCCAGTGCCAGCTGGCTCCAAGACAGACCCACACTGGAGCAGGCTGTGCCTGAATGACTGTACCCTGTGGAAGAGTGACACACATGACAGCAGTTCATGTTGTTGCCCGTGGGATGAGCTCACAGTGGGGAAGTTCACAGATAGCTGTCTTCTGTGGGAGGGACCCCATGCTGGGACAGACTCCTCTCCCTGAGCAGTAGCGTGAAAAATGTGTGATGAACTGACCATAACCCCCATTCACTGTCATCCTATGCCTTGGGAAGGGAGGAGGAAGAGCCTTGGAAAGAGGCAGACATTGGGAGGAAGGTGTTTTTAAGATTTGATTTTACTTCTAATTATCTTGCTATGATTTTGATAGTCATAAATTCAGTTAATACCCCCAGTTTGAGTCCTGTTTTGCTGAGATGGTATTTGGTTTGTGATCTCTTCCTGTCCTTAACTCATTAACTTTTTGGTATATTCTCTTCTCCCAGCTATGGAGCTGAGTGACAGAGTGGCTTTGGTGGGTGCTTGGCACTCAGCCAGAGTCAACACACTACACCTAATTACTGATTTTTAATTTCAAAATACTGTGTTCTGTGGTAAGAAAGCTTTTATAATATACCATGAAGGTTCAAAACAACTATGACATTATTAAATGGTTAAATACATATTAAAATGTTTTGTAATTGAATAGGTGATGCTGTGTGGTACAAGAGAGGCTAGAAATCAAATGCATGTTCTTTGCCTGGATCTGAAGTGACCCTCTAAGACACCATGAATAAATACCTCATTTCTGTAGAGTGGATTTTTCTCGTCAAGATCCTTGAAATCTGCTGACTAAAGGGTTGCAGGTTTTATTTAAAACATTCGTGCAAAAAGTTGGCTTGTTTCCCCTTCTACCTTTCATCAAGGAGATCTTTAGAAGTTCTCAAAGGCACTGAAATTATTTCTGACCTTTGTAAGGTACTAAAAATTACCTTCTGAGTAAACGAAAAGTGTAATTGTCTTCATTGCAGTTTCGTGCCTCCTGTTGTAGGACTCATGGTCTTTGCAGACTGGATTGGCTGAACAACTGGCCTAGAAAGACAGTTCCCATTCCCTTACAATTCCTGAAGAGCCACATTTTTCTCTTCACCAACAGATATTGTTATGGATCTTTCAGGTATATGAGAGGGAGAATACATTGGTGTGCAACACTCTGGGAAACCAGGAGCTTGCCACGAACTGAATCAGGCAGGCGGACACCAAAACAGGGTTGCTTGTTATCCGTGTAACCAGTTCTCAGTAGCCAATTTCTCACTCTGGTGAAATGCCTGTGCGTTATTTTTCTCCTGATGCTAGAGACATCTGGGTTTTCTGGTGAAAAAGCATGTCAGCATTCATGACCATTCCACTTACAGTGTCTGTGTGAGGAAGAATGCAATAGGTAGGAGGAGTGAAGCTCTGTTAAAGACTGGCTAACTGAATTGGCATGGTATTCCTAGGAGTAAAAGACACCAAAACCCAAAAAATCCCCATAAAAATTGAATGTTAATAGCAAAAGAGAACAGCATGCTCCAGGATAGGACTAGCCGTGCTCTTTCTATTGCCTTACACATACGAGAACGAGTAGCCGTTCTGCATAGTCATAAATCCTGAAGGCCATGGGTGAGTACACAAAGTAGTGGTTTAGTCAGGATACATCAAAATTATTTTTATTCACACTCTGAAGAATATCAAGGAAGAATCTGAAGTACTTCAATTTATGCTGGCTTGTGAAGTAGAATGCTTTAATGCTATGACTCTGATTTCCACAGCTATAAGTAAAGCCTGATAAAATCAAATTACTAGAATTAGATAAAAATTAGATTACTTCTTTTGAATCCTATTTGCTATTGTATTACTGTAGCAAAGCAATTTTGGTGATGCTTAATAGGAATTCTACAATATATTGTGTTGTGCTATGGTGGTTAAAAATTTTCAATTAAGGAGAGTAATAGAAGAATTCCTACAAAATATTTTTGCTTTGAAGCTTGTTTCTACTTTCCAACTGTGATGCAAGTGAACAGCAGTGTTTTGTAACTGAGAACTTAATATGATATCTTGGTATTTATAAGCAAAATAGAGCAAGGTAAAAGCTGTACCTTCTTATGCAGTTCCCTTCTTTCAGATTTTGTGAGATGTTTTCCAATGTAGAAGACATAGGGAAAAATAACTCATAAGCTAAATTCTGCTTGAATGATCTAAATAAGAAAATATTTTTATTTGTGCTAAATAACAAATATTTGTATTTGGTATCTGTGCTTTTCAATATAGCCACCTCTGTTTAGTGGCACAATCAGAACTATTAACTTTGATAGTAGATGAAGGCAAAATTATAATTTAATGAAATTTTGAAATGCTGCTTTTTCTTCAGTCTCTAAATTTAGTAGTGATTTTCTGTTTCTTGTTAGCCAACTGAAGTATTTAATGCCAGTGTTCAACAGCATATTAGTAGGAGAGAAATCTTATACAGGGTGGGCAGAAGGAATCTTTCCTGCACATATGCACAAAAGGCATATCCATCTCTTTAAAAAATTGCAGAACTATCTGATAGATTTATCAGACACCTTCACATTTCAAAAGCCATCTCTGAGGCTTCTAGTCTTGAATTCCAAATTCCTTAGATAGCATTTTTCTCTGACACATCTAGCAAAAAGAAAATGATGATGTTATGGTAGGGCATAAAAGTTTTACTGGAGTTCATCTTAGCTGTTGTATATACAGTCTACTCGGTTATGGCTTCACTGTTACTACCAGACTGAATTGTCCTACAGCCATACTGCTGTTATTCTCAATACTCAAATGTATTTCCTCTAAACTTAGATTTCTAGGCAGATCTGGTAGCTGCTAAAACTTTTGTAAGAGCCTGTTTTGAGTTACTAAAACTTTGGCAATTTAGATATCCTACAGCTGAAATTTTTATGTGCTGGTTCATGTCTGAAAAAGTCAGGAAATTCTGTCTCAAGCAGTTTGGACTTTTGGAAGGATTTTGAAGAGGAGGATTAAGGCTAAAAAAAGATCATTTTTCTGTCCCAAAGTTTCCCAGGCCTTTATTTGACAACCTCTGTGGTTCCTTTATACAGTGAAACAGGGACTTGCTGGTGAATGACTGAAAGAGTGATTTCCATTAGACTTTAGAGGTAGATTTATGAAGTGTTTCTATAGATGTGCTATCATTTGACTGAGCTATCATAAACTGGTCTGTGGCTGGGACTCTGAGGTAAAGTCTTGGAAGAACCTGTACCACCTCAGGCCTTGTTCCACCATGGAGCCCTTCTGCACTGATGGACTGGGCTGTGCATGCATTGCCACCAGAGCTCAGCACTGGCCTTGCCACCCTTGTAGTCTGGGAGAGCCTTTTGTCCTTTTCTTGTTTACCGTAGGTACTTCAGTGGAACACAGAGGCAAGCTCTTGTTTGTTCTCAATGGCCTGCTAAAGTTGCTGATGTATAGAAAAACAGGATAGTGAAAAAAATCCCAAACAAGAAAAATAAAAATCCCAAACTGCTTCAATACAAAAGTGTAAAAAGTTGGAAGCAAACACGGAGAGTTCATGGAGCTGGAAGGAGAAGAAACAGGGGGACCAGATTCTTAAAACAAGATTTGTTCACAGTCTCTGCAGAACCCAGGATGCCTGAGGGTCAAATTTCTTGTGGTATAAGCAAATGGCTGTGAAATGTACCAGCAAATTACTGAATGATTGCCTTTAGGAACAGCTATTCCTGATGCCAATTACTGCATGAACTCAAGGAGCAGTTATCTCTGTTCTCCTAAGGATCTGGTCCTTCTGTACAGATGGGAAGTCAGTTATATGGGATGAGATTTTAATTTTTTTTTCCCAGATTGGTTACTAGAAAAAACAGGTTTTGTGTTTGAGTGCTTTTAAATTACTATGCTAGAGTTAAGGATGCAAAATCTAAGGTATAGAACCAATGCCAAAATTTTCCCAGAAGATACATAATGCTTTAAACTTCCTCATATGTTCCTTACAGATCCAGTCACTAGAGGAACTCTAGGAAAGAATCACTATAATGACTCTCTGGAATGCACAGGAGTTAAAAAGAAGGAAGAATAGAGATGAGGCACTGCCTTCCCAAAGGCTTTTTTTGGCACAGTACTAACATTTGATGCCAATGGTACATTACTGAGGAGAAAAGGCTCAAGGAACAATGTAACACAACAAAATTATCTTTGAGAAGCTTCCATATCTAAGGTAGTCCATTGCAATCCACATCTTCTTTTCTGTGTGGGCATATGTAGTGTACATGAATAATAAAAAAGCTGCTAACCTTGGTCCAGTCCATGTGTGGCAACAAAGGTGACCTGCATGATCCTGTTATTTTTCTTTGAGTCCTATTAGGTGAGTAAAAGCAGGAACAGGTGAAGTCATTATTTATTATCTTTTAGCTGTAAAGAGAAAAGCTTTTTTTCCTTTTCCTATTGGCATATTGAAATAGCAATAAGATAGATTTCTGCACTGAATATATCTTTAATTATTTCAAGTGTTCAGTCCTATCGAAAGAAGGGATGGAGCCAATCTGTTCTCTGCTTCTCTGGTTTTGTATCTCACACTTCAAAGTCTCCCACCAAAAAACAGACAAAAATGAGCTAAAATTCTTCCAGCTCCAACCACACAAACAGAGAAAAGGGCAGCTTCCTATTTTTGTATGACAACCATCTGGAGCCAAGATGCAAGGGACAGAGGTCGCTGGAATGGGAAGGAGTTCAGTGTCTCCAGTATGGCTCCATACTCCCTCTGTGGAGTTTTATCTATCTAATGCTTTAAGACTTGGATTAAGATAGGCAGAATATGTTCTGCTTCACCTGTTCATGTATAATGCCAGTATGGTCTGCAGATGGGGAGCAGTGCTATCTGGGTGCTGACTACTGCATTTTGGAGACTACAGAATAAAGACAGCTGCAGGAAAGAGTGGTACCCTAGGCTAAAACCAGAAATCACGAGGTTTTCAATGCTCTCACCCTTGTCTTCCGCTGAAACAAAGCAACACAGAACAGCATACTGTAGCAAGAGCTCACAACTTTGATGCCATCTTCCTGTTTGATTTTGGGCAGGTCTCCAGAGATCATGTCTTTGCCTAGAGAATTTAGTGAATGTGAGACCATCCAAGCTGGTTCAGTAAGAATATTTGAAAAATAAATGGAAGGTACATTATCAAATAACACAAAGAACTACATGAATGAAATTCTTCAGTAGCTTCTTTTGGCCAAGGGAAAGTCAAACAGAGGCTACACAAGATAGTTGCTGTAACTGGAGGTAAATCTTTGCAAAAAGAACTTTGAGCTGCAGGATACCCCTGAGACAGTGGTGTAAGTATCACCGTATGCTTAGAGAACAAGCTGGACCAAGACACAGTCATGCGTGCAGAAGTTTTTCCCCAATATTTTGGAACTCTAAAGGAAGATTTTAAACAATTGTTGCATTTTTCAATATCTTTGTTGCTAAAGGAGGCAGATGTCTTATATGCAATAACAGTGTTGTGCTGCAGCACTCTAAAGATTTTTGAATAATTCAAAGAAGATTGTGTATCAGGAAAATCTACCTGCTATTTGACTGGGCTTGCACTGCTGGGGATACTGACAAGTGCTGTAGGGGTGCATGTAGACCACAGCCCCCTCCCTACATAAACGTGATCTAAGTGCACTACTCATTACTCTCAAGTTTCAGCACCTTGGTCAGTGGCACTCCCCCAAAGCTATTTAACTGTAGACACTTCATGACAAAATAAACAAAAAAAATCTATTGTAGATATTTCCCTGTGAAGTGTCCATCAAATAAACTGCTGAGATAGTAATGAGAAAATTCGTGTCAATTAGTAAAGTTTTAAAAAGACAAGAGAAACCATTTGAGAAACCCCAGGAGGGTAATCACTTGCCATCCAAATTATTAATTTCATGATGTGTTTTAAGAGAAAGGACATGATAGCCACTAAAGGAGGCCCTGGAGGAACACAATACTGGTATGTCAACACAACTGATTTCTCAGTGATTTAAAGCAAATTATCTTAGTGACAAATTAAAAAGTTTCCAGTTCAAAAGGAGATGTTACTTCTGGGCCAGGGGAGGGTCCTACATGGCTATGATTGCTGGGGAAGGAGCGACCAAAAGGGTTGGTGCACCTTACCAACTTCTTCTGCCATTTTTGCCATTTTTTACCAGATGTACTGGGATATATTACATGTACACTCACCAGTTTCACAATTTCTCTGGCTTGTCTTCTCCTCTTTCTTGCCAGTCTCATGCCTTAGGAGTAAAGGATGAAATGATAGTTCCAGTCTGAGACATGCATGTCTCTACTCTTTCCATGGTGTTGTAGTGAAAGAGCAGCTCTGACTCCATAGCAAATACTATTGCAGCAATTTGTTTGACATGTCTGACTGCTTTAAATGAGGGAGGTCAAAAGTTTTCATAGAGAGTAATACCAGATTTTTCTATTGGAGAATGGGGGCCGAAATTACTTGTTAAATGCTGTGTAGCACTAATGTGAGAGCTGACTGAGTGAAAGCTGCAAGTTTTTGCCCAATAAAAATTATAACAATACAGCAATTATAGCTTAGTTCTGCTATGAGAACAGTCTCTGGCATCCCCTTACTGTTGTCAGGCCATGTAATCCATTTTCTCTAGTGAATTATGTGATATTCCCTATGGCAAAAATACTGCTTTGCATTTTGCTCCATTTCTTTTTATCTGGATTTTGTGTTTTATGCTTTGCATATAGCCCTTAGCTAATATAATTTCCTTGTAGGATCTCTCCCTTCCTGTCTGGTGCTCCCTTCCCCAGCAGTTTTTAACATGCAAAGGGCAAGGTAGAATGGATGACTGAAAATATTCTTATCTTTTATACAGCTCTGTACATACTCCTGTAGTGTCTGTGGCAGATTCGTCCTTAGTTTCTGTCATGAGCTTGATTTTCTCCTGCCCTGCTGCATAGTGAGTTAAGATTTTAAGTGTGCATTACATGCTGTACTCTGAATCTTTTGGAATTTGTTAGGGTGTAGTTCTAGGGTTAAGGTTCAGACCAGAGTGGAAATATCTCAAGAATCCTTGCTAAATCAGTACAGCACATGGATAACCTTCTTGTTCTACTTTTAGTCTTTCTGTGACGTATACTGCAAGAATATCGATCCATAACTGCATTAGAACAAATTACTTGGTATTTTTTATGTAAAAAAATCAGTTTTGTAAAAAGCATGTATAATTAAAAGCTGGATTTTTTCAACATTGATTTTTACAGCTTGATACGAAAATATATCCAGAAAAAGCAAGTTTTACCTTGTTACTTTCTATCACAGTAGTTCATGAACTGAATTTTACCAAATTTATTCCCACATATCCATAGAAGGACCTAATTCTAAAGCAAAATTTTCATAAGAAAAGAGTAGCAGAGAAAAACCCAAGTTCTGTATTTGGACATTTGGAGCAGCAGCTTCTGAATGCAAAATATACTTCTATGCGTATATTTTCAGATAAAACTCAGAACTTCAGAAACTCATCAGTAGTGTAATCTTTTGAACTGAAAGTCTTTTAGCAGCTTCCCCAGAGAGTTAATGGAAGCTGTGATGACATTCCATTTGATAGTGATTTTGTCATTAGCAGTCCTTTTAGATAAGGAATTATGCTTAGCGACAAATGGTCAATGTTGCTGAAATAGAGCATTAATTTAGCTCCAGTTTCTAATTTTTGATTTGTCTTTACATGTAAAATGCAGGAAATTACTCTCAGATGTGAGATCCGTGATACAGCATCTGAGGTAGTCGAATTTTTAATTAGATGTGTTCAGCAATGTAACAAACATCCTTCAATAGTAACCTGCATACTTTTACTTTAACCATGCAAGGTAACTGTCTGAGTTCTTTGTTTCAGGTGGATTGTTTGTATTTGGAGGTTTTATTTGGTTGTGGTTTTTGTTTGTGTGTTTATAGGCAAAGAGCTAGCTGCTGCAGAAATGAAGAGAACCATTTGCAAATAAAAGACGATGGATTCCTGCAAAATTGGAGATCTCCTTTTGCTCTCAAGCTTTGAAAGCATTGAAATAAAAAAGCAGGAGGTGTTCTTATAGCACAGCACAGGCTGTACTCAAGCATACATTACTAAAGAAATAAAATAATGCATAGATCATAGAAGGGAACCACAGTATTTGGAATAAATGTTCACTGGAATTTAACTAGAATTTATGGATTCATAAAAGACTTTCTGTTCTGCAGCAAAATTAATCCTGATTATCTGCTTTTGAAGCAAAGTAAAACAAGGGAATACATGTGCTTCTTAGTCCTATCTCTTCTAATCATGTTTTTGTAGCATGGAATTGGGCATTTCAAGTGCATAAATGGAAAGTAATTTTTCTTGAATGACTGAAAATGCACATTCTAGAAAAGAAAGTATAAGGCAAAGTAATTCTTAATGGTTCTCTCCTTTTAGATTAGCTGGCAGATGCAATCATCAATTCTTCAGTCATTTAGGTTTAGTAAAATAATTTTGAGAAAATGAGAGTAATCTCAATTAAGCCCTACAGACCCAAAGAATGTACTTAAACTACCTATTAAAAAAACCAAACAACCAAACCACACCTTCAAAAAGTTGTCTTCTGACAGATTGATCAATGCACATCTAATTTTGAATGAAAGCCCATTCCTGTTTTCTTTTTTCCAGGCAATATGAAAACACATGATTTAGATAATTTGTGGCTTCAGTTGAAATGCTGAAAATACCCTTGGTTAAAATGGAATGAAAATATCCCACTAAAGCTCTAAAGAAAGTTAAATCTCCTCCCTTGGTGGAGGGTTTAAGGCTTAAGTCGTAGTAGCTGGTCCTGGTGATGAATTGGAAGCTGTCTTTCTCACAGTGGCCTGTCATCACCCTGCTTTCTGCTCCTCTTGTGATTTGGTTGTTGGCTGGCTGGTGGCATGAACAAGATATCTCATTAATCTCATTGGGATTTAGTAAGATTGGATGTATTCTTCAACAAAGTACAAGGAACATAGTCTTATATAAAGGCTTTTCATAATTTTAGAAAAGAAGTCTGTGAAAACCTTATTTTTAAGCAGACTTTTAGCTTAAACAGTCATTGAGGCAGTAAATGCTTCTTGCCCACCAGACTTTTAGGAACAGCTTCATTTTTGCGTTTGGGAGGAAACTACCAGGCCCTGCTCAGTAGTTAAGTCCCCAGTTATGGTTACTTTTTAATAGCTTCTTTGGTTTTCAAGCGTTTTGGCATCAAATCAAACTCTGCTCATTACACAAGATGTGGCTCATCTACATTTGGATACAAAGTTACTACAAAGATATTGGGAACAGAGGGAGCTGCATTCACCAAGGGAGAATTTTTCTTCCAAACTTAGTTAGCGTGAAGAAGTGCTTGTTCCCTGGGTGAATAGAAATCCTGAGCAGTTAATCACGAATAGTGTGACTGGAATGCTACTTTCCAAGGGAGAATCCTGCCTAAGGAAGCCTGGCTGGATGTTAATAGCTGTGGCTTGGCTTTGCTGGCAGTTCCTGTGCTAATTAACGTAACAACATGAAGATTTATAAAATGCACAATAAAGTCCTAAACACAGACGCCAACGGGGATGGAGATGATTTTACTTGAAATCACACAGGTTACCAAGACAAGCTGGTAATAAATGACCCTGCAGAGATGCAATTTTAGTCCCTTGCTTTTCCTGCCAGTTGAGGGGCAGTTCTGTTAAAATGAAAGAAGTGCTGTGATGTGTACTGTGAAATCTCTGCTGCTGAAAGTCTTTAAGAAAATTTTAGACCAAGATCTGTCTAAAATAGTTGGGAATAGCAAGACCTGTTTTGTGGCAGGAGGTGTGTTTCTTTCTGCTGCAGTTTCATGCTGGAAAAAGAACTGGTTCTTCAAAAACCCAAGACTGAATAAGGCTAGTTGTATTTAAGCTTTGATTGTAGGGTAAGGACTATGGAGCAAGTTTCCTGTGGTCAGAAAAGGAAAATATTCTCAGTAATAACATTAAGGAGCCATTTACCATAAAATTTCTTTTTTGGAAAACAAATGGGTTTCCATTTTATTTCCAAATGAAGTCTGTTTATGATGACTCTAGTTAAAAATATCCAAAATTTTGTTTATAAAACTTAATTGTCTTGCTAATAAGATGCCTGTATATTAATTCCATGTAAATAAAACTATTCTGTTGGAGGAAAACAATCAGGAGATATTATATTTCAACTTTAATATGGCTGTACTACCACAATGCTACTATCTTGAATTTCAAATTGATTTAATTGAGCTCTAATGAATAAAATTAGTTGTCCTAGTGTAATTAAAATCTCAACTGAATGGTTTAGCAAATGAATATAATGGTAATTGCAGCTGGCTTGATCTTTCTGCAACCTGAGACTCTCAGCTGCATCTGTCCCTTTCCCTTTCCCCATGTGGAAGACAGTGAGTAACCCTGGAGGGTGGGTGCTGGAGCTGCTCTTTAGTGCTGCCTACTTTAGCAGTCTCACTGCAGGACAAATTGCAATGCTGGTGAAGTGAAAGACTGAAGAAACCAGCCTTTTACTGGAGGCAGGGTGGAGAAAAGTCAATGTTAATAATTGCACGGTGCTGAATACTTTTTCATACTCTAAATAAAAGCAGTGGCAGTATGATTCATTTGATACTTTGAGAACTGAAACCTTCACAGCACTGGTTATGAAATAAAAATACGGGCTCAGACATCAGTCCTGGTTATCTTTGTGGAAAGTATCTTTGTGGTTTAATTTTCAGAGACTCACTGAATAGTTTGGGTTGAAGGGGCCTTTAAAGATCATCTAGTCCAAACCCCTGCCATGGACAGGGACACCTTTCACTAAACCAGGTTGCTCAAAGCCCCATCATGGAATGTTTCCAGGAATGGGGCATTTACAATCCCTCTGGACATCCTGTTCCATTCTTTCACTACCTTATTATCCTATGATGTAGTTTTTTCCACCCTAATCATAGCAAAGTAACAATTCCTCTGTTCTCTAGTTAGGGACATGAGCTTGGCTGCATTTAAAGAGGATGAGTTTTAGAAGTATGAACACGTGTTTGATGGGTCATAGGATTTCCTAAGTTTTCAAATGTTACCTTCTCATCATTTAATAATTTAATAATTCATTTAATAATTACAAAATCAGGAAGGAACAGCCCTCCTCTGCCACTCAACCCCTCTAGCCTGCAAATATTAGCAATGCCTGAGAGAGCTATGTAAAGAGAATAGTAACAGAAAAAGCAGCTTTGAACTCTGATATAAATCTCCTATTCTTTCACTATTTCTATTTGGACACATCATACACCCTCTGTGTGTAGGTTTTCTTTTATTAATCAGATCCCTTTTCTAGTGTGACATAACCAACCACAGCAATGCTGTGCAACTGTGTGTCCTGCCTCAGACTTGTCTGATCTTTGATTTGCTGGCAAGCAGAGAGCTTTTCTCTGTTCTTGCCCATGCAGTGAGATCACTTCATTAACCTTCCTTGCTGATTCATTGCAAGGGTGCACTAGGCCTGAGGCTGTATGTTATCAGTCAGAAAGTTTTTCCAATTTAAATCTTGAGGAAGTTGGATATCTGGAAGCTGGATGTGTCAGTCAGTGAACAGACCCAACAGGGAATTCCTAAACCTACTCTGACTGTAGGAACAGGATAAGGAGAATGAAGTAATACTATTTTCTTGTGGTTTTTTTGATTTTTTTTTTGATATGCTGAATAAATAAATATGCTTTGGAAGAAGTAATAAAGACATTTTGCAGTTAGTAATGGCTGCACCTTCTGTTATTTTCTGAAAGGCAGGCCATAAGCCTGAATGTTTTATGTCTTTCAAAGTGAATTTCGTGCTGTGCCTATAACCTCTAGCTGGGCTGGCATGTTTGTCTTAGATGGAAGTAACTAAGACTTTTTGCAATTACGTAACTTGCTAGCTGTGGGGGTCACAGCGCCATTCTCACAGAGAACACCTTGCTCTTGTTGCTATTTCTGCAGCTTTACTGCACTACTGTTGTTCTCCGTAGAAAATAAATTTGTCTGAAGCAGAAAAATCTGACTCCTCTTTGCGTATGGAATATTACAGCAAGACGGGGTGTTGTCTCTCCCACCCAACAACAGAACTTTGCAGAATATTAGGAGGTGTGACTAACAACACAAGCACAGTGTTTTCATGTATTGTTGGCCATGTTTTTGATTCATTGCTTTAGGTTTGTGTTTAAAATCTCAAAAGATACATATATGATTTGTATATTATTTGAATTTTACCTCATTAGGTTTAGTATGGCAGAGAAACAATGCATATCAAAGAGCTTCATTTTCTCTTTAATATTTCCTAAAATCATCAATAAGAAAGTATGAAAAACATGCACAGACAACAATTCAATAAACACAAGCAAGGAAAAATGCTGCCTTCAATACAGTAGCATGGATTTCCTTTTAACCCTGATGCATCTTTTCATATCCTCCCTTGACTGCAGCATTTCATCCTCTCAGCAGATGTAACTCCAGTACATTCAGTGTTATACTTTGGAACCAGCTGTGAAAGTAATCATGCAATAATAGAAGGTTGTCCTTCTTTCAGCTGCTTTCATGAATAATTCTGACATCTTTCTAGTACTTGACCAATTTTTTGTTTTTCTGTATCTGACTACATGGCCACTCTATCCCCAAACGAGGAATGTCATATGTTGGTTCCAGACCTGGAAACCACTCACTTTTCCCCAATGATCTGTACATGAAATAGGAATGGGAGAACCAAATCAACCGGAATCCCTGAATCTGCCTGGGTAGCAATATGAAAAATAATGAACACACATTTCTTTGTCCTGTGTCACTACTAATTGACATACTGCAGCAGGGAGTATTTGTAGCATAACCAGATAATACAATAGTAACAATTCAGATTAAATCAAACCCAAGCAACAAATACAGGCAAAAAGAAGGAAAAGATCCCATTGTTGCTGCTTCTTTTGTGCTCAGAGGTCTTGCATAGAAACAGCAGATCTGGTTTCAAGGAAATACACAACAAAATAATCAGATACAGAGGGGATAAAACTTAAGAACATGGAAAAAATAACTGATTTTGTTGGTTTTTGAGCATCTGAATAGGTGTGCGTAAATAGCATATTCATGCAAATGAAAAAGAAAAAAGACCTGAATTGCCCTCAGGCAGGTCTATTCTGCAGGCAGAGAGCTGAGAGTAAGGCTTGTGTGGGAATAGTTAGAGAAATTACATGCTTTGTTCAAGCTGGTAGAGCAAAGAACTCTTATTGTCCTGACACACTCCCCTCTCTACGTTGTCCATACTCAGTCTTTAGGGAGATTATAAAGTGTTGCCAAGGAGAGCATGCCCCATTCTGGCTATAGTTCTGCTCATTTCTAAGTTCATTCTACCCTCAAGATGAATTTCATGCTAGGAGACTGGTTTGTAATGGAAACATGAAAAGACAGTGAGACATGAAAAGCAGAGGAGAGCCTTTACACCTGGGACCTGCTGTGGCTGACAGAGTAAATTCTCGTTTGGCCCAGAAGCCTGAAGGCAGACCCTGAAACCCTGAGTAAATAATAGCCACTCACTCACTGCCCATCTTAGCTGGAAGATATCTGTAAGCAGAGGTTTTACCTGTGCTCCCCACACAGGACTGATGTGGTTTCTTCTGAACTATCAGTGCAGCAGCCAGCATGGCTCCTGACAAAAAAGTGTAGCTTTCTTACCAATGGATCCTGGTAGTGGGGAGCAGTGCTACATACAAGGAGTGCCAAAGTAATTAATCCCTGAAACAATATCAACCATACTCTTTCTTTCTCTTGCATTCTGAATGCTACGCTGCAAGAATCCAAATCACATATGGGAGTTTTTCTTTATCTTCTGTGAAATTCCAACACTTCCTCTCTGGAAGTTTAGTAAATCCTCTGAAGCAGTTTGTATTGAATTGCTGCAATACAGTGATTCACAAAGCAATTCTATTTATGGGCCCGATCAAAAGTGCATTGAAATAGTTCCATTGATTTCCATGGGCTCTGAATCTCTCCCATAATAATTAAACACGGCTACAAAGTATATTTTTTTTTTTTCTGGCATTAAATGGTGTTTTACTCTTTTTCCCAAGACAGATCAATTGCATCTCTTTGTTTGGAGAAATAGCATACTTGCTATAGCATCCATTTCATGTAAAACTCCTGCTTTTAAAGATTTGACTCTAGCAGTATGTCTATGAATTTGTTAACCTATCCACCTCTGCCAGCCTTTCATGACAGGGAAAAGACTGACTAATTTGCCAAAGAGGATCTATCAGAAATGAGATTTCATTAAATCAGAAGAACTTTTTCATTATGCTGGGAGCCTGTTACAACAAACATGGGCTAAAAGGTCTGGTTTTATCTGGTTTTTTATAGATGGACATGAAGTCAGGAGATATTCCAAAAAGTCTAAAAGCTGAGTGTTTTGTGGCTTTGATTAAACCACATCATTAAAGTTCATACAGCGCCACAGTGCATGATTCAGTCCAATGTAATGGAAAGGAGTATATCTCTCTGTGTATAATGAGTTAACTAGGTTAAATCCTCTAAGAAAGGAACTACAGGATCCCATAGCTTATTTAAAGAAAGTCTAGCTTATTCACCCATGTCAGAGAAAATCCATGAATAGTATGTCACTTCTCTAAAGAAGCCACCTGGGAATACTGAAGGGTAGCATGCTGAGAAAATGGTTCCGTTTAGACATGAATTTCATTGTTATTGTGCTGGCCCTTTCATGTAATAGATGAGAAAAAAACCCAATGCAAACCCACCAAGTTTTATCTTTGTGTCAGACTCAATCTGACACAGAAAGCTACCTGAGGTTCCAGAAGTTAATCACATTTGCAAGATATTTCACTCTTTTCTATATACCCAAAGGGACTGTACTACTCGGACTACTGATAGTTTACTAAAACAATGCATTTAATTTCTACCAGTGCATTAGAAAGGTCTTTTTCCTTTGGTAAGGCAGGTATCATGAAAAGTGCTGTTAACATTCCATTAGAACATGACCTATGTTTTTTTTAAGGAGTCAGACATTGATTTACTTTTGGGCTTCATCTGTGAACTCTGCAACCACATAGGTTGGAAGTATGGAAGGACAAATAAACATGATGTTCATGTTACCCCTACTAATTTTATCACATTCTTGCTTTTGAGACCTGGTAGTAAGTTGAAAAGGGGATAAAATGGAAAGAATGGTTCAATTAGGGATATCCTTCACTGTTTCCAGTCAAAATTAATGTAAGACTTACAGAAAAATTCTATGCCTACAACTCACAAACTCTCTCAAGCTGCTGGATTCAGGTTCTAGAAGAAGCTGTAATTTAGATTTATGAAAAATCATGTTGATCAGGAAATATTTATGGTCATTGGCTCAAAGACTGAAATGCCCAAATTGTCATTCAGCATATTGTTGGCACTACAATCTTGTTTTCTCTGTTAGAGCCTTTGTGGCTTGTCCTGTTTTGAGGCATTATCTTCAGTCTTTGTTATCCTATATAACTGCATTTGTATTTTTTTTTATTTTGTAATATCAGAACAATTTATGACAATATTTTACTTGGACTTGTCTGTGCCAGCTTGGCATATCTAAACATACTTTTTTAATATTTCATTTTGAGCAATTACCATAAAAGGATTTGTATATGCTTGTTCTGAAAGCTTCTTTCTTTATATGCATGTCCATAATGCCAATTGTTGTCAAAGATGGCTATGTGCATGTAAGAGGACAAAATTGTATTTGTTTTGTCCAGCAATATTCTTCTTGGATGTTGCACTTAACTGTGCAAATTATTAGATGTTTTCTGCTTTATATGTTGAGCTATACTTCGCTGGATAAAAATCTCATGTTTTTTAAACCTTCAGGACATTAGATTTTTTTGTTTTCCATAACTCTACCTCCAAACCAAAACAACAGAGAAAACTGGTGATTTATATGGCCTTCATTATTTTGGTCCTATGACTGCAGGTATGGAAAAGTAAATAAAATTCACTGAAGAAATCAATTCCCAATTGTGTCTTAATGCTAAAAAAGTGCTGTCAAGGATGCTACTGAGAAAATGATAAAGGATTTCAAATCAAGTTATTCTTAGAGTTACACAACTCTAATGTCCCCAAAGCTTTGGACAATGAAAACAAATTCAATTTCAAACCATATTTATGAAAATATTTTTGAAACAATTTTAAATTGTTTAAGAGTATTTTATCAGGGAGACTATGAAATATTATTCTTAAATCAGATTGAAAAAAAAATAAGATGTAGAGATAGGAAAAACAGGAACAAGATAAAATGAATTTTCAAGACTGGAGGCAGATAATACATACATATGAAGTGGTTATAAGGCACTGCTTTTGGGTTTCTGAATCTTTCCAACACCCAAATGAGTAATAGTTCAAGTAATAGTTGCAACTAACTTTGCTTTGTTACATATTTTAAAAAGAAGACTGACTCAAAAATGCAGTTGTTTCAAAGCTCCTTAAGTGCCCCAAAGGAAAAACTAGTGTCTCTCAAACTTTCAGAATTTAGTATTGAAGAGAATTTCCTGAAGTTTTAAACCAAGAGCATTTCCTTTTATTAAAAATATATTAACAGATACTGTGCATTAATGGGATTATTATTAGTGGGCTGGCCCAATGTTTCATATCATTAAAAAGATGTTGACTGGTATTGCCCTTAATGATATTTGCATATTGATGAAAAAAGAGAGAAACAGAGAAGTTAGAAGGAGAGCTTACATTCAGGGAAGCATAGAGGTTTTGTAAGAAGCACCCATCCCCAGGAACTGTGGGACTCAAGTTTCTCTTTAGAGACGAGCAGATGGAGTAAGCTCATCGATGGTGCAGCTGGGTACCACTTGAGTGGCCTCTTCTGATAAGCACTCCCTGCTGGCAGCAGCACTCCTCCTCAGAAAAGGGGCACCAGCACATTCACTTTGAAAGAAAAATGCAAAACCCCAAAAAGTTAGCTCAGCCTAGGCCTACTAAATTCCTGACTGTCCCTTCCATCAGGAAGGGAGGCTGCTCCTCTGGGCTGACAGTAACTCACTTGGGAAATAGTGCTTGCATGCTTTGAAATACAGTTGTGCTAACATCAACCAGCTTTTAATACTCATACTCCTGCAAATATTAAATTTCAAATTTTGAAATGTGTTGTGCAACTGGCGCTCAGGGAAATCTGGCCCAGCTTGCCTTGGATTAGAATTTATTAGACAGGCCTGTTTACCAAAGGACTTTTGAAAGAAAAGAGAAATCCCATGAATATTAAGAACCTGGAGTAATCAGCTCTTTTAGAGCTAGGATTTCAGTTTACCTAAGGCTTACAGTGTTGGTTGATTTGCTAGGCAGTTGTGTGTATGGCGACAAATACTTTTAAATTATTTGAGTCCTTTGTGCTAAATTTGTCTTTGTAGGTGGATCTTGTCCCTACTTTTCAGTCTGGGTATTGGCACCAGATAGAAAAATGCATCAGGAATAAAAGGAAGATATTGGTGGTATGTAGAAGGAAATAAATAATATGAAAAACAGCACTGGGTTACAGCAGAGCAGTTCCTGCTGTGATCCTTCACAGTTTCTAGACGTATTTCTGCTAAATAAAAATCCACATGTTAGGGCATTTTTATGAATATCCAAGGATGTCTTCCCAAGAAAATTTGTCTAAATAATTGGTCTGTAAATACTGATAGTGCTTTATCAGATCTTTTCATGGCAGACTAAACAGGAAGTATGTTTTGAATTTACTATACAAAACATTTTCACCATTCTTTTAGAGCCATACTGGTGTTTGAGCTTGAGGATTTGCAAATTGCTTTGGGCTGGGGCATTTTCATACTGAAGAGTCTGCTTGACAAGATGCAGAAAGTTGCTTAAAGCTGAAAAACCATTTAGAGAAGTGTATCAGAAGAGAGGTCCATGGCAGGCACCCTGTAGATGGGCCGAGGACCTTCTTGATATGCATCATTTACACACTGCTTTGGATTTCTCCTGCATGTGCAAACCAACAATTTTTGCACTAGAGAGGCAACAGCATGCTAATGTCATGGGAACTGAACTAGTTCCCTACCTGCTTTGATATGCTGTCTAACAAACAATTTCCAGAACTGGAGGACACACATTTAAATGTTGACTTTGCACTGAGAGTTAACAATTTCAAGTGCATGATCAATCTGCATATTTATGTGGCTTTACCTAAAGGATGTAATCAATTTAAAATATGTTCCCCATTATGGTTTTAAGCTAACAACCAGACAATTATGTATGTGCTTGCTCTACAGAGACAGTTTTTGCCCGATACTAAATGACTGCTTTGCATCTGTGGGACAGAGACCAAAATGCAGTGTTGCAAGCCTGTAGATTACTTTTCCCACTAAAGAATCAATTTCCCTTGGGAAAGCAAATGTTTAACCAAAGGCACTTTTTTTTCCTTTTTGTGTATCCTACATGCACTTATTAAACTGTGATTCATAACAGTTACCCGTTACATGTAGAGAACTATTTTAAAATTACCCATCATGTATCAGGACAAGTGAATAAGTGTTTGGAGCAGGTTGTTGCCTCCCTCCTGTGTAATACATTCTTCACAGTCTGCCACTCAGAGACCCCTAAACATTCAACCGTGGCAACATCTTAGCTTTGTCACAAAAGATATTTTGTAGAACTATGGGCAGATTTGATTTCAGAAGCACATTTAGTGTGGCCACACACACACAAAAAAGGAGGTTTTCTGCTTGCATTTTTCTGTTAATTATTGTTTATTGTTAATATGGAACTGATGCATACTGTCTTTGACTGACAGGTTAAAAGAATGAAATCAGTTTATTTTGAATTGTAGAAAATTTCAGATATTTTTGTCTAAGTTTATTAGTTCAAAATAGTGGTCAACAATGAACTGTGCTCAAATCTGTTGTTTTAATGGTAATCTATTCTGTTTGAATAGAGATTTGTGTAACATCACAATTTCAGGGTAAGAATTTGTGAAATTACTTAATAAAGATTGATTCTCCATGTGAGAATCAGTTTCATGTCAGGTTTGTACTTTTAATCCCTTTACTAGCACTGATTTTATTTATTGTTCTTTTATTGTAAAATACAAGACCTAGACATATAAAAATATAGCAAAATGTCCAATTGTGCCTCTGGAAAAATAAAGGGGAATGAATGCAAGGCAATCAAAGAATTTTGATATTGACATTTTTTG